>CM076582.1:149371382-149843272 GCA_034641835.2 Pinus albicaulis
TTAGGGACTTTGTCGCTTTTGCGATGTTTATGAATGTCGTCAAAAATGTGACGTTCTAAAATATGAGTCGGTATTACGACGTTTTTGGGACAAAACGTCGAAAATGTGATGTTTCTAACATATGTGTCAGTATTGCGAAGGTTTGGAGAAAACGTCGATATTGTGGCGTTTCTAAAATATGCGTCGGTCTTGCGACGTTTTGCTCCAAAGCATCGCAAGACCGACACATATTTTAGAAATGTTGCAATACTGACATTTCTAAAATATGCATCGGTCCTGCGACAGTTTGGATCAAATGTCGTTAATGCATTAATATTTCATTCAAACATTTTTGTATATAGTTTTAAATTATTTCTATGTAAAAATATATACAACAAATTATTTCTATTGTTTAAACTACAATTCAAACACATACATATAATTAGCTCAAATTTTAATTTAAAATCCAAATTGTATTAATATAATTTCACATTTAAATATATTTTTTATCATTAATATATAAATATAAATTTATTTTTACATATAATGTTATAATATAGTTTCAAAATAAGCATCACATTAATAATTTCACATTCAAATATATTTTTTAAATAGAGTTTTAACTTACTTTTATATATAAATATAAAATAGAATAAAAATTTTGAAAAATAAATATCTAAAATTATTATAGAATTCACACTACATTTCAAATATATTAACAATTATATTTTAAATATATTTTTTTATATAGTTTTGAAATAAGTTATTAGATTGGTGAATAAAATTAATTACATTTGAATTTTGTCTAATTTATTTTTTGGTAAATTAATTTCATGAGGTTCACAAATCTCAAGTCAAATTTAAACCAGCTAAACAAAAACTCTAATAATTTCATGAAAATCATCTAAAAAATTATTGAAATATCAAACTTGACAGTAGACCAATATGGGTTTAGTTAGTTTTATGAGGATCATGTTGGAAGCTATGTTGTTAATTTACATAGAACACCTCTTTCTTTTGTATAATATTTTTAGTTTCTATTTTTTTATCTTTATCTTCACGATTCTAATATGTTAAGTTTTTTTTTTATACCACATACATTTAAATTATATAAATTTATACATTTATAAAGAGTTATAATAGAAGCATAATAGTTCAATAAAATATAAAAGTTAAATAGTTGGGGTGGCGGGAGGGGGAGGGGGAGAGATTCTCCTAAATCCTGATGGAATATGAAAAATAAAGTACTTATGGGGGCTAGTCCAAAGAATTAACAATCTCACATAAATGTATGGGCTTCTTCCAGGTCTCCAATTGGCTAATGATCGAGATGTCTCTAGGTTAGTGATCTTGGGGGATTCCCTTATCACTATTCAACACCTTCAAAAAGGTTTTCTCCTGAAGAAAAAAAATTTATCCCTCCTCCTTAGAAAAATCAATAGTACCCTGAAATCATTCTCTCAAAAGGCTTATTACCACATTTTAAGAAGCCAAAACAAAGAGGCGGATACACAAACAAATCAAGCCTTCCTTCTTGAAGGAAACGAGTTAGTATGAGATCAATGACATGTCAGGTTGGAAAGATAATCCATGAATAATTCCACTTAATATAATTTTTCCTCTCTCTTGTTTTGCTAGTTGGATATATGCACCATGAGAATTATTTTTTGAATATTTCCAAAGCCCTCCTTTCTTGTATGCCCCCCCTGTCTCCTCCTATATATGCACATATTCGCATCATGCATAACATTTTGGCGTCAGGATTGAGGTGGTGGTTTGTGGGGGTATTGGCCACGCGCCCATTTACCCCTCACATGTGGAGTCTTATGAAGTTGGACAACCCTTAATTTCCTCCTTTGCCTTCATACCAAGTTCATTGATGGATATAGGATGGGGAGAGTTAATGAATTTCATGGATGCATCCCAAGTCTTGCACAATTCTCATACGCACAATTTCCCCTACATAAATACTAACTTCTTTGGTACCCTTAGTTCTATTCTGCTTTTTTTCTTAGTTGGACAACTCCCTCCATTTCTTCCAGCTTGTCTCTTTCCATGTTCTGACAAATTTTGGGTCTCCTCCTTCTGTAGGAAGCTCCCCTAGCTCAAACCTTTCCCCCTCTATTTCCAAGCTCTTTTGCTCCCTATTTGTGGTATCAAATCACACTTTGTATCTAATTTTGTGTTCCAACACTCGATTTATGTCCCTTATGGGGAACAAAGACTATTATTCTTCTGCCTCGAGTTGCACAAGACAGTACAATTTTATGTCCACATCCCCATTATTGCCATTTAGACCAATATTAATGCATAACTTTTCAATCATAATCTAATATTAAATTTCATTATTAATTTTCAAACACTCCTTAAGTACCTCTTGTCCACATCAAAATGGCATAGGTAAGAAAAAGGTCTAAAATAAATTAGACTCGACATAATAAAAACAATATGCAAAAACTATAGTTATAGCTTACATACCCTTTCCCAAACCAACATTATATAACTCTACTTCACTAGGATGAACATTAACTAAGGCTTCACATATGCATCCACCAAATCTGTCATATCAATGTAGTCCCTAATACATGTACCTTCAAGAGTATTGTGACTGCACGGGTGCCCTGTGCACGTTCATGCGGCCCGTTTGCTGGTTTCTCCCTTGTGCCTTCATTCGGTCGTGCACGCCGTGTCGAGCCATGTGAGGGCGCCTTCACAAACGCGTTCGAGTCAGGTCATTTCGTTTGAGGGTGGTCGTATCAAATTTGCTAAGTTGTGACTGCAGGGGTGCCTTGTGCACATTCGTATGGCTCGTTTTCCGTTTTCCCCCTTGTGCCTTCATTTGGTCGGGCGCACCGTGTGAGGGCGCCCACCCAAACACGTTCGGGTCGGGTCAAGTTGTTTTGTTTGAGGGAAGTCGTATCAAATTTGCTAAGTTGTGACCGCACAGGTTCCTTTTGCACATTCGTGCGACCCGTTTTCCATTTTCTCCCTTGTGCCTTCGTTCGGTCGTGCCCGCCCAAACACGTTTGGGTTGGGTCGTTTCATTTGAGGGTGGCCGTATCAAAATTTCTAAGTTGTGACCACAGGGGTGCCTTGTGCACGTTCATGTGGCTTGTTTTCTATTTTCCCCCTTGTTCCTTCATTCGTCCGGGCATGCCGTGTGAGGGCGCCCGCCCAAACACGTTCAGGTCGGGTCAGGTTGTTTTGTTTGAGGGCAGTCGTATCAGATTTGCTAAGTTGTGACCACACGGGTGCCTTTTGCACATTCGTGTAGCCCGTTTTCCATTTTCTCCCTTGTTCCTTCGTTCAGTCGTGCACGCCATGTGAGGGCACCCACCCAAACGCGTTCAAGTCAGGTCGTTTCGTTTGAGGGCGGTCATATCAAATTTTCTAAGTTGTGACTGCATGGGTGCCTTGTGCACGTTCGTGCGGCCCATTTGCCTTTTGCTCCCTTTTGCCTTCATTCGGTCAGGCGCGTCGTGTCATTTTGTTTGAGGGCACCCGCCCAAGCCTGTTCGGGTCGGGGCGTTTCGATTGAGGGCACCCGCCCAAACATGTTCAGGTCAGGTCTTCTCGGTTGAGGGCACTCGCCCAAACGCGTTTGGATCAGGTTGTTTCGATTGAGGGCACCCGTATCAAATTTGCTAAGTTGTGACCACACGAGTGCCCTGTGCACATTCATGCGGCCCGTTTGTCGGTTTCTCCCTTGTGCCTTCGTTTGGTCGTGTGCACCATGTCGTGTTGTGTGAGGGCGCCCGCCCAAACGCGTTCGAGTCGGGTCGTTTCGTTTGAGTGCAACCATATCAAATTAGCTAAGTTGTGACTGCAGGGGTGCCTTGTGCACGTTCGTGCGGCTCATTTGCCATTTTCTCCCTTGTGCCTTCATTCAGTCGGGCGCGCCGTGTGAGGGTGCCTGCCCAAACACGTTCGGGTCTGGTCAAGTTGTTTCATTTGAGGGCGGTCATATCTAATTTGATAAATTGTGACCGCACAAGTGTCTTTTGCATGTTCGTGCGACCCATTTGCTGTTTTCTCCCTTGTGCCTTCGTTCGGTCGTGCACGCCATGTCGCGTCGTGTGAGGGTGCCCACCCAAATGCGTTCGAGTCAGGTCGTTTCATTTGAGGGCGTCCATATCAAATTTGCTAAGTTGTCAACCGCATGGGTGCCTTGTGCATGTTCATTCGGCTCGTTTGCCATTTTCTCCCTTGTGCCTTCGTTCGGTCGGGCGCGTCGTGTTGTTTTGTTTGAGGGCGCCTACCCAAACTTGTTTGGGTTGGGTTGTTTCAATTGAGGGCGCCCGCCCAAATGCGTTCGGTTCGAGTCGTTTCGGTTGAGGGCGCCTGCCCAAACGCGTTTGGTTCGAGTCATTTTGGTTGAGGGCGCCCGTATCAAATTTGCTAATTTGTGACCACACAGGTGCTAGCCTGTGCACGTTCGTGTGGCCCGTTTTTCAGTTTCTCCCTTGTGCCTTTGTTCGGTCGTGTGCGCTGTGTCGCGTTGTATGAGGGTGCCCGCCCAAATGCGTTTGGGTCGGGTCGTTTCGTTTGAGAGCGACCGTATCAAATTTTCTAAATTGTGACCACAGGGGTGACTTGTACATGTTCGCATGGCTCGTTTTTCATTTTCCCCCTTGTGCCTTCGTTCGGTCGGGCGCGCCGTGTGAGGGAGCCCGCCCAAACGCATTCGAGTCGAGTTAGGTTGTTTCGTTTGAGGGCGGTCGTATCAAATTTGCTAAGTTGTGACCGAATGAGTGCCTTTTTCACATTCGTGCGGCCCATTTGTCATTTTCTCCCTTGTGCCTTCGTTCAGTCATGCGCACCGTGTGAGGGCGCCCGCCCAAACGCGTTCGGGTCGGGTCGTTTTGTTTGAGGGCGCCCGTATCAAATTTTCTAAGTTGTGACCGCACGGGTGCCCTGTGCACGTTCGTGTGGCCCGTTTGCCAATTTCTCCCTAGTTGTGCCTTCGTTCGGTCATGGGATAGAGCTGCAAGACTTGGAGCCCTTCGCCTTTCATTAAGCATGGCTATTTCTTGGTTATCTAGGGTTCCTAATTAAATAGAAGGGTGGAGGTGTGAAACCAAAACCTTTAGAATCCCTCATGGCTATTGGGTGGAGGACGATCTCCTATGGAATCCCAGAATATGTCTACAGGCTGAATCTAGAAGGGTGGAGGCGTGTGAACAAAACCTCTGTAATCCCTAATGCCTGGAGATTAAGACAATGTTGCGATTCTCATTAGCTGAAAATATTACATGTCTGGAATGGTTCTTAGAGCCACCCAACCAGTAAAATTGAATAGATGTCTTGTTGCTGCATATGCACATATTGACAATAAAGAGAGATTTTAGTTCATGAGCATGTGGCGTGGGAACAAAACCTATGTAATCCCTATGTGTGGGGTTAATTAACCCTATGCCTACAATGTTTACTATTTGCATATCGGATTGTGTGGGGGTAGATAACTCGTAGCCATATCACATAGGCCCCATTCACTTACGAAGGTTCCCCAAACTCTGCCCCCAATTTGGTTGATCTTGCTCAGCTTGAAAATTTTGAATTTTCATTGATGATTGATTTTCCTCTCGCTCGAATACAAAAGGAAGATGAATTTCATTTTTTCCTCCATAATTTCCACATTCGACATCTATTATAGCTATTCATCTACGCTCATCTGGAATCACCACAGGTTGTACTTTTTTGTTTTGCAATGGATTCTTGATGTTGATCTCGACGAGATTTATCCTCCTCAAAAAACATATCCTAGTTGTAAGCATGGTTGTGGTATGTTGATGTTCAGATGAAAACTACAACTTGTAGCCCTTGATCTGCTAGGGGTTACCTTGATATTAACGGTGGTGTATTCATACTCCTTCTGAATAACCAATAAAGGGTCAAGGAAATTGACCAATATGTTGTCAAGTTTTATCTTATCCATCTCTGGGGTAAGCTGCTTTTTGGCTAACTCCACTGCTTTTGATCTCAATTTTTCCAATTGCTTCCTTCTCTCATATGATACCTAAGCCTTTGCCTTTCTCTTCCCTTCTAATTCCGTAATAGTGTCATAGTGATGCTAGCCAACTTCTTTGGAAAGCCTTCCTAGCAGACAATGCTTGTGACCTGGCTGAAGCCTCAACACTTTCAGAGCATCTGGAATGACCATTCCCTTCTTCCGGTCATATGGTGGGGGAACCCCTTCAAAAAGCCCTTAGCCTAGAAAGTGTTGCAGCACCACGCTTGGTTTTGTGTGGAATCATTCCTCTAATTGTCTAGTAGTCAAATCCTTCTCTTACTTTATTGTCATTTGCCCATACCTAACCAATGAGAGCACAAGAACACCTATTTCTATAAAAGCACCTATAACTTCTCTTACTTTATTGTCATTTTCCCATAACTAACCAATGAGAACACAAGAACACCTATTTATATAAAATCACCTATAATACTTTTGTGGGTTTCACTAATATCCCTTTAGTTAGTGTGTGCACAGTAGCCTAGATCCTAAAGTGATTCCCGTACAATGATAATCCACTAGGTGTATTTTTTCTTAAAAAAATATGCATGGATAGATGTCCCATTTATGGCCAAGTTCCACCAAAATGGTTCCCCCTACCTACCTAGTAACTACATTACATTTATTTCATGACAAGACTACCCTACAACCCACCAAATTTCTATCATATCCTTGATGTCAACAACAATTTGTTGTTCAAGATATAACTAAGTTGGAACAAACTTAGCTCTAGAGCTTAGGATATTTTTCCACCTCTAATGTTTATAAACCAATAGATATAAAATTTCTAAAGCATGTGGGAGCCCTTTAAGTATCACCTTTCCTATATTGACTCCATCTTAAAAATCATGGAAAATTTCCATAGATGAGTTATCCTTACTAAACCAAAAATTTCATTGAAAATAATCATTCATACCATAACATTACTACTTCCCTTTTAACCACATAAAACTTATTTTTAAGTTACCATAATTCATCTTTAATATCACATAATTAGATTAAAAAATCAACCAAAATCTCTAGTTTATGAAATAAAAATTCAACAATTTTATATAATTAATAATTTAAATAAATGTCTTAGATATAACCTCATTAATAATTATTTATAATCAACAATACCACTTATTTACCCAAACCCCTTATTAACCCCAAGAAAAGTCTCACACATTTTATTTAATGGAATTTGAGTGGCCTTAAAAAAACACACGTATTTCATTTCAAAATGTCAAAAATTTTCAAATATCAAAAGTTTTAATTTCCCTCATTCATTTCCCTCCTATTGCATGGTTTATCCAGGGAAGGAGGGAGGATGCGGCCATACTGTCGCCAGTTTTGAGGAAGGATGCAGCCAAACTATTGCAGGTTTGGAGGAAGGATGCGGCCATGCCATCGTAGGTTTGGAGGAAGGATGTGGTAAGTAAAGAAATTGATCTCGAGTGCCTGTTGGAGGTCTGCTCTGATACATTTGGTTGAAGTCCGGTGATTTATTTCCTTCTACAGAAATAATATGCTCTGATACATCGGATCCTGATTTCCTTTGGTCCAATGATCAAAAACAATTATCATAATAGTCTTGTGCCTTGTATACAGACATCAATACCTGCCCCACGGATTCAAAGGCCCTTCATTCAGCCCCAGAGCAGTGGGATAATTTGGAGAGTTAAAAGTCAAGGAAAAGTGGTAAAATCTAAAGAACATGCCATTAAATGCCCTAGAAAAGGTAATCCATGTATTCATTCAATAGTCCCACTGAAATATTTATTGTTGTAATGAATTGCCCTAAAAATGCAGTGCTTTTCGTTAAGTTTCTGTGTTTATCCAATGATAATGCAATTCCCTTTAGGTTTCTTTTGTTATTTATTTTCCCATTTGGTTTTGTTACTTTCTGCTTTTGCCCATTTGGTTATGGTGCATTTTATTAGCTATGGGAATTTTTGGTTGGATTCTACGGCAATGACTATTTGGTTTCTATATGTTTTGGTTTGCTGATATGCCCATTTGGTTATTTTGTCTGAGTTATTCTAAGAAGTTATTGTTTGCATCCGCGACAATGGTTTTTTGGTTTCTCTTTGTTTTAGTTTGCTGATATGCCCATTTGGTTAATCTCTCACATGTAACTGAGAAGTTTTGGTTTGGATCGTGCAGCAACGTGTATCTGGTTTCAATGTGTTTATGTTAGCTGATATGCTCATTTGGTTACTTTGCCCTTATATTTGTGAGAAGTTTTAGTTTGCATCTGTAGCAATGGCTATTTGGTTTCGATGTGTTTTAGTTTACCCATAGGGTTTTGATGTTTTTTTTCGGCATTTTCTCCAATGGACTTTTGGGTTTTGATGTCTTTTCAGCTCCGGAGTGTCTCATTTCCCCAATGGAGAACATGGAGTTGGTCTGAGGACCTGATACTTCTTCCTTGACTGATTTTATGGTTATTCCTGTCCTCCCAAAACTTGTACCAAGTGAAGAAGTAGACAAGGATTTTTCCAGAAATCCTGTGCCTCTCATGGCTGTAGGGAGGCCTGATTTTGGAGGAAAAGAAGGGGATATGATCTAGCTTCTTGCTAATCATTTCCTTGTTCAATTCGAGCCTTCACAGTAGATCTTCCACTATGACATGGATATTTCTCCATAGCCATCCAAGGAGGTGGCTAGGTGTCTTAAACACAAATTAGTTCAAGAGAATTTTGTTCTTCTATCCAATTCTCTCCCTACTATCCAATTACTAGTGATTCAAGGTAAGCCTTAATATTGCTTCAAATCTTGATGGGAAGGACTTAGAAGATTTTCTGAAGAAAAAAAACTCTTAGCTCATGGATCATTAGTCTATTGTGGTTCTTTGTCATCCTTTCAACTCAAATGAGAAATGATTGATAATTAATATAAACAGATGATCATTATGTTGTGTATGACGCAGTCAGACCAGAGCAGGGATTTTGTTTTGGCCAATTTACTTTTACATCACAATCATAATTAATAAGCATTATTGAAGGACATTACATTGAAATACAATCATTGAGAAGTGATCTCTTTGGAATTCATGAGGTAACACAAAGAGATCCTGAACTCATCAACCCTTTCTGTCAAAATGATAACCCTACATAAAAAATAATGTTCAAACTATTTTTGGAAAATACTCTCAATCAACGAAGTCATGCCCGACCAAAATTTATTTCAGAAGAAAACTCACTTTTCTTGTACTACTAAAGGGATTTGAATTTCCCATCCCTTATTTCTAGCCATTTCCAGTTAAAACTGACCATGATTTGGTGGAATGACTTGACCTTTCATGAAATACTCTAAAATTGAGCTTAGGAAAATCTATTTTGTCCTAGGATGCATCAACAATGTAGAGAAACCACAAGAAGAATTTATATTCATTGATTTCATGACTGGTATCAGCGTACAATATTTCAATTGAGTTTTTTCATAATTCTTAAGGGTAAACCTGTAAGCATAGTAAATGAAGCTGTGAGAAGAAGAAGTATCTGTATCGTGAATCCTTTAGCTCTGTGAATGAAAATTGAAGTTTTTGTGCATGGCTGAGTGCAAGATACATAACACAACCACTTAATTGACATTTTGTTTGGTTAACCAGGCGAGAATATGAAAACCTCATCCCCATTGTACCATTGACCCATATACTTTTTGAGATAGGTCGTGCTTCCACTCGCGTGTTATTGTCATGTGGTAGGAGCTTCCCTGTTGGCTAAGACTGTTGAGTGTAGGACTTACCAAGTGGCGATCAGTCAAAACATTGACCCGCTAGTCCCTCACATGCCTTCATTGGCATTTGTAAATGGTTAAGTCACAATAGTTCATCGAAATTATAATGGATTTTATTTCAATAAATTTCGTGAGTGAAAGAAATAGTTATTGTGTGCGAATCTCATGGCTCTATAATCAATGGGTGTGGATGGAGCGAAGCAAGGATGTGAAGAGAAGATGCACTGCTGAATTTGATTTTTTATTTTTGTAAACCAAGTGTGTGGCATTAGCCTTGTAAGTAATATCCTCGATGGAGGATCCATTACTAATGTCTAATTTCAATAGAGGTTTATCTGATGTCAGATTTCAATAGAGGTTTATCTAATGTTGGAGATTCACTTCGTGAATATCTCACAAAAATCCACTAATCATGGTGGCTTGTCATCCAATTAGACAGGTTAGTAACATCTTTAACTTTACAAGCTGCAACCAGTGCCATGACTCTGTCCCTGGGAGAAGGATTTGGGAATTGTTCAACTGATATATTCACCTCTGTATTTCATTCCCAAATTGGGCTGGGGATGTTGAGTGACAGAGTGGGGGTAGTCTGAGAAGAATTGGAATCCCATACTTGATTCCTAAAATCCAAATGACTAGTTGGGGATCCCGGACCCTTAATGGCTTCCCATGTTTCCATTGCAGAGTTTGCAATATGCCATAGATGGTAAATTCAATTTATTCAAGTTTATCCAGCTTGTAGCATGCCTTGACATTGGATCATGATCTGACTTGGGGCTTATCAAAGGCATAATTAGTCTTGATACATAACTCTAAAGATGAGGAGTAGACGAATTTTAGAATTCATTCATTTTCTAAAAGGACTTTCTATGTTGTACCTAGATATTTCTAGAATGATAATAGTATGCAGAATATTTCTAGAATGATAATAGTATGCAAAAGGATATTGGATCCTTTGTCAGAGTTTTTATACTAGCAACTAGAATTTTCAAGTATCAGATTATTTTTTAGTGATTTTAGACCTTGTTCCTGGGTTACTACACTAGCCATATACTGCAGAATTATATTGCTTCCTTCCCTTGCTTTGCAATGTTCCAACTCCAAGATATTAATCATGACTATCCCTTTTGGTCATTGTACTTACTAGCATTTTTTTTAAGAATGTAACCTGCAAAACTTTCCTTTTTAAGTTTTTGGTCCTTGAATGTCAAATATGTACTGAAGAATCTATTCTGCATGGCTACCATTTTTTCTGCTTTTTGGTTCTTGTACTTGAACTTTGAAGTTGAAATTAAAATTGAAATTTTAGTAATGAATTCAAATGGACAGAAAATTGTCTGTGGGATGGAAAACCAAATGAGCATGCAAATTACATCGGAGAAGGAAGTGCTTAACTCATCTTTGAGAAAGAGAAGAGAGGAAACAACTGACTAACATTTATGAATAGTAATACAACAAGAGATAGTCTAATTTTAAATTGTGCTGGCCTTCTAGGCAGCTCGAGACCTAGTTGCTCCATGCATCTTGTATTAAATTAAATTAAATTATGTGATGACATAGACAGCAAATTTTCCCCGAAACCTCCTGAATATTATTCATAGCAGTGGAATCAATTCTAGTTGTAAGAAAATCAGGGATGTACTTGTTTTGCTGATAATTGTCTTCAATGAGTGAGATAGTGATATGTGTGGGCTCATTTAGCTCATCACTAGCTTTGGATGGGCTCCCACAATGAAAGATATTACCTCACTGTGATCCATCCATCCCTAGTCATTAACTAACTGAAGGAATGGTTGAGGTGCAAGATATCAGTCTTCTATTTCTCCCTTTCTTTTGAGCCTTTTGGCATAGACTTTAGGAGCATACTCCTTATCAAAATCCAGGTTAAAATTGCTGGAGGGGCCTATGTAATACTAACCACATTTCCTTTAGGATGACTGAAAATTCTCCCAATTATCCGAGTTGTTTAAATTCCATCAGATAACATTGATGATTTTCTATGTGGTACTGTGCATCCTAAATTATGGTATCCAGTAGCAAGATTATTTTTAATTAATCAATTATATTAAAGTACTGAGTGAGTTACAAAAGTACTGGGTGAGTTACAAAAGTACTGAATGCCACCAGGTGCTTAATAATGTCAATTAAAGACATCCTTGTTATGCCTTACCGATGAAGAAGGTTGTTATGTGTAATAATTTTTGGTGAAAATCACATAACGTACATTTCTGTCGACGCGTTTCGAACCAACCAGTGTGGTTCATCATCAGGACAAGATGAGCAATCTGATCACGAACCAGTTTAAGTAGATCAGGACATCTCCAACTAGCCGTTGGAAAAACGGCTAGTTTGACTAGAATAGGAAGAATTTTATTTTTAGTATTAATTCTATTATATTTTAAATTTTTAATTATATTCTTATTATAAATTCTATATAAAATAAAAATCAAATATAAAATCAAATCCAATCAAAATTTTTAGTAATTCATAAATGGCAACAATTAAAAATCACAATTCATATATAGAAATAATTTAAAAATCATAATTCTAATAAAAACAAGTCATATATAAAAATCTTATAAAATGACAATTTGCAAAATTAATCAATTAATTTAAGATTACTAAAGAGGTAAGTTTCCCGATTAAAAATAAAAATAGAAATAAAATACAATAAAATAAAAATAAAAATATAATAATAATAATAAAATATAAAATATAAAATATAAAATTAAAATTAAAAATAAAAATAAAATTAAAAAAATAAATAAATAAATAAGAATAAGAATACAAGTAAATTAATTAATAAATAAATAAATAAATAAATAAATATAAATATAAATAAATAAACAAAAATTAATCAAATAAATAAATAAATAATACCTAATTAGAAAAAAAAAAAACACACACACACACACACACACACACACACACACACACACACACACACACACACGAGATATATATATATATATATATATATATATATATATATATATAATAATAAAAAATAAAATAAAAATTCATAAAAATAAAAATAAAATAGATAAAAATAAAAATAAAAATAATAAAAATAATAATAATAAATAAAATAAATGAATAAAATAAAAATAAAATCCAAATATAAAATAAAAACAAAAATACTAATCAAAACCAAATTAATAAAATAAAAGGAGCATACATCACAGAGTCTGCAAGATCGGGAATGAAACGACGCAGTAAAAAAAAAAAAAAAAAAAAATAAAATAAAATAAAATTTAAAATTGAAGAGCGGGAATCCGGCATCTGGCCCAACATTCCACCCATCATCCCTGGTAATTTAACCGGCCTCTTTTCTATTTCCAAGGCTTCACTCAACTTTCGATGGTGGAAGTGGTCGGTGTTGCAATAACCTTAGTATCTTCGATACAAATTATGGTGATTGTTTTTTATAAATCTTTCACCACGAGAGAAAACCTGGTTGGTTGCCTTACACCTTTGAGCTGGGAAAAATGATCCTCATAGATAGGTGACTCATGACCTTGGAACTGCTATCAGTGAATCATGATAGCAAGTCATATAGCCTACCTTTTAAGCCTTAGAGTAAGGAAGCAACTATGGGCCATGCTCAAGTACCCTTGCATCCAAATTAAAAAGATAAGAGCACCCAACTATAATTGTTGGCAACCAATCAGAGACTTCAGGGTTTTCAAAAAATTAAATACTATAAAAATTACTATCTTGCCCTATTGCCTTTCTTAAGGCACATAGTCCTTTGTTATGACTGTCCTGCTGGCTGTCAGTTTCAAGCCTTCAGTAGGTTGAAAGTTGACTTAGGGCTAGATGGCTTCTAATATGACAAGATGACCCTAAGAACTCCTCTCAAGGCTCTACTAGCATATACTAAGACTCTTTATTGTCTTATCCAATCACTATTTAAAATGGATGCTAAAGAGCCTATATTTTATGGCTCCTCTAGTCTCTCTCACATTACCAAGACCTGAGATTGTCTTGCTTCTGCATACATGTACATCTCTGATTCCCTACCGACAGAATACCAAAAATAAAAATTGATAGAGGGTTGTTACAGATTTGTTCTTTGTTTTATATTCTTTTGTGTAAGGATTACCTATTGACTTAACATCACGTTGGAATTTACCGAAAGATTTCTTGGTAAGAACTACAATACATGGAAGAAACATATGTTGAGAATATTTGAGTACAAGTTATCGGTTGCTATTGTCCTAGGTAAAGATACTCGACCACAAGTTGTTGACTGCCATCCATTCCCTATCTTCTAACAAGCCTAGTATATAATGAGATTGAAGGATTAACCAATATACATATTACTGGGAACAACATCTATTGCCATTTTGAATGACTCCCTTGGTGGATGTTTTTATATAATGTTGTGTCAGATAGAGTGGCGATAATTAATGATTCCAGTGTAATTTTTTCGATGTGATGGTTATTAAGATTATGTAACCTGAACTTGTGTTATATATTCTCTCCCATAAGTGTCATTGCATTAAGAGATTGGGACAAGTTTGATGAGTGAGAGAAAATTATTAACATTGCTTAGGTTGTTCACGACAGGTGAAAAATTGCCTAAGTTGCATAGAGGGAAGACTTTGATTGGGCTTTGGAAGAATTCGAGAGTCACATGAAACTTCAGACAAGGGACCTATATTCAATTTTACAGCTTCAAATGAACCAGGCTTATCCATGCGGGATTTATCTAAATAATTTTTTTTTAAATAGTAGTTGAAGCTCTTGGCAGTGGCCTATAGAAGGATCCACCCACCAGATAGCTTGTATGTTATTGAAATTTCCATGCAAACTACCTAACCCAAATCAAATCCGCAAACCCAAAACAATACCAAAAAACTTAACAACAAACAGTTTTCTTCTTCATCCTATGCATGATGGTCATTCAAAAGGTTAATCAATCCCGGTATATCCTTGGTTAAATCTTTATTTACACCAGAGCAATGTTGCTCTCTCCTCCTAGGGGTTTCCTGATTCCTCCAAGACAATCTCGATTTATAGGCTTTTCATCTGCAAATATATCACTTTCACTCATCTCCCTTAGCTTTGCGACACTGACTGGCTTCTCTACAGAATTTAATGGAGTATCTCCTTTGAAAAAAAAATTGCCAGTCAACTCTGCCACTTTTTGATCATGAACCCTTCTTATTGCCTTTCTTGCAGATTCTTGGCCAAATGTGATTTGAGTGTAGCCCCCTGTAGGCTGGATCCACAACAGGATGCAAGTTATAGACCCAAACCTTAGGATTCACAATTCATGCATTAGAAATGAGAGAAACAAGATATGGAGATCCAAAAACAAACATCGGAAATAACTTATAAAATCCCTTTCATGTACACTAGATTGTAGTATGGTTTCTGATATTTCTGATTGCTTGACCATTACACGAACTCGTCGCTTGCGTATTCTTGTATAAATAACACAGACAAGGTAAAGACTTTGATTTGGCTTTGGAAGCATTTGAGAGTCACATGAAACTTCAAACAAGGGACCTATACTCAATTTTACAGCTTCAAATGAACCAGGGTTATCCATGCAGGATTTATCTAAATAATTTTTAGTTTCCGTCGGAAGAGCGATGTTTAGGTCTGTCGGAAGAGTGACGTTTTCTTTTCATCGGAAGAGCGACGTTTTTGTTTTCGTCAGAAGAGCGACGTTGTGTTGCGGACGTCGCTCTTCCGACACTTTGCGGACGTCGCTCTTCCGACACTTTGCTAACGTCGCTCTTCCGACACTTTGTGATTTTCGCTCTTCCGACACTTTGCTAACGTTGCTCTTCCGACACTTTGCGAACGTCGCTCTTCCGACACTTTGCGAACGTCGCTCTTCCGACACTTTGCTAACGTCGCTCTTTCGACACTTGGCGAACGTCGCTTTTCTGAGACTTTGTGGAAAATATGTCGCTCTTCCGACACTTTATCGAAATGTCGGAATTGCAACGTAATGGCTAACCACGTTTTGCCCCGCCTACACTTTGCGAACGTCGCTCTTCCGACACTTTGCTAACGTCGCTCTTTCAACACTTAGCGAACTTCGCTCTTCCGACACTTTACGGAAAATATGTCGCTCTTCCAACACTTTATCGAAGTGTCGGAATTGCGACGTAATGGCTAACCACGTTTTTCCTCGCCTCAAAGTGTCACTCTTGGGGCGCCTATGTGTCAGAAGAGAGACATTTTGGCCGTCGGAAATTGGGCCAAATGTGCTAGTGCTTCCTTTGCAGTTGAACTACCTCTGTGTGAAGAAGTTCTTGCATTCTGAACTCATCCAATCCATTTAGTTGAAACAACCTCTATTTTTTCACATTTGATAGATCTATATTTAATTTAACTGCCATTCTTAAAGTATTGAATTTGAACTCAACTGAAAGTAGAGATTTATTACCATAGACTAGTTCATAGGGAGTGAATCGTGTTGTTGTCTTCCAAGTAGTGTTGTAGGTCCAAGTAGCTTCTACCAATATGTTTGCCCAATTTTTTCTGCTTCTGCTCACAACCTTGGTGAGGATTCTCTCTAAAGATATTTTAGTTACTTCTACTTGGCCATTCGCCTGAGGGTGATAGGAAGTAGAAGTTCTATGCGTAATCTTGTGCTTCCTCAAAATATTTTTAATGAGGTGAGACGTGAATTGTGCTCCCTGATCAGTGACTATTTCTATGGGGTACCCAAACTTGTAAAGCACATTCTCCCTCAGAAATTCTATTAATTTCTCCTCGGTTTCTACCTTTACTTCTTTTGTTTCATCCCATTTTGTCAGGTAATCAGTGCAGACTATGATATACTTATTTTTTCCAGATGGTGGATCGATAGGTCCAAAAAATTCCATGCCCCACTTGTCAAATGGCTCAAGAGCCACCTGAGGGTGCAAAGGCATCTCATCCCTTTGTGTGGGTTTCCCCATCCTTTGGAACTGGTCACAGTATCTTCTGGAATCTTGGTGAAGGGTAGTCCAATAGTATCTTTCCTGCAAAACTTTGTAAGAAGTTATATTTGCAACAAAGTGGCCTCCACAAGGGCTGTCATGACATGCAGAGAGGATATCAAAAAATTATTCCTCCCTCACACATCTCGTGAGTATTGTATTAGGGCCTAGCTTGAAAATATTTCCCCCATTCGATATGAAAGGGGTGCTTTTTCGGATGATTCTGCTCTTCTCCTAGAATGAAATATTAGGAGGGAGTTTCCCATCAACCAAGTAGTTGGATATATCAGCAAACCGTGATGAGAGTGATGATATATCAAAGATATTTTCAACTAGTATTTAGTCATCCACTATTGCTTCTTCACCTGCAGGGAGAGCTAACCTGGACAAAAAATTTGCAACAACATTCTCTTTTCCAGGTTTATCAACAATAGTCAAATCAAATTGTTGTAAAAGTAACAACCATATAATTTTCCTAGCATTAACATCTAGTTTGTTCATTAAATACTTGATGGTTGCATGGTCAGTGTGAAAAAAGGTTTGATATCCAGTTACATAATGTCTGAATTTTTTCAAATCATGGACAATGGCTAACATCTCCTTCTTAGTAACAATATAATTCAGCTCAACCTTAGACAATTTCTTGCTGATGAAATAGATGGCATAAGGGATTTTGTCCTCTAATTTTCCTAATGTCACCCCTACAGCTTTGTCAGATGCATCAATGTTGATGTGGAAAGGCAGAGTCCAATTTGGACCTCGGAGAATGGAGGCAATAGTCAACTTTTCCTTAATGAGCTCAAAAGTATCTTGACAGGGACCAGACCAACTAAACTCAGAATCTTTGGCCAATAACCCAAATAATGGTGAAGCCATCTTGCTGAAATATTTGATGAACCTTCTATAATAACCAGCTAAGCCTATGAAACTCCTGACATCTTTCTGATTTTGAGGAGCAAGTACACTTTTGATGATGGTGATTTTGTTTGGGTCTACCTGTATTCGTGCTTGGGAGACGGAGTGCCCTAACACAACTCCTGCTTTCTTTAGGAATTCACACTTTTCTGGGATCAGGGAGAGATGCATCTCAATGCACCTTCTTAGTACTTTACCCAAATTGGAGAGAGATTCTTGGAAGCCATCCCCATATGGTGTGAAATCATCCATGTAGATTTCAATAGAGTCATGGACTAACTCGGGAAGAATTCTCAAGACATCTCTTTGGAAGGTGGTTGGGGCATTGCACAACCCAAATGGTAGGACTTGATAAGCGAAGGTACCCCAAGGGCAGGTGAAAGTATTCTTATACTAGTCTTCATGGCTGATTTGAATCTGATTGTACCCATTGAACCCATCCAATAAGGAAAAGAACTTCTTCCCTGCAAGGCCATCTAGGACTTTGTCTATAAAGGGAAAAGGGAAATGGTCTTTCTTGGTGGATTTTTTAAGTTCTCGATAATCAACACAAATTCTCCACTTCCCATTCTTCTTTGGGACTAGGAAAAGAGGAGATACCCATGCACTATCGGATATAGGATATATGAACCCTGCATCCAATAGTTTCTGCAACTCTTCTTTAACTATGTCCTTCAGAGCTAGGTTCATCCTTATTTGGGGTTGTCTCACAAGCTTTCATCCTTCTTTGATGTAAATATGATGTCTGCATACTGAAGTATGCGCCCCTTTAGTGTCCTTTTAATCCTAAGAAAATTCATCTAGATTCTCTTTCAAAAGATGGCATAGTTGCTTCTCTTCCTCATTCGAGAGGTTTGGGTTGATTTTTAGAGATCTAGATGGGCCAAACTCGATAGCCTTGGTGGTTTCAGAGGTTGACTCGACTAAGTGCACTTCCATCCAAGGTTGGATTTTAGACTCTTTGACTAAATTTTCGAGAGGGATGTTAGTGGACGATTGGTTTTGAATGGTTTGGTCGATGAGTTCATATTCATCTAGTTTCCCCCCTATAAGGATAGCATCTATGGTACACATAGGGGCAATGTTATATATCTCATCTTCCTCATCCTCCAACCATATAGGTAGATCATGATCAGTGGAAGGTTGGGTTGGAGAGTATAAAACTAGTTTTTTAGACAAAGGCCCATTTTTAATAGCCATGTTTCTGGCCTAACAGCTAATATAAGCATCTGCAGTGGCTAACCAAGGTCTCCCTAAGATGAGAGGATAACCATTAAACTTGGTTTTTGGTTGCAGGACTAGGAAATCTGTAGGATACTCCTAATATTCAATGGTAACCATAACATCCTCAACAATTCCTTCCGAAGTTACTGTGGACCAATCTACAAGTTGCAGAACTATTGTGGTTTTCCTCAAAGTCCCTTGGAGATTAAGTTTCAACATAGTTTATGTTAGTGTCAAAATATGCATTTTGCCATCAGTGATCAAAATCACTCTTTTCATTCTCATTTTAGGTGTCCCGCTCTGAAATTTGTATTTCATTCCATTAGGTCATGCTAAAAATTGTTTCATTGATGGTAGCCCTAGTCACAAAACCTCACTCTCCCTAAAAATTTCACATTTGCTGACCTAGCTTCATGTCTAGCTAAGCATAATAACACTTTTGAAAGGCTCATTTTACTAGGTCTTATCTCATTCAAAGTCAATCATGGAAGTCAGGTCATTCAAGGTCCCATTAGATCATTAGGTTTCATTTTTCAAGGTCCAAAAATGCACCACTTCATTTGCATAAGGTAGGAAAAGTATGAGAGTGATCCCAATAATGTCTCTTTACCATGTAAAGATAACCTCCAAGATTGTTTCCAAAGTTTTAATTTGATTTCAAGTGTGAGTTTCATTCCAAGATGTAATAATTATTTCAAAAACAAAGATGTAATTTTTATTTATTCATGTAATTTTATGTCAATTCAAATGTAATAAGTACTTAGTTCCCAAGGCTAACAACTCAGAGTTCCACATGCCAACACATCAAATTTAAAAGTGCAAGAGTTTTTATTTCATCAATTGATTAAATGTCAAAGGGAATTTCCTTGTCCCAAGGGTGTCCAAGTGATCATTGTTCACAACCACTAAACCCTAATTTCCTCTCCCACTGAGCAAGGGTTTGTTATGGAAAAAGAGACAAATGAGTAGACGAGGAATAATGGAGGTCATATTAGTAAGTATGAGGTCATTTCAGTACATAAACATCATGTCTCCATCATTTTTTAAGAAATCATTCCAAGGGTCAAATCATTTGCCACTCATAGGGCTAGTTTTACTTCAAACTATGTTTCTGACCAAACAGAGATTAATTTAGAGCATGAGAGTGTTTTTTCCATAATACGTCAAGGAAGAAAAACCTCCTTCCATTTTTACACAAGTGTCATGGTTTTGGAGAAATTTCAAAATATAGGTGCCACAGAAGAGTTTATGCACTTCTGGCGTGACCTTGGGAAAATCATTTTTTCTCTTAGCTGGAATGTCCAAATGACTTTCTTGATGCATAAAATGATAACTAGGCAAATATAGATTTCAAATTAGATTTCATGAGCTCAATTTTGAGTTGAGGAAGGCCTCCAAAAGTTTCATGCAACAACACTATGCATTTCTACACCCTCATTCTACACTTTTTGACCAGTCTTCAGAAAATCAATTTTTTACAAGGCAAATCAACTCCAATCACAAACCCAAAGGCATATTTGGAAATCATACAGGATAATATTTCCAAAGAGCTATTATAGGCCCAATTTGGAAATTGGGAAGGCCTCCAAATTTGGTCTTCAAAAAGGTGTTGCACGCAGAGGGCATGTTTGAGTGAAATTGTGCAAAACAAGGTCGTTGTGCATTCTCTTGGGTCACTGCGCGTTTAGCTTGGATGTTGCACATTTGGAAAAATCACAATGTAATTTTTAACTTTGCTGGCCTTTTAGCTAGGACACTGCGCATTCTCCTGGGTCACTGCACGTTCACCCAGAAATTTCCAAAAAGTCTCTACTAGATTGCCACTTCACAGTTTAATGCCAAAACTTCACCACAATAAGTCTTCATGCCTCCATATGCCAGTAAGTAACAATTTTTCATCTTTCCATTCTATAAAATATCAATTTGAGGTTTCATTATGCTTAAGTGAATTTAATACCTCCTAAATTCAAAAAATCCTAGTTTTCATTAAAAACTAATTTGCATTCCAAAACTGATCCCTAAACCTTCATATACTCTTCCTCACAATCCTAAAACATTTTCCCAACACCCTAATTTTATATCCCCATTCCCTAAACAATAATATCCCTTAAAACCCTAATTCCTAGGGTTTCCCTTGCCTAGGCTCCCTTCCATATTCCCATTTCCTCCATTTCCTCACACCAGCCTTCACTTGCAACACTTTCATTTTATTCCATCATATCCCTAGGGTTTTGACACCAAATACATCATGACAACCTAGCAGAGGTAAAATTATAAAGCCTAAGAGCACTGATTTGAGCCATTGCCCAAAACGTACCAGAGAGGCTATAGGTATGTGTTTTCTTCACCTAGAGTGAAAGGGGCCATGCCTTCTTCATCAACAAAGCAGGTGCACAAATACAAGAAAAATATGACATAGGAGGACATACATGAAGAGGAAGGCCTGCATGAGAAAGAGGCAGATTTTGAACTTGTAAACTTGGACACAATTGATGATGATCCCTCCTTGATTATCTGAGAGAAGGAAGCCAATATTACAAACGTCCAAGCTAATCTTGAAAGATCCAAGTTTTTCATTAACTTTCTCAAACAAGAGAATCAGCAGCTGAAGACCAAACACACCATTGATGAAGTGAGATGCATAAAAGCACAAAAAGAGGTAGAGAAGGCTAAAACCTTGCTTGAAGAGACATTAGATAAGTTTGGTGAACCTGATGATGATGAGGATTAGCCTCCAAGATAGATACCTAGGACTAGAGGGCTAAAAAGAGATCTAGCCCTAGAGAGACAAAGGGAAGCTGAGCTAGTAGACCAAATCGCCCTAAATGAACAGCTTGTCCTAGAAATCAATGAGAACAAGGAACCATGGCTTGATAGAGCCAATCTACACTTGGAAAATTTGGTAGAGAAGGCCAACAAGGATAATGAATTGTTGAGGATAAAGGTCAAACTTCATGCCTAGAAAGAGAGAATTGCATTGGCCAAGCTCAAAAGAGGCAACGCCAAAATTGAAGACTTGACTAAGAAAGAAGAGAAAGAGAAGATAGATATAATTGATGAGGTGACAATCCATGCCTCAAACACATGATCAGAAAATATCCCACCAATTTTGACAAAATTTTGGCAAGCTTAGCATTGTGGTACATTTCTGTGTTTTTAAGGTTATTTTTGCACAGTAAAATTGCTAAACGCGCAGCACCTTGGACACTACGCTCTTTTTTGAGGCATCTAATGGACAAATTTCCACCACCAAATGATTTTTAATTATTATAAAATCAAAACTATGAATTTTATAAGCTTTTTGAGGAGAACTGGTCACTGAAAAACCATCAAAAAACCATGTTTCTGCCTCAATTTTTGCCTGGTCGCTACGCATTTACTGGTATTGGGAGAAGTGATTTTTGACAGGGTAAATGGGCTTAATTTTGAAAAATTAAGGTAGTTATGGAAACTATACTTAAATTTCTTTCCAAAAATCTATCTTTTAGCCAATTTGGACTATTTCAACCCAGTCAAAAACAGCCTGCAAGCTGGGGTAAAATGGTGCTACACGTTTAACAATTGACTGATTTTTTCTGAGTTTTTCTACAAATTTGAATTTTACCTTGGGGAATCATGCTTTTACCTCATTTAATTAATGATTTAAATGTAATTATCATGTTTTTACTATTACCTAGGGTAAATAAAATAGGTTAAAACTCATGATGAGGTGTAATGAATCACTTTGCAAAAAGTTAGGGTTGAGTCACTTTGACCACCCTACACTCTAGGTTTTAGTTAAGACTTTAGAAGATCAGCTCCTCCTCTCATGGATTCGACCCCTGAGGTTTGGAAAAGTTGTTTTAGGCCTATATCATGTCATTTTTGACTCATTTTCAAAGTTTCGAAGTTGGAATCAGTTGGATTTTTCTAGTTGATCAAGAGAACTTGTACTCTGTTTTGGCCAAGCTAATAAAGAGGAGTTGCAGCTACATTTATGGGATACCTATGGTAGTGAATGTATTTCATAGTTTCTTATTTATTCACATCTATGTTAATGTATTTTTCATGTCACTTTCATGTCTATGTTATGATACTTTACAAGTTTGAAATTCAGAATACATGCTTGCACATGCTCTATTTAGGGTAACTGATCATATTTTGTTCATTATCTTTTGTCTGAGAGAAATACATATTTTATGCTTTTCTCAGCCTTATTATAGTTTCAAAACCATTCCATAACCATTTCCTTCAAGTGATTGGAATTTTACATACCTTGCCCCATTTATCCCTGCAACCCTAACTCCATTTTCCTTAACCTAGCTTTCCTTGACCTAATTCCTTTATCCACTAATTTACCCAACCAAAAAAATCAAAACAACCCCTTGCCCTCATTATCTATCCTAAAACCATAATTTCTCCAGCCCTCCTGGTTCTGACCCTTTTGGAGAGAGCCCTCTCCAGCTTGATAGGGCTAGCTATCAAGTCAAAAGCTTGGTCTGTGGTTACCTCTGTTGGGATTCCTTCCTCAAACTTGGCAATCTTTTGGAGTGATAACATTTTCCTTGGTCATGACATCAATGGAAAGCCCTATATCAATCATAGTTTTGGGGACTATGAACCATCAATGTGCACATCAACAACTAGACTACCAGGGTCCAGGTATTTTGGAAATAACACCGTTCCCAACATTACATCGGACAGTTGTCCTAACACATTGGTATCTCTCTTCTTTCTCCTAGAACTCTTGAAGCACTTTTCTTTGATGAGCCTATTATATAAAGGGACATCCTTAATGGCATAGAGAAGTGGTATCTTTACACACAAATTCTACAATTCTCCCAGAATTTCAGTCTCCTATGGGGTGTGTTGACTAGGGTGGATCAAACGCTCAGGAAAAGGAGGTTGTTGGATCTAATTTTTACCTTCTTCCTTTTCCTCCTCAACCTCTATAGGTGGATATGGAGGATGGTTATCTAGGAGTACTCTTCCCGGTATGAGATTAACCTCCTTTATCTCCACAGCATAAGCTGGATAAAATGTTTCTCCACTGGGATCCTGTTGTGCCTGTCTGTTGTTCAGGTTCGGATTGGGTTGTGTAGGTATTTGAGGTAGCCTAGGTGGAGCAACATGAGTAAGTTGAGGTTGAGGTTGGGATGGAGGAATTAGAGCAAGTGTTTGATTGCGTTGAGGCCTCCACCCTTGGGATGGATTGTTCCACTGATGTTTTTGTGGAACATACTATTGAAATGGTTGATTCACTGGATGAGAATGATATGGAGGGTTGTAAGGCCAAGTAGGAGGTGTAGACCAGGATGGAGGAGTGGGGGTGTACCAAGGTTGCATGGGTGCACTCTGATTTTTTTTATAGTAAGAGTAAGGTGCACCTTACATACCTTGTTGATATGGCTGAGGGACTTGAGGCCTTCTCTGGTTGATGAAACACAGTTTCTCTGGTATTTCTTCCCCACCTTGATATACAACCTTAATTCCAAGTACGGAGGGACACTTGTTTGTGGCATGATTCTCCTCATAGACTAAGAAAACCTCCATGACATTCAATAGACATTCATTTCTTGAGTGCTTCCGGGTACATCTAGGACAAAATATGGACAGGGCTCTCTCTGCATCCTCTTACTTCCTTCTGACCTACATTTTGTCCATTTGCAAAGTAAGGGTGTGCAGAATGTCACTCTCTAAGTCCTCTAGCATGTTTCCAATATCATGTTTTATGGAGGTGGAAGAGGAAGGGGTATTGGATTTGTTTTGGCCAGCTCTACCCATCTTCCTAAATACCCTATAATAGTTCCGGAAGATAGTTTTTATTGTTTCATAAGGCAGTTGGTAGATATCTCCTCCTGATATCATATTCAAGGTTTCTATCATCTCTTCTCTGATCCCTCAAAGAAGTAAAAGTTTAAGTGATGCAGGATCAAGGGTATAGTTGGATCTCTTATAGTTAAATTGAAACCTCTCTTAATAATCCTCTAGGGATTCATCAGGTCCTAGAGTCATCCTAAATATCTCATACTTAGTTTCCTTGGACGTGCAGTAGTCTCTGTACTTGTTTTTGAAGGTTTCTTGCATCAGTGCCTAGGTGGTGATGATTGTTGAGAATTTATAGGGCTTGAGATTAATACAAAAATTCTCCTTTTGATAATTACTTGTGAGCTTACTTATGTAGTCTCTTCTTTAACTTAGTTGATCTTTCATCAAGTCAATTATCAAATTACTCAGTCAAATGTAGAGACAGAATTATTTTCACTTGTAACTGAATTTCTTGAAATGTAGTTAGGAAGGTAAATCTCAGATTTACCTTCCTTACTTTCTCCTACCTTTAGATCAGCCTTTATTTTTATGGTCACTGTCTTTGACTTTGAAAAATTATTTCCTTAGATACTTCAAACTCAGAGATGTCAAGATTGTACCCTTCCTGCACCTATCCACATTTTTTGCTGCACCACATCGAAATCATGTACATTTTTGTACTTATCTACAAATTGTACTTTCATGTACCTTCCACAAACTATACTCTCCTTCAGCACCTTCATTATTTCTGTAATATTCCAAATCTGGAAATCTCTGCTCCATCGGGAATATCTTAAGATATTCCATTTTTCCTTCGTCAATGAGACACTGCAAGTCCATTTCAGATATTGACTATTGGGGAATTTACCGGATATGTCACCTTCACAAGGAAGTGTGAGATCCAGAAGCTAGCTGGCCCTTCACAGACTCTATCTATGGATATGCAATATTTCCACTTCGGGAATTTCTGCCACAAAGTCCATGAGGATGTTGTATAAAGAAGCTGCTGCAAAAAGAAGACAAACCAATGTTGTGATGCCTTAGAAAATTCATCCTACAACTCCTATGCAGAATATGAGCTCAAAGAAACAACTCTAGATGGGTTATTCAGATCTCCCCAATCTAGGTCTCTAAAACAATGCTCAATGAGAGAGCTTACAGCAACATAAGAACATAAACATTGAACTCTGCAAATCTGAACATGCCATGAGAGGGAAATTTATGTAACCATCATTATATGATTATATCAGTAGAAATATACAAGAAATAGTTGAGGGACAAGCCACTCAAACTTTAAGAGCAAACCTCCAATGAATGAACAATGAAATACAAGAATTGTTGCAACTCCACAAAATGCCGAAGTAGCTGCAACTGCACAGTGTATATGAAGGTATAAGCTGCTGAATATGAATAAATACATATGTGGCTGAAGGAATACAAGAAATAAGCCCAAGAACAAGAAATGGGCTAAAATACAAGATTTCTAGCCAATCTATGAAGATTGCTAGAAATGTCGGAGAATACAAAATGTGACAACTGAGTTGTCACTGCAACTGATAAAAAATGAGAATGAGGCTATGGCTGATATGAAATCTGATTGCCCTCCTCTGATCATGTCTCTAATACAAAGGGCTAATCCCTTTGTCTCAGAAACATACTCCTCTGAAGCTCCAAAAACCCCTCTCTCACTACCTCCTCCAAAATAACGCAGTTTCCTCCATGGACTGCGTAGTGGGAGATGATGGAAGTGTGATCTCATGCCACTGATCTGAAATCAAGCCCAAGAATCCTCCTTGCAACTCCTCCAATGAGCGGATCACTCATCCACTGAAGAAAACAAGAGAAGAGAGACTCCATGAGTTCCTTTCTTGTTGCACCTAGCAACACAACGTCCTCTTTGCTGCAGAAATAACGCTGTAGAAGATGAATGTAGCTATGGAAAATTTCGGATTGAGGAAATGTAGCTCAATCCTCATCCTTCCTTGAGGAAGAGGTAGGGATTCCCGACCAGGAACACCCTAGTGCCCGAGGGGACCATCGCCCTGCTAAACAGCCCAGGGATGCAAGCTTTGCAGACCCAAAGTCTAAAACTCTAAATCATAACATAATGAAAATGGGCTACCATATCCTCCATATAAAGAAAGGAACCTCTTCTCCACCATGGTCCCACCAATTAGGGTTTCCACCTTCACATGAGTGTCTTCCCTCCAAACCTACGTAGCTTCTCTAGGAAGCCTCTTCCTCCTTGGGAAACGCTATTGACTTTAGTCAAAGATGACTAATAAAGTGAGATGGGTTCCATTCACACCCTTGGTGTTTATTCCAGCTACTTTATTCACCTCCCTTTCACATTAGGAGTGTTATTTCCTCATCTAAAAGGGGCTAAGGTGTCCCCTTCCCCATTTTATTAAACAAAATTAAAATGTGCAACTATAATGTTCCATTTTAGCTTGAGGCTAAAATTAGGAACATTACAGTCCTCCCCTCCCACA
Organism: Pinus albicaulis; assembly: GCA_034641835.2. NCBI lineage: Eukaryota > Viridiplantae > Streptophyta > Pinopsida > Pinales > Pinaceae > Pinus > Pinus albicaulis. The sequence goes on from CM076582.1 coordinate 149,398,457, forward strand.
TGTTGCTTGCCCTCAAGCAACTGCATAGAGAGAAAAAAATTATCTCCCCCTTCTTTTCTTGTGGCCTCCTCATCAATGGTCCCACCGCTGCTCAAATATGTTGCAATAAATTTGTCCTCCAATGCTCTCTCCCAAGTATGCAAACTAAAAATGATGTTCCTCATGGAAAGATAGAAGGTGTAGTGGAATCCTTCTTGCTAGAATGTGGCCTCCTTAAGGTAGGAGTGATGATATGCATGGGAAAATTCTACTCCCAATGATGATCCTCTCATCCATGCTATCATCCAAATGAAAATCTCACCCCTGATTTCTGCAATGTGTTGGAGCTGAATGGAGATTTGTTTTGGTCTCCCATGATGGTCCTCTCTCCATGTGCTGCTCATATGGGGTTTCCTTTGTCTTTGGGCTGGAAATTATGGCCTCCGAGAATGGCCCAAACTACCCCATTAAGAAAATTTAGCCATGAAATGCCTCTGCAAATTCTCCAAGTGGTTTCTCCCACAAGAAGGTACAAGTAGCAATGTGGCAATCATGGTTTGCCCATGGTATCTCCTGCAAGATAAAACATATACAATGGGGAGAATAATGCTCCCAATGGGTTGTACATACAATACTCTCCAAATAATGCTCCTCGTGAGTGTACAAACATCAGAAATACATGGAGCAATATACAATAAAAACAAGTTTCCAAATGACAACCAGAGAGTGGTTCAAAGTTCCACTCATGGAACCTGTGCAGTGCCTCCTTTCCTACCTCAAAATCAAATTAACAAGTGCTGAACTAGCCACTTGTTTGCTGCCACAAACTCCTCACGATATGGAATCATCAAAAATACAAATTGGTTCCAATGGTGTACACCAAGAAGCATGTGGCTACCCCCACAACCATCACAAAATTAGCTAAAATCTAGGCTACAAGTAGCTGCAACTACATCCTCATGAAAAATGCAAGAAGGAACAAGCCTCCTTGATACGTTATTCTCCTCAATCAATGAAAAGAAGTACAATACCAAATATGAAATTATACTTCCTCCATCATGCACTATAGCTCTTGAGCTGAAATGGCTCAACTGAATGTTCTTCCCCTCCTCAAATGAGTAAGGGAATGGTTATGCCAACCTCTCCAAAATAAACTGGGCTATGCATCTATCCATATGATGATGTAGATCATGCTGAATGCCCTCCAAGTGAACTCCTCTAGCAAGGGAAAGTATGCATCCAATTGCATAGCTAGGAAGTCTTCACATGCTGCATGCAAATAATTTCTCCTTGAGACTAGAAACTCTAGCCAAGAAGAGTCTACCATGATGATATATGATCATGTCATCCACTGACTATCTTCCATCTCCATCAAGGCCATCCAAGAATCATGCATGCACCAAGATCCTGGGGAATACTCAACCAAAGCTAAGTCCTCCATCCTGGATCAATCCTCCACATAGACAGCGCTGGTATTCTGCAATATGGTGCTCCATCATGCTACTACCTGCTACCCTGACATCCCCTCATGTCAAATTCATCCTCCAAGTTGCTTCCATGCCATCATGCAGCTACTCATGCTCAAGTAGAAATGATGATCTCTGAAAATGAGCCTCCCATGAGAGACTATCACCTCCAAAGAATCTCTCGATCCTGGGCAATGTAAACATGAGTGGCCTCCATCTAATCCAAAGCATGAAAGAGTTCTTCCCCAAAGGAAGTAACCTCTCTCTCACCAAATCCATGGAGCAACCATCCTGCATCATGAAGATGTTATCCTCCATCCATACAACAAATCTATCTGTGCAGTGAAACTAGTGAGAATGGGTGGTACTGAAAATGAGAGAGTGTATCCCTCCTCCTTGAGCTTATCCCCAAAATTTTTGCGTTGTAATGGACTCCTCTAATGTCTCCACCCCTCCGGAATCCAATGAGTGGTGAACCAAATAGCATGATGCCTCTCATCATCTCTTGATCAAATGGCCTCCTAGATGGAAAGCCTCCAAAAAGTGAGACATCAAGATAGGAAGTGGACTGAATATATGAGAGGGATGATAGGTCCTCTCTCTCTCTACTGCACAGTGCAGTCCTTCTCCCATGTGAGAAAATATCTGAAGTAGATAAGGGTGAATGTCCATCATCCCTTCATGTTGATCCTCCTGATCTTCTTCTTCTTCCAATGGTGCAGCGTTGTATGCACCTCCTCTCTACCAATATGTGAGTGTATCTCCTCCCAATGAGAGGCCTTGGCCTTCCTTAGAGAGAAATGTCTCCACATCCTCAAAAATGGAAGAGTGCCCTTCATGCAATGGGGGCCTTGCCTCTAGCAATCCATTCTCCTGATTTACTCCCCCTCTAGAAAGATGGAATGATCTTTGTTTCATGGTTCCCCTCCATGCATGCAAAGTGCTTGTAGTTTTGTCACACCATATTTTACATTGGTTTTCATCAATCCCCTTTGCAAAACTCTTTGTGACTGCACATATGATCTCTCATTTACATGAGAACATGAAATAGAACTCTGAAATCATGAATCATACCTTTGAATTTGCAACGCTGCTCCTCCGAAGGCCTCAACTCTTTCCCTCCATCCTTCTTGTAGTAGCTATGGGCGATGTACTGAGTTGTGGATCTGCATGTGTGGCTGAATGTTCACACCCTCCATGAAAATAGCTAGGGCTTGATCATTCACAAACCCTTTCAGAAAATTTCTCCAAATTTTCCCTTTCATCAGATCTTCAATGATGTTCCCAATGGTCTGGAAAAGAAGAAGGGAAACCTCCTCTTCCTTCATTCCTTCCTTGTTTCCTCTATAAATCTCCTCTCCTTGGAGAGAAGCTCCTCTTGCTGATGAAAATAGATCTTGGGCACAGGCTGAGCCAAGATCACGCTCTGATACCATTGTAATATTCCAAATCTGGAAATATCTGCTCCATCGGGAATATCTTAATATATTCCATTTTTCCTTCTTTAGTGAGACACTGCAAGTGCATTTCAGAGATTTATTGTTGGGGAATTTACTATATATGTCACCTTCACAAGGAATTGTGAGATCCAGAAGCTATCTGGCCCTTCACAGACTTTGTCTATGGATATGCAATATTTCCACTTCAGGAATTTCTGCCACAGGGTCCTTGAGGACACTGTATAAAGAAGCTGCTACAAAAATAAGACAAACCAATGCTGGAATGCCTTAGAAAATTCATCCTAAAACTCCTATGCAGAATATGAGCTCAAATAAATAACTCTAGATGGGTTATTTAGATCTCCCCAATCTAGGTCTCTAAAACAATGCTCAATGAGAGAGCTTATAGCAACATAAGAACATAAACATTGAACTCTGCAAATCTGAACATGCCATGAGAGGGAAATGTATGTAGCAAACATTATATGATTATATCAGCAGAAATATACAAGAAATAGTTGAGGGACAAGCCACTCAAACTTTAAGAGCAAACCTCCAATGAATGAACAATGAAATACAAGAATTGCTGCAACTCCACAAAATGCCGGAGTAGCTGCAACTGCGCAATTTATATGAAGGTATAAGCTGCTGAATATGAATAAATACATATGTGGCTTAAGGAATACAAGAAATAAGCCCAAGAACAAGAAATGGGCTGAAATACAAGATTTCTAGCCAATCTATGAAGATTGCTATAAATGCTGGAGAATACAAAATGTGACAACTGAGTTGTCACTGCAACTGATACAAAATGAGAATGAGGCTATGGCTGATATTAAATCTGATTGCCCTCCTATGATCATGTCTCTAATACAAAGGGCTAATCCCTTTGTCTCAGAAACATCCTCCTCTGAAGCTCCAAAAACCCCTCTCTCACTACCTCCTCCAAAATAACGTAGTTTCCTCCATGGACTGCGCAGTGGGAGATGATGGAAGTGTGGCCTCATGCCACTGATCTGAAATCAAGCCCAATAATCCTCCTTGCATCTCCTCCAATAAGCGGATCACTCATCCATTGAAGAAAACAAGACAAGAGAGACTCCATGAGTTCCTTTCTTGTTGCACCCAGCAACACAACGTCCTCTCTGCTGCAGAAATAACGCTGTAGAAGATGAATGTAGCTATGGAAAATTTCGGATTGAGGAAATGTAGCTCAATCCTCATCCTTCCTTGAGGAAGAGGTAGGGATTCTCAACTGGTAACACCCTAGTGCCTGAGGGGACCATCGCCCTGCTAAATAGCTTGGGGATGCAAGCTTTGCAGACCCAAAGTCTGAAACTCTAAATCATAACATAATGAAAATGGGCTGCCATCTCCTCCATATAAAGAAAGGAACCTCTTCTCCACCATGGTCCCACCAATTAGGGTTTCCACCCTCACGTGAGTGTCTTCCCTCCAAAACTGTGCAGCTTCTCTAGGAAGCCTCTTCCTCCTTGGGCAGCGTTGTTGACTTTAGTCAAAGATGACTAATCAAGTGAGCTTGGTTCCATTCACACCCTTGGTGTTTATTTCAGCTTCTTTATTCACCTCCCTTTCACATTAGGAGTGTTATTTCTTCATCTAAAAGGGGCTAAGGTGTCTCCTTCCCCATTTTATTAAACAAAATTCAAATGTGCAACTATAATGTTCCATTTTAGCTTGAGGCTAAAATTAGGAACATTACAATTTTGATTTACCTTCAGCGCCTTTAGTATTTCTATTTACCTTTAGCACCTTCAGTATTTCGATTTCATTTCCACAATCTGCTCCCTTCTATTCCTTCCGCAATTTGTACTCTTCCTCTCCCTTTTATCTTAGATTGATCCGCATTGCTTGTCCTCCAAATGAGCCGCAGGACAGTCATATATATAGATGAATGATCAGCTATTAGGCCGACCATTCAGTTGATATTTAGGCCGACTATGTAGCTTTAAATTTAGGTTGACTTGTACCTTATTTTCTCCAACATTATATGAGGTATTACTTCTCATATATTCCAATATTGTTGTAGGTTTTTTTTCGCTATATTTGGTGCTTGTCTTCCAACACTTCTGGAGGGCTACTGAGAGCTTCTTTACAAGGTTTTGGAGCATATCCATCTAAACTGGGTCCTTCATGATTTTGACACTTAATCCTATTTGTACCTAGAAGACAAGAACCTAATAGACATCAAGAAGCAGTCTATCTACATAAAAAAATCTTGCTCATGAAACTCGTGAAGCAAGTACAACAAAATACATTTTATTATCTTTGTCTCCTTTTCATAATTACATAGTCACCATGAAGACCAACCTAGTTACATTTTACATCACTCCCTCTTAACTAGGGAGGTATTCATATAGTTACATGATCATTTTCAAACTAGAGAATCTCATAAGAAAAATCGGATTGGTAATCGCGTATGTATAGCATCATATCAACCGGCATTGTCCTAGTGCAAGGCCTTTACTAATAGCCCCATCTCTTCAACGAGACAATGGGCTTCAATGTTGCCGATACACATGGCTTATAGACACCTTTTCCATTGTCTCTCCAAGGTACATACTCCACCCGGGTGTTCCCAAAGTATGACCTTCTTGGACTATTCTTCTCTTGGGTAGCTAGCCCTCAAAGAATATCGGTCCCTGACTACTCTTATCTTGAATTCCTTATCACATTCTCAAAGAGTATCGAATTCCAGATGATTACCCAATCCTCCATTCTATCTTCCCAAGACCAGAATGATGTGTCTATCTCTCCCTCTCAACTAGGGAGGACCTTATTCCACAAGGGAATGTACTCATTCTTATACAAAGAATTTACCTAAGCTCATCCTTAGGAATTACCAAGTTTACTCCAAGTAAGAAACTTACCATTAGGCTCCCTCTTAACTAAGGAACTCTAGCAGCAATGGTGAGACACCCAGTTGTTCATGAAGAATTATTGTCCTCGATGTCATGGATTTTGATATTGATGAATCTCCAAATTTTCGCTTCATAGGGCACAGATCATCCTGAGTCATGTCAGACTATTAGAGAGTGATTCATTAGACTTCCTTTATCTGGTCCATTGTTATGCCATGCTGCTTTCCTTTGAATCATTTCCAGGGATCATACATTCTTTCTCATGATTAGCAGCCCTGCACAAATTCATCTAGATAAATATTTACATATGAACCTTTTTAAAACAAAAGTTACCTTAGTGATGATCTTTCACCATGACATCTTTCTGTAAGCATCGGCATCCTTCATATAGATTGAAAAATCTCCTAATGATATGTTTTTCCAAGGTTCTTCTTCTTTACCAAACTTCTGTCAGATTATACATATCTTTCCAGGAGATATTCTAGTCACATCTTCTTGGCCTCCAGATGATTACTGCCTCTTGTCATGGTTTCATTTCATGATCTCTTCCTTTCTGCACATTCTCCATTTCCAGGAACTTGCACATTTTCCATTTCTTCATTCATATACAACCACCTCATATTTCATGAGGACATATTATGTTGATTTCATCTGTCCATGCATAGAGAGATAGTCCTTCATAGATCATACTTCTAAATACAAAAGTCCATTACCTGCAACCATATGACATGACTTTACATCATCCAATGTCAGCATATAAATATATGCATACCTCATACCTTGAGTCATCCTATAGAAATTTATCAATAATGAAGAGCTTCATTCCCTTTGACCTGCTTCAACAATATGTCATCACATCCCAAAATTTTGTTTCCATGATGACCCTTGATATTGATGACTACTTTCTTAAATTTTGTCAAAGAGGTTTTCCCAGAATTGATTCACCAGGAGCTCCTGCCATGCTTAGATCAGGATGCTACATTGATTCCTATCATATAACCAACATAAATCAATTCCTTATTCATAAGTTTGCATGATTTTTCCTTGAATCTTATTTTCTTTCTCTTATTGAGTTTGTCCCTTTAGGACCATCTTTCTTGTAATGTCCATAAGTCTTCCACATTTCCTCAATTTCCCTTTTTCTTCTGCAAATATTTGAGTCTTTTATCCTTCAACATTTTTTCCCTTGATCTGTCTTTTTCCATCTAGTATAAAGACCACAAGTTGAATGAGGCAATTTTATTGTCTATTTGTTACATTGTCCATCTTATCATCTTTTCCAGATCTCACATTTGAGATCTTATGAAGATATCCCTTCATTCTTTGATACCTCAATTTTGTGTAAATATGGTCTAAGTGACATTACCTTATTTATTGCATAGAATAGTTCTTTTAGCTTATCATATATTCCTTTCATGTCTCCAATCCTTCATGGACTTTTCATGAATTTTCTTTCTTCGAGGACTGTGACTTTCCTCCTCATGCAAGGATTCTTGGTAACCTAACCAGCTTATAGATCTCCCTACAAAAACAAATTCATTTGACCTAATATGATTATAGAGTGAAAGATACTTACTTGATAAGTGAAGATAAAGTATTCAACTTGACTTCTTCGATGGTTGTTGAGAAAATATGTGTTAGTGCTTTCTCTTTAGATGATCTTCTTCAAGGGTAAGGATTAGGTCCTTGTTGTAATGATGATAAACCCTTCTTTTGGTTGTCTATATCTTGTGTTATTTCTGTCATGAAACCGAGGTCTCATTTTGATACTGAAATCGGTTTTTTTTTAAGATAGCACTATATTATTGTGATTGAATTGTGAGTTCTCAAGGATTGTGGTGTTTGCACAAGAATCAACTTAATTGTAGCAACATTGAATCATGTACCAGCATATAGTATCAAAGTGGGTGATTATGTTAATGTAGATAATACCAAACCTAAAGTATCACTCTGACCTGCACTAGGTATGTTGAGAAGTATAGTAGTTAGACTACTGAACTAAGTTTGTCAAAAATACTCCTAAAATTTGATCCATAAGTGTCTCTTAGATGCCCTTCCTTAACTGTTACCTTAGCTCTAATACCATCTTGAGAATTTGTAGGGTTTGAGATTAATACAAAAATTCTCCTTTTGATAATTACTTGTGAGCTTACTTATGTATTCTCTTCTTTAACTTAGTTGATCTTTCATCAAGTCAATTATCAAAGTACTCAGTCAAATGTAGAGACAGAATTATTTTCACTTGTAACTGAATTTCTTGAAATGTACTTAGGAAGGTAAATCTCTGATTTCCCTTCCTTACTTTCTCCTACCTTTAAATCAACCTTTCTTCTTATGGTCACTGTCTTTGACTTTGGAAAATTCTTTCCTTAGATACTTCAAACTCATAGATGTCAGCACTGTACCCTTCCTGCACCTATCCGCATTTCTTGTTGCACCACACCACAATCATGTACCTTGCTGTACCTATTCGCAAACTTTATTTTCCTGTACCTTCTGCAAACTATACTCTCCTTCAGCACCTTCAGTATTTCGATTTACCTTCAACACCTTCAGTATTTCTATTTCCTTTCCGTAATCTGCTCCCTCCTATACCTTCCGCGATCTCTACTCTTCCTGTCCCTTTTATCTCAAATTGATCCGCATTTCTTGTCCTCCAAATGAGCCACAGGACAGTCATATATATAGATGATTGATCAGCTATTAGGCCGAACATTCAGTTGATATTAAGGCCGACTATGTAGCTTGAAATTTAGGCCGACTTGTAGTTTATTTTCTTCGGCATTATATGAGGTATTACTTCTCATATATTCCAATATTGTTGTAGGTTGTTTTCCCTATATTTGGTGCTTGTCTTCCAACACTTCTGAAGGGCTATTGAGAGCTTCTTTACAAGGTCTTGGAGCATATCCATCTGAATTGGGTCCTTCATGATTTTGATACTTAATCCTATTTGTACCTAGAATACAAGAACCTAATAGACATCAAGAAGAAGTCTATCTACATAATAAAATATTGCTCGTGAAAATCATGAAGCAAGTACAACAAAATAAATTTTATTATATTTGTCTCCTTCTTTTCATAATTACATAGTCACCATGAAGACTGACCTAGCTACATTTTACAACAATGATGTCCCCAAGCATACCCATGAACGAACGCAAGCCTACGTCCTTAAGGGGGGATGGGAATAGCTTCAACTTCTAATGATCAGAGTTGTAGTCGTATGTCCTACAAAAAACCAAAAATTCAAACATGAATGTGTCAGGATCCTCAGAGGTAAGTCCATGGAAGTGTGGAAGATTTGAGGGGCTAATGTTTTTCATCTTAGCCTCCCCATTTTCCTCTCTTATGGGAAAGGCTCTCTGTATCCCATCCATGGTTAATATAGGTGAAGTAAGTCCCTCAGTTGGACCAAAGTCTTCTTCTTCTTCCCCAATAGGTTCCTCGGAGTATTTAGAAGGCTCTCCTATAGAAAGTTCAATCTCACTACCACTGAAGAAGAGTGAAAGGTGGCTATGAGGTGATGTGGGAGTTGTAGGTAAGATTTGTCTTAGAGTATTCCTACTCCTACGAGGCATGAAAATTAGATATTTTTGTATTTTTTTCAATATTTCTGAAATAACATGAAAATAAAGGAAATCAGAAAAGAATGCTAAAACAAAATCAAAGCATCTACTAGAAACCTCCCTGAAAACGTTGCCAAAAATTTGTGAGCCCTGGTATTGCACCAAGAGTGCTACAATTCCCAGGGGCTACCCTACTTACTTTATCAACCCGGGGTTCATACAAACTTGGAGGTGACAGTGCTATATAAACATCAAATGCATTTTTCTCATGTCATCCTCTTCTTCTTTATGAAGGGGTGCTATTTCTTAAACTGTGATAAGAACTGGAAAGTAAATTGTTGGAAGGAAATGAAAGAAAGGAAACTAACTTAAATTGCAGGAAGGAAATGAAACTAATTTAATTTGTAGAAATGAAATGAAACTAATTTAATTTGCAGAAAGGAAATTGAAGAAATGAAACTAATTCAATTTGCAGAAAGGAAATGGAAAAAATGAAACTAATTTAAATTATACCTAACTTGGCAAATCGGCTAAACACACCCTACTCTATCCAACATGCTCCTATCTATGCAGCTATCATGACTTGATTCTAATTTGAAGAGGTGTTGCTTGCAACTTGGAGAAGAAATGGGTAAGGGTGCTAATGGAGGGCTAAACACATGAAACAAGGCTTAGAAGTGTGAAAGACGGTTTAGACTTTATTAAAACTTATAATATCGCAAAAAATATTTGGAGAGGGAGGCTTTGGAAAGTGCAATGGTGGAATTGCAATGGGAGAACGGAAGTGAGATATGCGATATGAGATATTGCAATTCGCAATATCGCAAAGTTAGAGGGGTAGCAGAAGTGTTGTTCGGGAGCAGGAGCGAAATGCGAAATGCAATGGGATAAAAACTACGAAATGCGAAATGTGATATCGCAATTCGCAATATTTCAAAGCTGGAGGGGTAGCGGAAGTGTTGTTTAGGAAAAAGTTGTGAAGTGCGAAATGTGATACAGGAAGGTGTGAAGTGGGAAATGTGATATGAAAGGAATTGCGGTAGTCTATTAAAGGAAAAAAAGAAAGGAAAAGGTTGCGAAATGCGAAATGTGATACGGGAAGGTGCAGCGATGTGATTGTGATAAGGCCGAAAATTATGAAATGCGATATGTGATGGGTGACGTGGCAGAGTGCTACAGTAATATCGCAATTGGGGTTCAGACGCAGAAATTATTAACGAAAACTAATAGAAAGTACGATTTTGGATATGCGATATCGCAATATCACAATATCACAAGGTTGGCGGAGAAGCAACAATGTAGTCGGGAGGAATTTTCAAAGTGCGAAATGTGATAATGCCGAAATTACGAAATGAGAGATGCGATGGGTGAAGTATGGTAGTGGGAGTTTTGAGGAGCAAAGGCGAAGGTCCAACTTTCATGGATTTTCAAGCGTTTTGTGTTAAAAAAGGGTGCGGTGGTTGTGACTAATGAAAGCAAAGGAATAAGGTGTGATGGATATTTTAAGTGTTGCTTTAGGAATAAAAGGTGGGCACAACAGTTAGAATAAGCGGAAAAAGGAGGTGAGTGGAGGGCGTAACAACAGTGCTCAATTTCAGCACACAGGGATGGAAAATGAAGCAGGGAGGCACCATGGATTTGCTCTGGGGATTTAACACTAATTCCTGCAATAAACCCTACTAACTTATGCACAAAGAAACAAAAAAATGTGTGAAAATAGAGTACAAAAGGAAGGCTGAAAATGGTAATGAAACTCTACTCTAATCTCAGAAACAATGAACAGAAATCAATTTTTGGGTATGTGGAAAGGTTCAACCTCCTCAATCTCTATTGACAGAGATGAGAAGGGAGGTCTTGATCCACAAATTTTAGAATTTTCTCCTCTATTCTATCACTCATAAGCAAATGAAACCTATAATAGCACACTGAAAGAAAAAACTAAGCAGCGATGAAACTATCAGAAGCAGAACTAACTGAATAGCAGAAAGAAAAGAACAAGTACAGCAAAGAGGCTGAGGCACATGGATTGGGCCCTAAATCACATGCCTATCTCTCTGAAACTTAAATCAATAAAATGAAATCAGTTTGCTCATTTCATGAAAGAATAGTCTTGTACATTTCTCAAAGTTTAATCACTGAGTACAATAATCAAAATCTCAATAGCTTGCAGCAAAGTTCCCAATAGAATCGAATCCTTCCTAGCTCTAGCTCTACTCTATTTATTCTACATGGAACCTACCAACAGCTCCCTTGAAAATGGTGATTGAGTCCACTTGACTCCAAGTAAACATAGATTGAGTGCACTTTGGTCTTTGAGTTGCTCGGCTACCTCTGGAATTCAAATTGTTGGAGAGAATCCTTGGGGATCCTTTGGTTGCCTTCGAGAGTTAAGGAGGGTGGAAAATCCTCCTATAATTTCTCCTTCCTGTATCCTTCAATAATTTATGATAAAATATTCAAAAATAATTCCAATTACTCATGATTTTCTGCACTCAACCTCATATTAGGCACTCAGAATATGTTAGCATTAATCACCACCTATACTAGCATCATAAAACCAAATAAAAATAAAAATTCAAGAAAAAGAGATTTAAGAAGGAAAAAAGGTAACCATTAACCCCTCCAAATATTTCTAATGATGGAACTCATCAAAAATCCCCTGCAAAATTATGGTCCCAAACTCCTTTGTTTGCTGGCTCTTCTCACCCATACAAATTTGAGTCTATGTCCTAGGAGAACCACACACTAGCTAAAGAATTACCTACAATTTTGGCTCCTTTATGAGTCCTGAGATGGAATTCTCTCTACTCTCCTAGGGTGACATTCAAAGTTCACCAAAGGTATAGGTGGAATTACTTCTTGGGAATTCCTTGTACTAAACAGAACCAATTTTCTTGGCTAAACAACTAAAGAAACCTTGTGTCAAAGCTAGATTGTCAAAAGATGCAAATGAAGGACTATTTTTCTTATTTATAATTGTTGGCCTCCTTTTCTCCCTTTGTGTCCCCAAATCTTTATCTCCTAATTCACACCCCCTCCTCTCTCTCTCTCCCCTCCAAGGGTGTGAGTTTCCTTCTTGATTTCTCTCTCGTGTGGGCCCTGCGTTCCAATAGAGTTATGATTTCCATTTTCCCCCTAAGTCCCAATGCTGGAATTTCCCCCGCTTCCAAAAATCATCTCTAACGCGGACAATCAAAATTGGGGATATTACATGCAAGAGTAATGTCCCTGAATTATGAATTTTCTAATTGTGGAAGTTGATTTTTTCCAGGCCTGAGCACGAAGGAACATGTCAATCAAAAGAAATAAATGAAACTATTGCATGCCTCTATTGGAGAGATTAGCAGGTTGCAATGACCACCATGGTGCATAGTTAGCCTTAGGGATAAAAAAAATTCTTAGAGTCGTGGATGAAATTACTTCCAATTGGTACTCTGCATGAGTTGAGGCCTAACTGATAGGATGATCACATGATCTACAACTCAGAGTTGAGTGTAGGGTGTGTTGTATCTTAAGATACAATCCCTCGATTGTGAAAAGAATTAGAGTTTAAGTCATTTTACAAGTGTGCCATAGAAATAAATTTATCATGAGGTCTTGGTTCTATCCCACTCGAAACTAGTTTTCTAAAACCCTTAATGATCTGGAATAATAAAATGTAATATTCCCAAATGGGAAAAGCAGGAATATAGTGCATAAACATGGAAATAGTAGTGTAAATCATCACATCAAAAATAGATACCAATATGGAGCCATTTCATTATGTATAAGAACAACAAATCAATACAAAATAGTGAGGCACAAATCATATGATATGAGTAAACAAGCCTCCCATAAAAAATCACTCCCAAATATGAGATGTTGCTACAATACAAAATGTCGAAGAGCTGCTACAAAGCAGTCATAACATGCATAAATATAGTTGGAGATCATACAATGATGTAAAAATATTTTTATATGCCACAATAGGTGCTACACATACAGATCTAGGCACTATCACTTTTCCAAGTTAACCCAAGAGGGTTTTCAGAAAATATACAAAATATACAGATGTAAGTTGCAGCCCTAGGGCTAAAGGTTTGATGAAACAAAAAAAATGAGAATATATGGCTGAAGCTGATGTAGAATCTGACATATCTTCTCCAATAGATCCTCTGGATGAAAGGATGTCCCCTCCACCGAAGAAATCACCTCCCAAAACACATACTGCAACCACCCTTGCAAATCCTCCCTAAAATAACGCAGATCCAGTCTGAAACTACGATGTATGGGATACGATCACCTTGGCATGATGCCAAATATATCAATAAAGCCCAAGGGGCTTCTTTATTGGCCTCCCAATGGAATGAAACCTTCCTCCACTGCAAAACTAGCTCAGAAAACACCCAACACAATCCTCCACCGTTGCACCTTGCAACACAACACAACTCTAAGTAGAAAATGTGTTGTTGAAGAAATCTATAGCTTGGCCAAATGCCGAAATGTGGAAATTTAGTGCAAATACTTCTCCTGAGTAGGCACTCGATGTCCCCCAAGGATGAAGGTGGGATTCCCGCTCGGGAACACCCTTGTGCTAAACAGCACTGCAATCTTAGCTAAATAGATGAAGAGAGCCTCAAGTCTTAACAGACTATAAAAAATATCATAATCCAATCATGCTCACAATGGCTGTCATCCCCTTCCTTATATTCTTGGTGAGATTCCTCACCTTGGTCCCCACTCATTAAAGCTACTACTTCCATGCATGGGGTCTCCCTCCAAAGTTGTGTTGTCCCACAATGAATGTCACTCCTTCCATACCAGCGCTGTTTGATTTGGTCAAGGTTGACCCAATCTAAATGATCCAACCCCTTTTCACACATAAGGGTATTCAATCTAGCTTTTAGATGTCCTCCATTCACATTAGGAGTGCCTTTATTCCTAATAAGGAGATTTATGGGTCTCCATACCCTCTTATTCTTCAAACTAAGAAGAAAAATAAAAAATTATTATTCCAATTAGTTGTGTGCTAATTTAGGAATATTACAATCCTTCCGTCCCAAGTGTTGCTTGTCCCCAAGAAACTGCAAGGACAGAACTGAAAAATGTGGGGAACCTTCATTCCCATATGGAGCTCCAATCTCCAAGCAATCATCCATACAAAATGAATCACCCTCCAGAATGGTAATTCATAGAAAAAGTCCTCCCATCTGCTCATGAGAGGCACCTTCCAAGTGCTCAAGTTACCCAAATGGCTCATCCCATAAGGAAACAAGAGATCCAATGTAGCAATCATGGATGGTCCAATGCTCTCCCCGAAATATGAAACACAAGTAATGTGGAGAATATCATCTCTAATAAGAACATCCAATCCATGTGGCATCTCTCCAACCATGCCCATAATAATGATAAGGACATCATCAATATATGGGATCATAATTAGAGTTATACTGGCTGCCATATATAAAATTGGAGAAGGATAATAATCCCTCAAGTGCAACCAGCATAGTTTTACTCCAAACTGCCTCATAATAGGATATGATGAGTGGTTTCCCAACCACTTTCTTGCTGCCCCAATCCTCTCACATGCTTGGAGAAGGTGTATGATGTGAGGTGCACATTGAGAACACTCTAAAAAAGATAGCATCTCCCCATCATCTCCTAGGGAGTGGCCATCACCATCATTTCTTATGTCCCCAAATGGATCATGAGGTCTATAAGAAAGAATACCCCATCTTGGAGCAATAACATGTACATGGATGGCAAATAAGTACAAGAACATAGTAAGTGAATCATGATGCACATAAACACAATCCTTACCTTGTACCTTGAACAATTTGGTGAAGTGGCTCATAGATGAACCTCTTCTCATCCCCAATGAGGAAGGAAGTGGCTATGTTAACTCTATCCAAGAGTTCTTTCCCTCCTCCAAATAATCCATACATCTCCTCATGTGATGGTACATCTCCTCTTTGATGCCTTTCCAAGTGAATCTCTCTATGATAGTACGATATGTCCTCATGAAACTAGTGTGACTAGAGAAAAAATCCCCATGTGCTCCATGTCAATCCTTATTCTTGTGCTTGGAGGTCCAAGTAAAGAAGATCATATCCTGGTAGTAGATGTCTCCATCCACCAATTTTGAATCATAGTGAAAAGTATGGGAGAAAATCAGCCCATACTCTCCCAAGAGTAACCCGAGCAACAATAGATCTTGCTACCTCCTTACACCTCCATCATACAAACCATGGTGTGAAAATATGATGATTGACATGAGAAATGCCACATCACCCCAAAACAAACAAACTCCTTGCTTCCATATGATGCAAGTGTCATGCCATGTCCCAACTACTAACACACCCTTAAAGATATGATACGTTACATGATGGCCAAACTCTTTCAAGAATAGCCAGTGCAGCCTTGCCTCCTGCTGCCCCGTTTCATAGACCTGCAAGTGGCTCACCAGCCTCTTGCTCATCAACATCACCCACCCAACCAATGGTGACTGTATACTATCATTCTCTACATGGGTATTCCTCCCATGGAGAATACCATCCTCCCAAATCAAATCAATATCTCTACACTTCATGGGATGTTGAAGTGCATCCTCCTAGAGATCTCCATATGAAGACCACTCATCAACGACCATTTTGAACCCATAAGGATCCAATTATGTTGAAGTTGAAGTCTCCGCATTGAGTTTTGAAGTGCCCATCAATAACAATCCATCGTAATAATGGGAGATAATATGTCTCTCATCAACCATCTGCCTATCCCCTGTTATACATGTAGAATGATCATTGGAATGCTCCAATAATGGTTGGCCCCCAAACTCATCACTGTTGCTCCATGAAAGTGTTGTTGATCTCCCTAATGGTGCATCTACTGTCACATTATCATGCTCAATGTTGAACATACAATTCTGCATTGGATTGTTTAGTACAATACTCATCCTATCCTCCAAAATTCTACACTCCAACCCCAAGAGTTTTTTGCAGCTCAAAAATGACATATTAGGATGAATGTACATTTCCTCCTTGATCCTGTCAAGCGTCCTCTGCATAGTTATAGTCTGCTGCTCCAAATCAAAAGTGTATCTTGACCCTAGGTCATGCAATGGCATGTCCCCACAACCTTCCATATGATGTGATGAAATAGCAGAAAGTGGAAACATTTGCATATCTTGGTTTTTCTTGGAAAAATATTATACTACTACAAGGGTTCCTCCCACCAATGTGATGAATTCCCCAACTACTGATGATAACGATTGCTCCTCTATGGCTGCACCAGCACTGGTATAAGTCTCCTCCTCCTCATGCATCTCCAGAATAGTGCATGGGACTCTAAATGTCACAAGATAAAGACCACTTTGCAAAGGTGCAAGTGTCTTTTCTCTTGATGCAAGTGCTCCTGCAGCAAGTGGTGGTGGAAGTTTATTCTCCTCTGATTTATTCTTTTCAAACTTCTTGATCAACCTTTGAGTAAAATCTGCATATGCAGTCATTCTTTCATGACTCAAATGGTTGAACCACCAAATGTTTGCTTCACCCCCAAGGTGCAGCACTGCAATCTCAACAACTTCTCTCTCTCTTACTGGATGTAGCAGGAAGAATGCATCCAAATCCATTCCCCACGCCCTTGTTGTGCATGTGGATGACCCATCAAAGGTAGACAATAGGAATCTATTGTTCTTTCTCCTTTTATAGTTGCAAGGTCTCCTCTCTTCTTTGATCTAAATAAACTGTGGGAGAGTCAGATTCTCCTTGAAAGCTCTTGATTGAGATTTTTATTCTGCAAGATACTCACTTACAATATCATGATCTAAGTTTCCTCCATATCCATGCCTTTTATCTTATTCTTCAAAAGAAAAGGGCATTGTATATTTCTTTAGAGCTCTATGCAATACTGGTTCTTTCTTTTGTTGATAAGAAGTGCATGGACCTTCCTCATCTTGAAGCCCTAATGAGGTCTGATTACTTCTCTCCATTCTTATTTGCTTGACCTCCTTGGTGAGGTCCCTCATAGATCTAAAAAGAGATTAGATAAAACTCATTCCTTCCATCATTCTTATCTCTTTCTCCTTTTTCCTTATTCTCCTGATAGCATAATGGCTGAGATCCACAGGATGAGCCAAGATTATGCTCTGATACCACTGTAATATTCCCAAATGGGAAAAGCAGGAATATAGTGCATAAACATGGAAATAGCAGTGTAAATCATCACATCAACAATGGATACCAATATGGAGCCATTTCATTATGTATAAGAACATCAAATCAATAGAAAATTGTGAGGCACAAATCATATCATATGAGTAAACAAGCCTCCCATAAAAAATCACTCCCAAATATGAGATGCTCTTACAATACAAAATGTTAGAGAGCTACTACAACACAGTCATAACATGCATAACTACAGCTAGAGATCATACAAAAATGTAAAAATACTGATATATGCCACAATAGGTGCTACACATACAGATATAGGCACTATATCACTTTTCCAAGTTAACCCAAGACGGTTTCTGGAAAATATACAAAATATTCAAATGTAAGCTACAGTCCTAGGGCTGAAGGTTTGTTGCAACAATGGAAATGAGAAGATATGGCTGAAACTGATGTAGAATCCTACATCTCTTGTACAATAGATCCTCTGGATGAAATTATGTACCCTCCACTAAAGAAATCACCTCCCAAAACACATAATGCAACCACCCATGCAACTCCTCCCTAAAATAAGGCAGATCCAGTCTGAAACTGCATTTTATGGGATAAAATCACCTTGGCCTAATTCCAAATATATCAATAAAGCCCAAGGGGCTTCTTTACTAGCCTCCCAATGGAAGGAAACCTTCCTCCACTGCAAAACTAGCTCAAAAAACACCCAATACAATCCTCCACTGTTGCACCCTGTAACGAAGCACAACTCTAAGCAGAAACTACATTGTTAAAGAAATTTGTAGCTTGGAAAAATGTAGGAATGTGGAAATGTAGTGCAAATACTTCTCCTGAGTAGGCACTCAAAGTCCCCCGAGGATGAAGGTGGATTCCTGCTCGAGAACACCATTTCTGCTAAACAGCACTACAATCTTAGCTAAATAGTTGAAGAGAGCCTCAAGTCTTAACAGACCATAAACAAGATCATAATCCAATCATGCTCACATAGGATGTCATCCCCTTCCTTATATTCTTGGTGAGCTTCCTCACCTTTGGCCCCACTCATTAAATCCACTACTTCCATGCATAGGGTCTCCCTCCAAAACTGCGTTGTCCCACAATGAATGCCATTGCTTCCATACCAGTGCTTTTTTATTTGGTCAAGGTTGACCTAGTGTACATGCTCCAACCCCTTTTCACACATACGGGTCTTCAATCCAGCTTTTAAATGTCCTCCATTCACATTAGGAGTGCCTTTATTCCTACTAAGGAGATTTATGGGTCTCCATACCCTCTTATTCTTCAAACTAAGAAGCAAAATAAAAAATTAATATTCCAATTAGCTATGTGCTAATTTAGGAATATTACATAAAATATTTCACAATGCCATTGACTGTTGATATCTAAATGGAAAATAAGAACTGCACGAGAAACTCAAAGTAATATTTTGTAAGCACAGAATCTATTACTTTTAAGTTTCAGAGGAAATTCATGGAGAGAGGGGAAACTCAAAATAACATGTTCTAAACACAGAATCTATTACTTTAAATTTTCAGAGAGAGTTTGTGAAGAGAGGGGAAACTCGAAATAATATGTTGTAAACATATAATCTATTAATTTAAAGTTTTAGAGAGAAATTGTGAAGGGATCAGAGACGGAGTGAAGGAGTGCTTATTAAGGCTATTTAAATCTTACTTGAAAATGTAAATCAGAGACTAGCTGCTTCTTTACTCACTTCATTGAAGGAAGAAACCACATAAAATGGCACAATAAACATGAATCACCATCAATAGTTGCAGGAAACTTGTTGCTTCTTTCATTCACCCATCAGAAAAAGAAGTACAAAATGTAGTCCCCAAGAGGTCTAGAACTCCCTTTTCTCTTTCTTACTAACTTGCTTAAATACATACAAAAGCAGTTTGTAACTGCTGGAACTTCTTGTAACTACTCAAACTACCTAAACTGTGTAAACTACCTATTACATTGCAATTAAGGACGTCATTACAATATCAATATTTTAACAAGAAATAAAAATAAAATTATAAGTATCAATCTATTTTATGGATCGGATTAGTTGTTGATGTGTATCCTTTCATTTTAGTCATGATGTCCTAACAATTTGCATAAACGCATCTCCACCCGACTCTTCCCCTTCTGCACGTGTCTGCTGCATTCCATCTTCTCCTTTCCTTTACTCTATGTTGAATCACATACCCGAGTCTTTCTGCCCCTATTCAACCCTTTTTCCATTATCAAGGCGTAACCACTTTTAAGACTTCTACACATAGCGTCGGGTCTTTTTCCACCGGAGTTTACTCCTGCATTTAGCTTTTCTTCATAAACCGCCACAAGACTTGGACTTTAAATATATTCTATTCACCTCTAAAAAATGCATCGACTCCACCTTTCCATCACATCGCCTCTGCCTTTCCTCCACCTTTCTTAGTGCCTTCCCTCCTAAACTTGCATCGTGCGATGCACGATAAAGATAGGGATGACGTGGAAATTGGAGGTGGGGTCGATCGCAAATCGCAATCGGTGAAATGAAACTTTACCGCACTTTGCACTTTATTAAGTTCCAACTTCTGCAATTGCCACTAAACCTTATCGCATGCGATGTGTGATATGTGCCAACTGTCTTATGTGATCTTGTCTGTCCATTCACTCGCGATCATTTATGTGAATTAATATTCACTATCGACTTTCCCCCTTTACGCTTCTTCCATAAATCTTTAGTTTTTAAGGAAAACGCTAGTTCCCTGCACGTGGGAAATCTATACGATTTCTTCGCTAACGAACACAGTTTCATAACGAATGAAGGATATTGATTACTAACTTGTTGCTCTCCACGGTGTAACCCTGCTTAGCTTATTCAGTATTCTGTAGCACTAATATCTCCTGAGCTTGTGACCCCTGCTGCACGCTTTTCTTCTTTGCTACTCCTTTGGCTTAGATTACACCTCCATTGTTGTTGCTTCCTCGATTTTGGTTCTATTGCACATGTGATGATGAATCCTCATTGAACTTGTGGCTATCCTTTTGATCATATTACATGTTTGCTTGAAATTTTAACAATTGTTCCTCAATAACCTAGAATTGCTCAGAACCTCTCTTGAATTTTAGCCGAGTCAAATTAGGCTACAACATCTGGCTCCAATTTCAGACACCACTTTGGTAGCAAAGTGTTTAGAACTTGTAGATCATTAGTCTTTATTGGGCCTAGAGTCAAAGAGCACTTGTATTTTAGTAGCCTTTATTGGGCATGGAGTCAATCCGAAATGGGAGTTGATCCAGTATGAAATCCTCTTGAAACTTGCTGCACTTTGGGCTCCTTCCTTTATTCTTAAACTAAAAATATCGAACCAAAAATACTACAACTAAAAATGCTCGACTTCTGAGCTTATTTATGCACAATTCCTACATATGTGTTCATTTCTAAACTCAATCAGGTAAAGCCAACCTTCCAATGGCACCAATCCAACATCTGCATTTTAGACCTAATGCCTCCATATCATAATAGGGAGATACCATGAAAGTTTTCCAGATACCAAGCTTTGAACATATCTTTGCATAAATTTTCATTTCTAACAAAAGAAATTTTCCATATAGTCTGCTACTGTATCATAGAACTAATGAGACCAATTTTCTGCTGCCTCCATTTCTTGAACATTTTGTTGATGTGGACTTCTTTAAATAGGGCAGCTTCCTTCATTGTTTGACTCCTCAATTTGAGGTTGTATACAAGAAGATTGATTGTTGTTTTCTCCTGACAACCATTCAGGCTGAAAAGATAAATCTAATATTGTTCCTCATAATTCTGATGTTCTTTGTATAATGCCAATTCTTGACAAAAATCTTCCCCCTCCTATAAACACACCTGAGAAGCTCCACTAGTTTCTCCTCTATTCACAAAATCATTAAAAATATGAAAATTGCAGTGAGCTTCTAGGCTTTCAGCGTGTTGCTCTGTTGTTGCAACGAATTTTTGACCAGAATCTTCAAAATTCTTGGATTCTTGTGTTTCAGCAATACAGGAATCCTCTGACTCCATTTGAAAATTTTTGTTCATCTCTGAATTTGTATTCTCTTGTAAAGCAATTCCAATGTTTTCTTGACAGGCCCTCTTGTCTTCAACAAAACTTCTTCTTTCAACATGATAGGAAAATTTTCTACAAGCCCACACATTATCTTCGACTTCATGTGCATAAAGAAACATCAACTCCAAACTGAAAGGATTTCTCTCCTTGAGATAAAAATCCAAGACAATATAAAGAGCCCTCAAATAGTAAACCATAGTTGCAACTTTAGGAGGCCAAATCACTTTTGGCATGCTGAAATAAATTTTTTGAAACCTCCTATTAAACTCAGCTATTGATTCATTGCTCTGCCTCTGGATAGAATATAATTCCAAAAGGTGTTTTTCATATGACTTACGCTCGCCCCAATATATAAGAAATATATCTTGAAAACCTTGTCATGATATAATTTAATTTTCTTCCAAACACTGGAATCATTGTTGAGCACCATGCTTTAATGAATGAAAAAACATCCTTAAAGCCACATCTTCGTAAATAATTTGAAATTTGTCCAGAAATAACTCGAATTCCAAGATATGTTGTTCAACTAAAATATCCTCCTCCTCTCCAGAAAAACTGAGCAAAATTTTGAATCCTTTTGAAGGATACTCATGGAGAATTGTGGGAAACACTAAGGGTTTGAAAATCACCTTGGTTCCAAGAAGGAAAGAAGCGGATTGTTGATGATGTAGAATATTATCACCCAAAGATGATGAATCCTCACCTTCATGCCCGGACTATGACAGATTATCTTCAGGATTCGTAATGCAACATTCATCTCTCCTCACATATTTAGGAGATAAAGTTGTGTCAATATCAATAATACAATCGGAAGAAAAATCTTCTTTCCCCAATAAAGTCTGTACATTTTAGGCCTTAAAATATTCTGAGAATATAAAGCAAGAAAAAATCTTCTTGATATGTAAGGGAAAATAGACCACCAAACTGATAGTGAAAAATAAAACTTCCTTTAAGAGATTCAAACTTTGATATATTTATTTTCCATGGTGCTTTCTCATTTTATTTCCCCTAGAATTCCTCATCTAGTGAAACCTTAATCAGTGGAGTCACCAGGTGAATAATAAACAACCAAATTTGTATCTAAATCTTGTTCACCATCAATAAATAGATTTTAATACCCAGGGAAAAATAACTTTGTGCCTTCGTCCCCAGAAATGGCACCAAAAAATGTTGTATCTTAAAAGACAATCCCTTGGTTGTGAAAGGAATCAGTGCTTAAGACATTTTAAAAGTGTGTCATGGAACTAAATTTATCATGAGGTCTCGATTCTATCCCACAGGAAACTAGTTTTCTAAAACCCTTAATGATCTGGAATAATAAAAGATTTCACAATGCCATTGACTGCTGATATCTGAATGGAAAAGAAGAACTGCAGGGGAAACTCAAAGTAATATGTTGTAAACACATAATCTATTAATTTTAAGTTTTAGAGGAAATTCATGGAGAGAGGGGAAACTGAAAATAAAATGTTGTAAACACAGAATCTATTATTTTAAAGTTTCAGAGAGAGTTTGTGAAGAGAGGGGAAACTCAAAATAATATGATGTAAACACATAATCTATTACTTTAAAGTTTCAAAGAGAATTTTTGAAGGGAGAAGAGATGGAGGGAAGGAGGCTTATTAATGCTATTTAACTCTTACTTACAAACATAAATCAAAGACAAACTTCTTCTTTACTTCACTTGATTCGAGGAAGAAACCACATAAAATGGAACAAGAAACATGAATCGCCATCAACAGTTGCAGGAAACTTGTTGCTTCTTTCATTCACCCATCAGAAAAGAAGTACAAAATGTAGCCCCGAAGAGGTCCACAACTCCCTTTTCTCTTTCTTACTAATTTTCTTATATACATACAAAAGCAGTTTGTAACTGTTGGAACTTCGTGTAACTACTCAAACTACCTAAACTGTGTAAACTACCTATTACATTGCAATTAAAGACTTCATTAGAATAACAATATTTTAAAAAGAAATAAAAATAAAATTAGAAGTATCAATCTTATATTTGTTGGATCGGATTGGTTGCTGATGTGTCTCCTTTTGTTTGGGCTGTGATGTCCTAACAGTTTTCATAAACGCATCTCCACCCGACTCTGCCCCTTCTGCACGTGCCTAATGTGTTCCATCTTCTCTTTTCCTTTACTCTGCGTCAGGTCACATACCCGAGTCTTTCTACCTGCATTCAGCAATTCTTCCATTATCAAGGCATAACCACTTTTAAGACTTATACACGTAGCATCGGGTCATTTTCCTCCCACGTTCATCTTTTCTTTATAAACTGCCACTAGACTTGGACTTGAAATATACTCTATTCACCTCTGAAAAATGCATCGTGTCCACCTTTCCATCGCATTTCGGCCTTTGGCATTCACAACATATTTCTTAGTGCCTTCCCTCCTAAACTTGTGACATGTGATGCACAATAAAGGCAGGGATGACGTGGAAAGCGGAGGTGGGCCTGATCGCAAATCACAATCGGCGAAATGAAACTTTGCCACACTTTGCACTTTATTAAGTTCCAATTTCTGCGATCGCCACTAAACCTTATCGCATGCGATGTGTGATATGCGCCAAATGTCTTATGTGATCTGGTCCGTCCATTCACTCGCGATATTTTCCGTGACTTAATCTTCACCTTCGATTTTCCCCCTTTATGCTTCTTCCAAAACCCTTAATTTTTTAAGGAAATTGCCAGTTCTATCCCTTCGGGAAATCTATAATATTTCTTCGATAACGAACAAATTTTGATAACGAATGAACGATGTTGATTAATAACTTTTTTTTCTCCATGGTGTAACCCTACTGAGCTTATTCAATATTTAGTAGTGCTAATCTCTCCTGAGCTTGTGAATAAGCCCGACTTGAACCCTGTTGCACGCTTTTCTTCTTTGCTGCTCCTCTGGCTTAGATTACACCTCTAATGTTGCTGCTTCCTCGATTTTGGTTCTAGTGCACATGTGATGATGAATCCTCATTGAGCTTGTGGTTATCCTTTCGAGCATATTACAGGTATGCTTGAAATTTTAACAATTGTTCCCCAATAACCTTGAATTGCTCAGAACCTCTCTTGACTTTTAGTCGAGTCAAATTACACTACAACATCATCTAGCTCCAATTGGGGACACCACTTTGGTAGAAAAGTGTTGAGAACTTGTAGATCAGTAGCCTTTATTGGGCCTGGAGTCAAAGAGAACTTGTAGATCAGTAGCCTTTATTGGCCATGGAGTCAATCCGAAATGGGAGTTAATCTAGTATGAAATCCTCCTGAAACCTGCTACACTTTGGGCTCCTTCCTTTATTCTTAAACTGAAAATACCGAACCAAAAATACCACAACTAAAATTGCTCAACTTTTGAGCTTATTTATGTACAAATCCTACATATGTGTTCATGTGTGAACTCAATCAGGTAAAGTCGGCCTTCAAATGGCACCAATCTAGCATCTGCATGTTAGACCTAATGCCTCCATACTGTTGAAATTTTAAGATCATAATAGGGAGATACCATGAAAGTTTTCCAAATACTAAGCTTTGCACATACATTTGCATAAATGTTCGTTGTTGACAAAGAAATTTTCCATATAGTCTACTACTGGATCATGGAACTGATGAGACCAATTTTTTGCTGCCTCCTTTTCTTGAACATTTTTTTGATGTAGACTTATTTGAATAGGGTAGCTTCCTTCACTATTTAACTCCTCAATTTGAGGTTGTATTTGTTATCTCTTTGAAATTTCCAAAGGTTGTTCTAGCGTTAAAAAGAAATATCAGAGGTAACTACAAACCTTCTTTTGGAGCTTAGGATCTAGCCTTCCTAAACTCATAGAGGGCTTTCTCTATATGATTTAACTTTGTTTATTTTATGGATTTTAGGCTAGTTATGTATGCTTAATTTGATTGATTTTGATTTGTTGGTGGAATTAATGATTTAGATGAATAGGTGCTTTTCCATCTTCCATTTGGCTATGGAGTCAATATACTTTGAAAACATAACAAAATCAAATTCTAAAGAAAGTGTTACAGGGCAAGATAGGTGAGCAATATCAGATCTCAAGGCTGAATGGTGAAGTGATTTTTCAATCAGGATCAAGGAGAAATTAAGAATTCCTTAAACCAGATAATGAAGAAGGGTGAAGAAATTCAATCAGGATCAGAGGGAAATTAAGAATTCTCTAAACCGGATATCAGAAGAAAACATAGAAATGTATAACAGTTAAAAGCAGAGTTTAATGTTTAATCAAATTCTACAGTAAAACTCCTGTTATAACATTCAAATTTAGAACACATATAATTTTATGGAATACTTAGAAATAGAACATGAACAATTGAAATTTATACTTCACTGAGATAGCTCAACACATGAATCTTGTAATGAAATTTCTTTATAACTTGTTCTGTCTATCAACTGGAAGTTGGTACAATAACCCTCAGGCAAGAGATCAGTCAGCTACGAAAATATTCAGAAATCCACCCTTGATACTTTGAATGATGAATTATTTATACAAAGCATTACAAAAAATATCCTATCAACTGACTAGGATTTATTCTAGGAAAATAAAATATCTTTATGCAAAAATATACTGACACCTTTTAACTGACTGATATCTGGTCCTGTTTCTTTGCTTGTTGTTACCTGTTTGTTTCTTTCATCTGTCTTTTCTTTCATCTGTCTGCTCTTTCACCCTTTATAGTAAATCACACCATTTCTCCCATGTTTTTTCATCTAGGATTTTGATTTTCATCATCTTGCGGTAAACCTCATCTGCCTCTGAATATTTGGCAAACATAGGCTTATTTACAAAAAGGCGATTTACCTCATGCTGGAGGTAAAAGAAATTTTCTAAAGTTTGAAGGAGCACCTTTCCTGTGGGAATGGCCTTCATTGAGGAAATGTTGGAAGTTTCTTTGGCTACCTCCCTTAACTTCTTTTCATAATCTTCATGTCTCATGAGTTTGTCATCTATTACTAGAGGATTAGCTAGACCCTTTTGTCTCAATACATCAAACTTGTTTAAAAACTTGTTTACTGCGAGTTCCATGATTTGACATTTCTCCTCAAGTTGTATCATCAAATTTCTATTGGAAATCACTTTATTCACTTCTAGTATAGTCTTTGTTCTTTCAGCTATCCCGAGCTCTTCTAATTCATACTTATTTTTAGAATTCAAGAATTTGATTATTTCAGAGGCTTCCTCTAGTTTTTTTCCAAGATTAGCTTTGACTTCTTGAATTGCCTCACCAACTTCCTTCACTAAGCCATTCTGCTCAAATATAATCTATATTGAAGGCCAAATATCATTAACTGAGTTAATTATATTGGCCCACAATTGTTATCTTGTTTAGGCTAAAGGCTCTTTTAGTGACAACTCCTTCTCTAGCTTGTGGATTATGTCAGTTAGTCTATTGGATTTTTGTAATTCATCTTGATGCATTACTTCTGCCAATTTCTTTCCATCTTCTAGTTTCTTTACCTATTCCTTGAGATTATTAATCTTTGTAGTTTGAACGGACATATCTTCCATTGCTTTGATTAAATTTATGGCCTCATCAGTGGGATGGGTTGTTGGTATTGTTGATGCTGGTGCTGATGTAGTTACTGGAGCTGATGTAGATACAAGTGCCGATGTAGATACTATGGGAATAGCAGCAATGGGAACTACTTCCATGCTAGCTTTTTTTCTTGTACAATTTTATACATCTCTATCTCCATTTCCTTTAGTTGAGTTGTCAACTGGATGATTAGATTCATCATCTCATCCTTTTGATTGTCTATCTCCAAAACCTCTTTGGTTTGTGGATGTTAAGTAGTTGGTAATTTTAATTGTTTTTCTTCTTTATAAGCTTTTCTGCTGCTTTGATATTAGTTGGATTATAGCCAAATTCAATTACCAAATATTCTAGTGACTTAATTTTGTTGTCTTTTGCTTGTGATGAGGATCTCTCTAGCTTTAACTGTGACTGTATATTTGCTAAGGAATTCTGCAACTTCTGGACACTTAGAACTTTATGTGTCATGGTTGAATATATCATCTCTCCTACCTATTTGTGAAATTAAATTTGGTCAATTGGATGCACATCCTTGGAAATAACCTCAAAGCTTGCCTTTTTATAGTCTTCTGAAGTTTTGGGGGCATGTACCTTTGGCTATAGGAATGTCATCTGCATTTTTCTTGTCATGAGGTCAAAAGCTGAAAGAAACCTATTCTGATCACTGGGAGTTTGCTTCTAGTATTGTGCATATGTAACAGCCTTCAATGCTTCATTTTTTATTTTAATCTCTTTATATTTTTCAATGATATCCTTTTCCTTCTCAACTAGCTTACTAAATGTTGAAATCTCTTCACTATTTTGCTTTTGAATGATTTATGTGTTGCAAGATGATGGCAGAGGTGTTTCTTCTATATGTGTTGTAGGTGCATCATCCCTGATAACAATCTCTTCTTCTATTTCAATTGTCTCTTCCTGCTCTATTGTTGGATTTAGCTTTGTTTTCTTTCTGTACATAAGCTTGAATTTATTATTAGATGTAGCTTCTGCTAAGTAAGATCTTTCTTCTTGTTAGGATATTCCGACACATAGGAAATAGTTAATAAAAACTTAGTCTAGTGTAGAGTTAGGTAAAGTGTGTTTCTTTTCCATGCACATTTGTAACTTATAATCCGACGGTTATCTCTCACCTTGGTATTAACGACACTTGATCCGTGGTTTAACACCCGATTGTTCCATGATCTCTATTTAGAGAGCATGGAGGGTCATTTGTCCGGTAACCGTTTATGAGAGAAACATATGCAACTTTTCTTTTTATATTAATAAATTGCTTAAAGTGGCCACGTTGGCTCAGGCCATGGACTGTTTCCCTCTTTGAGGGTTTTAACCATGTGATTATACTGGTGTACTAATTTATGATATGTTTGTGAGCGATGATCTTTGGTTCTTGATCTATGGAACTTACCCTATAAATTCCTACATGGTATCAGAGCTATTTTGAGGGATGTCGTTTTATAAATCTACTATTTCTGAACATTTTTGGGCTTGGAGAATTGCTCGGTTGTGTCTGGAGCGTCTGTTACAGTGAGGAACACCTTTTTTTTCATGCGAAAATGTTTTCTGGCTGCCCAAGTTATGACAGTTTAGATCTGGAGGTATAAAGCATCTGTTTTGCAGCTATATTTGTTAATAGTTCTGCTTATTTTGGTTTCCTCTTTTTATTTCAGTTTTAGTTTTTATTTATTTACCAAATCTATACCCTCTTCTCTGTGTATGCTTTTTTTTGTGCGCTGCGTGTGATCTCGGCAAACCAAAAATAGGAAAAAGGGATTTTTTTGCTATGTATGCTCTTTCCCCGCGTCTTTGTGCGATCTCGGGAAATCAGAAATAGTGAAAAAGTGATAGTTGCTGGTCTAACATTCTACCGTAAGGATTTGCATTTAATTTTTTTTTCTCAGTTTTTGTGTTTTTTTGTGCAGGAAAAGGCACGCACACCGAACAGTAAAAAACAGAAAAAAAAACAAAAAAAACAAAAAAAAAACAAAAAACAAAAAAAAACAAAACAAAACAAAACAAAACCCCTCCTTCCTCCTTTCATACAATAATGTGATCCTTTTACTATCTCACTTGGTGAGGGGTTAGTTTATGAGAATAGAGGTCTTGGGTTCAAGTCTCCTTCTCAATATTATTTTGTAAAAAGTTATTGTTAAAATGGGAAGAATTATTTTTAAAAAAGCCGCACTTCACCCTGTTCCCGTAACTATTCGGCATCTACAACTCAGATTTTTCAAAAGGAATAAATTCTTCCTCCGGAAGCCGTTTTTCGAGCCATTTTTTTTTAAATGGCCTAATTTTTCAAGATGTTTCCATTGGAGCAATTAGTTTCAACTTTTCTCTGCTTCATTTTTTTTTTAAATGAAAAGTGCATGCCCAGTTATTCTTAACAGCACCAATTATTTCCAATGGCTACCTCACATGGTAGATATACTTAGAAGTAAAGGGCTTTATAGAATAGATACATGACAAGAAACTAAACCTTCCGATGATGATAAAGCTGCTAAATGGGAAATAAACAAGATCAAGCATGAGGGTTGATAGGAATGTACATTGCTCAAGATCTTCGATTTCATATCCTTGACATTGACACCCCTGATGAAGCCTTGGAAAAGCTAAAAACTGTTTTTGGAATTCAAAATCAAATCAGGGCCCACCAGCTTGAAAATCAGTTGCTTACTTTGGACCCCAATAATTTCTCCTCCATTGAATATTTTTTGTCCAAATTTAAGACCCTCAGAATTCTTTTAGAAGGTTGTAAGATCAAAAAGGACGATGGTAGCCTCATCTATTCCATTCTTACCAAGCTTGGCCCTGCATACTCTGTATTTGTTTCCGCCTTCCATTCCACTAGAGAAGCCATCATTTCTTTAGGAACCACCTACAAGAATCCCTCTTTTGATTCCTTTTGCGATTCTTTGATAAGAGAACAAGAAAAACTTTTACACCTTGGTCTTATCACTACTGGAAACACTTCTAAGAAAGCCTTAGTAGCCCAACAACAACCATATCAAAAGAATCCCAAGAAGCAGTATCCTAAAAAATATGGTCCTAAACCAAGCAAGGGCCCTAAGCAATTTCAGCCGCAAACTGAAAAATCAAATCACTAAAATAATAAGGCAAATCAAAACAAAGGGAAGAAGACAGATAGACATTGCAACTTTTGCAATCGGGATGGCCATATAGAGTCCAAATGTTTTAAGAAGATGGAAGCCTTAGAAGTAGCAATGAAGAAGCACAACATCAATTTGGAGCACTCTTCACCTTCATCTTCAGGCATGGCACTTTTTGCTTGTGGTTCTCAAGCATCAAGATTTGGTTATGCATTAAATGTATCTTCTTCTTCTCCTTCTCATGAGTGGCTCATTGATTCTAGAGCTTCTTGCCACATGGCTAAAAATAAATACATGTTTTCTTCTTTAAATGATTGTAACACCAAACATATTTATGTTGGTGATGATAGATCGCTTAGTGTTGTAGGATCTGGAACCATTCATCTAGATAATGGTCAGTTTAATGATGTACTATGTGTTCCTACCTTGTCATGCAGCCTTCTATCTATTTATCAGATAACTCATTCATCTGAAGGGAAAATAGTAGAATTCTCACCTCATGATGTTGTAATCAAGGACCTCAAAGATCCTAAACATAGTTTAGCTACTGGCATTACTAATGATTCCACAAGGTTGTATAAGTTTGAAAACTTTGGGTCATCATCTCTTGCCTCTGTTTTTGTTGCTAATAATGATGATGTGAGAAAACTTTGGCATGAGAGATTTGGTCACTTAAACTATTGCTCTCTTCAAACTCTATGTAAGGAAAATATGGTGATGGGCCTTCCTATGGTATCTTGCTGAGATGGTGTTTGCTCCGAATGTGTACTCGGAAAACATCATTGGGATAGTGTTGACAAACGTGCCTCTTGACATGCTTCAGCCCCTTTACAGCTTGTGCATAGTGATTTATGTGGTTCACTTCTTGTTGTTTCTTTCTCTGGTTGCAATTACTTCTTAACTTTCATTGTGATTTTTCCAGACGCACTTGGGTATATTTCTTAAAACTCAAGAGTGAAGTTGTTAAAATGTTCTTTTCCTTTAAGGACTTTGTTGAGAAACAATCTGGACATCAAATTCTTAAGTTAAGATTAGACAATGGTGGAGAATATGTTAACAACAAATTTATCAACTTCTTCACTAAGCATGGCATTCAATTGCAGCATATTGTTCCATATACTCCACAAAAAAAGGGTGTAGCTGAAAGGAAGAATCGCACCTTAAAATAAATGGCTAATTGTATGCTTCAATCTAAAGGACTTGGTCCGAATTTTTGGGCAAAAGCCATTAACTGTGAAGAATATAACTTTAGAAGAAGCTTGGAGCTCAATCAAACTAGATATAAGTCACTTTCGTGTTTTTGGAAGTGATGCTTGGGTCCATATTCCAGATGCGAAACATAAAGCCTTAGAACCTAAGAGTGAAAAATGTATTTTTGTTGGATATTCTGAAGATGTCAAAGGATATTGACTTTTTCAACCAAAATCCAAAAATATAATCATTAGAAGAGATGTAAATTTTGATGAAAATATATCGGCCTGTGAGCCTAGTTCGGCGGGTGTGACACCTTTGGCCTACGAGCCTGATTAGGCATATGTGCCACCTCTCTCTCTCTCTTCTATTTTTAATAGCATTCCTTATAGTTCAGATGATGATAGCGAGGATGACAATCCTCCTCCACCTCTTGAAATTGTTCCTTATACTCCACCGCTTCCAAGATGGGTCTGCTCTACTTGAGATGCAGCAGGTTCTCTTGCAGGTGACCCTACCGATCGATGACGTACACATTCTCAGTTTGAAAGAGCTTCTTCCTTATTGGTTCAAGTTCCAAAAAATCCTGATCTAGAAACCTTTGAAGAAGCCTTTGTTCATCCAGCTTGGGATGAAGCTATGAATGAAGAATATCTTTCCTTATTGGTGAATGATACTTGGGATCTTGTTCCTCTTCCAAAAGGAAGAAAACTTGTCAGATGCAGATGGGTTTACAAAACACATTTTGGACCAGATGGAAAAGTGGATAGACATAAATCTCATCTTGTCGCTAAAGGATTTTCACAAGTTGAAGGCATTGACTATACTGAAACCTTCTCCCCTATTGCCAAACTGAATTCTATCTGCCTTGTTCTTTCCCTTGAAGCTTCCTTTAAATGGGAATTCCATCAGATGGATGTTAAATCTGCCTTCTTACATGGAGATTTACATGAAGAAATCTACATGGAACAACCCCATGGCTTTATCCAAAATGACTCTAGCCTTGTTTGTTGTCATAGGAAGTCTCTCTATGGTCTCAAACAAGCTCCTCGGGCTTGGTATGCCAAAATGGATAGATTTCTATTAGATAATGGCATTTCTAGGTGTCATTCTGACAACACAGTCTACACCAAGAAAGTGGGTAAGTCCTTCACCATCCTTGTTCTTTATGTTGATGATCTTATCCTTACTCGTAGTTATCCAAACCATATAAACCATGTGAATTATAGCCTCAAAAAGAAGTTTGAAATGACAGACTTAGGACACTTGCATTATTTCCTTGGTCTTCAAGTCTTGCAATCCAAGGAAGGCATTACCCTCTCTCAGTCCAAGTATGCCTGTGATGTTCTACTCCACTTTCACATTTAAGACTGTAAGCCAGCGCCTTCTCCCTTTCAGTCTGGAGTCAAGCTTTTAGTCACTTGTACTACCCCTAAATTTGATGCTACCTTATATCATCAACTTGTTGGTAAACTTCTATATCTAACCCACACCCGTCCTGACCTTTCCTTTGTTGTTGGTATTGTCACTCGATTTATGCACCAACCACATGAAAGTCACTGGAAAGCAGCTAAAAGAATAATTCGATATATTCGAGGTACAGTTCAGTTCGGGATTCATTACAGTGCAGGAGCATCTCCATTATTAATGGTTGGTTTCACTGATTCTAATTGGGCTGGTGACCCTGACGATCAAAAGTCTACTACAGGATATGTATTCACTCTTGGTTTAGGACCTATTACTTGGTCTTGTAAGAAACAAAGTGCCATCTCTCTTTCTTCAGTAGAAGCAAAGTATCATGGTGCCGTTGAAGCCAGCAAGGAAGCCATGTGGCTTCATCAGATTCTGTCTGAATTTGGTCTTCATCAACAGCATCCAACTACACTTTGGTGTGATAATTAGAGTGCCATCCAGCTATGTAAAGATCCAGTTCAGCATCAGCATATGAAACACATTGAACTACACATACACTTCATCATAAAGCTCATTCATGATCATGTTCTTGAAGTGCAGTACTGTCCAACCAATGATCAAGTAGCTTATATCTTTACGAAGGCTCTCACAGAATCAAAGTATACCAAACTTCGATCCATGCTTGGAGTTCAGAAAAGTTGTCATTAAGGGGGGATAGGCTCTAATGCCTCCTTCCTTCTCCTATTGTGTCACTTTTGTAAATCCTTCAATCCTATCCCAATTTTTTCTTAAGGGGGGATGTTAGGATATTTCGACACATAGGAAATAGGTTCCTTTTGGGTCACCTTTGTAAATCCTTCAATCCTATCCCAAGTTGTTCTTAAGGGGGGATGTTAGGATATTCCGACACATAGGAAATAGTTAAGAATAACTTAGTCTAGTGTAGAGTTAGGTAAAGTTTGTTTCTTTACCATGTACATTTGTAACTTATAATCCAACGGTCACGATTTGTAGTGATCCAACGGTTATCTCTCACCTACGGTATTAACGACACTTGATCCATGGCTTAACACCCGATTGGTCCATGAACTCTATTTAAAGAGCATGGAGGGTCATTTGTCCGGTAACCGTTTATGAGAGAAACATATGTAACTTTTATTTTTATATTAATAAATTTCCTAAAGTGGCCGCATTGGCTCAAGCCGTGGACTGTTTCCGTCTTTGAGGGTTTTAACAACATGATTATACTAGTGTGTTGATTTGTGATTTGTTTGTGAGCAGTGACCTTTGGTTCTTGATCTACGGAACTTACCCTGTAAATTCCTACACTTCTCTAGACCTTTTGAATTCCTATCCAATGGGTCTAAAGTAAGTAGGATGGAACTAGTATCAAGCTGCTCCTCCACCTCCTGTAAAGTGTTTTCCAACCACTCTGACTAGTTGGAATATTTCTCAATCTCAGGCTTAGATTCATGAACGAAAGTGGTGAGTTTAGACTTAACTCTTAATTTTCTTATGACACCCAAGGGGTCATATGCCCATTTGAAACTGTTGTTGAACTTTAACTCTTGTAGGCATCTGTCTACTTCCTTTCCAGCATTCCTATTGTTGCATATAAAAGGCCCTAGTTGGTTTTTTTTATCTTGAACTGGGTTTTCTTTTTAGCTAAAAGGAAATTTATCTCATCAAAATTCAAGATTTGTCTGATCTACTCTAAAGAAAATATCCTCATTGGGAGGAATTTGGGAAGATTGTAAGGGACTAGTTGGCTTCCATACACTCTGATCTCTGTGTGATTCTGGTATAAATACCATTCTCCTATCTTGATCTTGTCAAATTACTGTAGAAATTTTATGATTTCATCATTGATTCTGGGTTGAATGTTTTTGCTAAGCATATTAACCACTGGGTATACAAAAGAATCAATAAATTCTTTGAAACTAAATTCATTGGAATCCTTTTTTTATCAAGGATGTCCAAAATATTACAGACTGGAGATTACCCTCTATGTCTAGTTTTTGTAGATTGACTGTAAACCTTTCTGACTGAAAATATATGAATAAATGAAATAATACTGAGGAGTATTTGAACACTCCTTCTTCTGGCAATTTGATCAGCTGATCATGCATAGTATCTACCAGGAATGGGCAAAGTTGAAAATTATAGCTGGAGGTTAGCCTGGGCAAAAGGTAGAGAGGAAACCAAGGATGGATTTATCTACACACTCATCAGTAAAATGTCCTAGGATACAGGACAACATGGCCACAATTTTTTTGGTTCGTTTTGGGAACATGGTAGCAGAGTATGGTGGGTTTATTTTAGGAATTTGAGTTGATTCAGGGAGGAAAGTTTGAAATATTTGAGACCTTTTAGGAAAATATAGCTTTAGGTAAAGCTTGGTGAGAGTCTCAATGGAGAAAGGAACTCCCTCTGGATGTGATGGAATATGCAACATTTGGTTAATGGACTGAGCAGTGATAGTAATTAGGATTTCTTGGTCAGGGGTGACTATGGCTCTTTCATTTGGAAAATAGCTGAGTTGGAAAAGTCTGATGACTTCAGGAAACTGGTAGGTTTGTGGAAATGTGTATTTTGGCATGTTAGAGTTCCATATATCTATATCATCTGCCTGATCATCAAAATTGTCATGGCTCCATCAATGGAGCTCCAAGAGATTGATGTCAGTTAGAGTGTCTACAATTTTGAAATATTTATCGACCAGTGGAGTATGGTCGACATCTAACAGGGGTGGTTATAGAGGGTTTACAGTTTGGACACTTTGGGAAGCCATCAATTTGACTCAATTTATTAATTAATTAGCTTAAATTATGGTGGCGGTTATTTAGGATTACCTGGAATACCGAATATTTGGTTTCAGAAGGGGTCCGAGTAGCAGCAGGGGCTTCAATCTAGTTGACAACGTTGATTTTTAGGGTTTTCCAGAAGGTCATAAAAATAGGGAAATGAATGAGACAGTGGGGTTTATACTTTTGAAACTTGGCGGTTTATCGCATGGCGCGAGGTGGTTTGGTGGTTTATTACATGGCGAAAGGGTGGTTTGGTGGTTTGGGAAGGAGGGGGTGCGATAAAATATGGAGGCGTCGCGTGGCATGGGAGCGGGAAGATAAAACCACCCATTTCGCACCCCCCCCCCCCCCTAGCTTTAAACATCAAATTTTTGGGAGTGCGATGTAGAAATTATATGCACTAAGAATGCATATGTCCTAGATTCCCCTGATCTCAAAATATTTAACTTCTTGCAAAATATAGAATCGTTCCACTGTTAATATTTTGCGGAAAATTAATTGCACACACATGTAAAGCATAAATAAAAACAATCGCACATAGCACAGTTGTTTTAACCAAGAAAGCCTGAAGCTGAAAACCCCAACTATATATTATGTATCATGGAATCATATGGCAATCCTCATACAAAGCTTATCAATCTCTCAGTACAGTACAATCATCATACACTAATCAGGAACAATCTTGCAAATCCATGCACCGATCTCTGCCCCCTGCTAGCCTGCCTCCACTGCGCAATCCCTGCTGAAGAATAGCACTGAATGAATTTGAATTACTCTTGCCTTGACTGGGAAATCCTCATTGGCAACTCCAATGTGTGTGTGATGCAATCAATGCATCACTATAGTCACAACAGATATTCCATCTTTCCCTTTCACCTATCTCTCCACTGGGTCTCCACTGAAACTGCCATGCACTGTAGTTAACTACTGTATTGTTCAGTTGATTAATGATTTATTATTTGTGAATTAATTAACTATTTAATTCACTCCACTCTCACTAGTGTATCATTTAGTTAGACTAGATACAACTAGCTCAATTGAGTCTAACTGAGTTAAACTAAATACAACTCCATAAACTACTCTTCCAACTCTGTCATAACTCTGCCACTTGAGTTCTAACTGAGTCCTCCATGCATTAGCTCTAGTAAACCCTTGGGAATTGCGTAATTCCCTCAGTCCACTGATGTGCCACATCTGTGCACTGAAACAAAGTGCTCCAAGAGAATAAGTTGTTGTTTAGTGTCTGATTATTATTAAGAGCTAATAATAATCGACATGCATCTATTTTTAGATCAATGATCTATAAATAGACTTCACCCAATATTCTAAAAATAGAATTTCATCTATTTTTCCAACTTGATCAACCATCCACAAATAGCATCCTGCAACTTCTGAAATATGATCACCATGTCTAAAAATAGACTTGCGCCAAAAATAGCCTGCGGGCCCACTTAGTGAAGGCGACTCTTTTCACTAAGCTCATCATCTTGTTGAGAGGGAGTGTTGAGATTCAACAAGATGATGAGCTTAGTGAAATGAGGTCGCCTTCACTAAGTGGGCCCGCAGGCCTGACGCAAATGTTACAGACATCAAGATACTGATGCGGCGTTCATGGTGTAATATTCTTGGAGTATTGAGGTCATGTTGGTAAAAATATATGGACCTCTATTTTTAGACATATAGGTCGAAGTCTATTTTTAGACTGCCTAGCTAAAAATAGAAAAGTCAAATATTATTTACCCTTAATAATATTTGGACTCTAAACTTCAGTTTACTCTCTTGGAACACTTCAGTTCGAGCTATGGAAGTGGCTCATGCATCTGACAGAGGAATTACGCTATTCCTAGGGGTTTGGTGAGCTCATGCATGGTTGACTTCAATTAGGACTTCAGTGGCAGAAGTTTGGTGGAGTTGATGAGACAGTTGGTGGAGTTGTGTTCGGTTTAACTTAGTTGAACTAGTTGTGATTAGTTTAACTAGCTAATCAACTAGGAATGAGTGGAGTGAATTAAATATTATTTAATTCACTAATTATTAACTCATTATTCAACTCAAGAACACATCAGTTCACTACAGTGCATGGACAGTTCAGTGGAGACCAGTGAAAGAGGTAGATGAAAGGGTTGAGATAGCTATCGGTTGTGACATTAGTTGTGCATGAGATTTGCACCACACTTGGAGGAAATTTCCCATGAGGATTGTGCTGTCAAGCCAAGGAGATTCGAACCTTGGATCTCTCATTAGACCAGCCTTGATTGCGCAATAGAGGCAGGCAATTAGTGGATGAGTTTTGAACCTGTGACTTGTTCAAAACCAAGCTAGTTTGTGTGTAACTTTATGAGATAGTACTAAGTACTTGTGAGGAGTATTGTGCTATGTACTGTTACATGTTCTCTCCATTATATTATACAAAATAGTTGGGGGTTTTCAGCTATAATCTTTCCCCATACATACTGTGTAATGTGTGTGATGTTTTGATGATCTTTTGATCGCATACCGCTTGTTTTATTTCCGCATGTGTGATGATCTGAGTAGAAGAGATTATGTGTTGCATATGAATTCGAATTGATATGTGATCAGGATAATCTCGGTGGATAAATCTTCATTATTCAGCAAATTTCTACATGGTATCGGAGCAGAGACTGATCATCACAGTGATTACAAACTTATTTCGATAGACAGAGTCTGCATGCGGGCCAGGTAGCCTCTGGATCCATCCTTTCCTTTGAAAGGTGATACATCCAGTAAATGCCCTTGTAGTCGATCTCTGTGCTAGAAATAATTTGTTCTCACAGATCAAGAGCGGTTGAGCTTTGAGTTTGGAATTCGAATTTTGCAGCAGTTTGTTTTCTTGGTGCCAGAGTTGAAAATGTCTTTCAATGGTTTGCGACTCGAATATGCTCTTGAAGGCAGTTCGAATTATGTTGCATGGAAAGATCGCATGGAGGCAATATTAGAAGATAATGGAATGAAGGAGTTCGTAGATACGGATGTCCAAAAGCCCACTGATCCTACTGAAGTCGAAGCTTGGCAAAAGAAGATGGCGAAATGTCGAAGGATTCTGTTGGAGGGCATTAAGGATCACATTGTATCCAGCCTGCATGGAAAAGCTTCTCCATATTTAATGTGGAAAGCGTTGACAGATCTATTCCAGAGTAAGAGCGACCAAAGGAAGCTGGCACTCAAGGATAAGCTCAGAAACATCAAGATGGAGAAAGGCGACAGTATCGCTAAATACCTCACGAAGTTCACTCAATGCAGAGATGAGCTGGGAAGTGTGGGGGTGACTGTCGAAGAAGAGGATATGGTGGACCTGGCTCTCCTTGGTCTTCCGAAAAGTTGGCATGCATATCAAGATAGTGTCAATGGTCGGGAGAAGTTGCCAGGATGGGAGCGACTTTGGGCGGATCTCATGCAAGAGGAGATAAGGAGGACTACCAGGGACGGATCTTCATCAAAGGTATCTGATGAAGAAAATTGCGCTTTGGCTGCCAAAGCAAAGAAGGGGAAGAGCAAGAAAGCTTCTCAGTCTGGTGCGAAAGGCAAGAAGCAAGACATGTCGAAGGTGAAGTGTTTTCACTGTCACCAGCACGGACACTATGCCACAAATTGTCCGCAGAAGAAGAAAAATAAGAAGGCTGCTGGATCTGCAGCGGGAGAGGCATTGGCTTCTCAATTCGAACTGGATTTTTCACTGATCGCATGCTTGGTTTCAAGTGTGGCGGGATCAGTATGGTTCTTGGACAGTGGTGCGTCATTTCACATGACCGGAGATCGAGATCTGTTTTCAGATCTGGAGGAAAAAGATCTTGGAGTGCACATCGAGATGGGCGATGATGGTAGATACGGTGCGACTGGTATCGGTACCATTTCCTTTGAGAGGGAGTCTGGTAAACCTTTCATATTGAAGGAATTTTTGCATGTTCCAGGATTGATGAAGAACCTGATCTCTGTGGCGATGTTGGAAGACAAGGGGTATGATGTGGTCTTCAGCGAAGGAAAAGCTTTCCTGCGCAGTAAGACTACTGGTGAGACCCGAAAGATAGGGGTTCGAGTCAAGAACCTTTATCAGTTGCAAGTAGATGGCTGCGCAGCAATGGCATGCAAGGCGGGAGAAGTGGTGAGCCGGGATGATGAGGGCGAACTGTGGCACAGGAGATTGGGCCACCTTCACCACGGAGCCTTGAAGATGCTACAGCAGATTTCTACTGGGCTTCCTAAGGGCACTCTTGCACAGTCAGATCAGTGCAAGGGGTGTACCTTGGGGAAGTATGTGAAAGCCACCTTTAACGAGAAGGATAATCGTGCCACGACGATCCTTGAGAGATTTCACACAGACATGTGTAGTCCTTTCTCTGTAGCTTCAACAGCAAAGCACAAGTACTACGTGATCTTTGTTGATGATTTCTCTCGGAAGTGCTGGATCTTCTTCATGCAGAAGAAGAGCGAGACATTTTCTAAGTTCTGTGAATTCAAGGCGCTGGTTGAGAAGGAATTGGGGAAGCATGTGAAGGCTCTTAGGAGAGACAATGGTGGTGAATTCATCTCTACTGAATTCAAGGACTTTTGCAGCGCAGAAGGGATTCGGAGAGAGCTCATCGCACCCCATAACCCACAGCAGAACGGGGTGGCTGAGCGGAAGAACAGAACAATCGTGGGTGTTGCACGGGCGATGTTGCATGATCAGGGCCTACCCCTTCACTTGTGGGATGAGGCATGCAATACAGCAGTGTATGTGCAGAACCGTTGTCCTCACAAGGTTCTTGGCATGAGTACACCAGAGGAGGCTTATTCTGGCAAGAGGCCTGATATTTCCCATTTGCGGATTTTCGGATCTCCTGTCTACATGCATGTGACAAAGGATGCAAGAAGGAAGCTGGATCCAACTGCTGAAGTTGGAATATTTGTGGGGTACACCGATACACCTCATAACTATCGAGTGTATGTGCCAGACAGTCGCAAGACTGTTGTGCGACGGGATATAAAATTTCAGGAGGAGAAAGCCATGCAGTGTTCGCTTGAGAGGGAGCTACACTTGCATGCAGATGAGGAGCCGTTAGTTCCTAAGGAGGAGCTTCCGGATGTGGATCAGCCACAAGAGGAAGTTCAGGAGGTGGAAGAAACCACCCATGCAGCGCCAACCATCAGAGGGCGCATGTGCACTACAGAAGCTGAGCGACTGGCTCGAGATACAGAGAAGGTTGTAGGACCACCTACATCACAGTGCAGACAGAGGCAGTCACCGGATCGGTACACTGGATACATGGCTCTTGTGAGTCAATGTGTTGTGACGAAGCCATCCTATTTTGAGGAAGCTGTGGAGGAACCCGCATGGGTTGATGCCATGATCGAAGAATATGATTCGATCGTCAGGAACAGTGCATGGGAGATTGTCCCAAGACCGGGTGGGAAATCAGTTGTAGGTTCGCGATGGATCTACAAGGTGAAGCAGGCGGCTGACGGGAGTGTGGAGAAGTACAAGGCGAGATTTGTCGCCCGTGGCTTCTCACAGATCGAGGGGATTGACTATGAGGAGACTTTTGCACCTGCCGCAAGGTACTCTTCCATACGGACGATCCTTGCTCTCTCAGCGCAGATGGGGTGGCACATTCATCAGATGGATGTGAAGACTGCGTTCCTCAATGGAGTTATTGAGGAGGAGGTGTACATAGAGCAGCCTGAAGGTTTTGAGATCTTCAACAGTGAGTCGCATGTGTGCCAACTCAAGAGAGCACTGTACGGGCTGAAGCAAGCACCTCGTGCTTGGTACACTCGGATAGACAGCTACTTCACCGGGCTTGGATTCTCCAAGAGTGAGGCGGATCCTAACTTGTACCAGATTGTGGTGGAGGGGAAGCTGTTGATCATTGTACTATATGTAGATGATATGATTTTGACGGGCGATGAGCAGTTGATACTTTCATGCAAGGAGGATCTTGCACGAGAGTTTGAGATGAAGGACTTGGGCATCCTTCATTATTTCCTGGGATTGGAGATTTGGAAGCGCAGCGGAGGACTGTTTGTTTCTCAGGGCAAGTATGCTCAGGAGATTCTGGAGAGGTTCAACATGCAAGGCTGCAAGCCTGTTGACACTCCTCTTCCCGGTGGTTGGAGGAAGGAGGATGCTACTTCAGCGGAGGTAGTGGATGCCACTGTCTATCGACAGTTGGTGGGGTCGCTTATGTATCTGGTCAATACATGACCCGATATATGCTATGCTGTTAACCAGCTTTCGCAAGTTATGGTTAAGCCTACCAAGCTCTTCTGGAAGGCAGGCAAGCATGTATTGCGTTATCTTAGTGGCACATCGGGATATGGTCTATGGTACAGACAGGAGGATGGAGCGAAGCTTTCCGGCTTCACTGATGCAGATTGGGCAGGGAGCCCAACGGATCGAAAGAGCACATCTGGAGGAGTTTTCAGCATCGGGTCGACAGCAGTTTCCTGGTACAGCAGGAAGCAGAGATCCGTGGCACTCAGTTCAGCAGAGGCCGAGTACATGGCAGCAAGCTTGGCTGCATGTGAGGCTATTTGGATGAGGAAGATCCTCGTCGGATTGTTCGGGTCGCACTTGGAGCCTACTGTGATTTATTGTGATAACCAGAGTTGCATTAAACTCTCGACTAATCCAGTATTTCATGATAGATCCAAACACATCAACATCAGGTACCATCATATCAGAGATTGTGTTCAGCGGAGAATCATGTTACTTTCATATGTTCCCACGGAGGATC
This sequence comes from Pinus albicaulis, assembly GCA_034641835.2. Lineage (NCBI taxonomy): Eukaryota > Viridiplantae > Streptophyta > Pinopsida > Pinales > Pinaceae > Pinus > Pinus albicaulis. Next base: position 149,440,824 of record CM076582.1, read on the forward strand.
AGGATGCTGACATCTTGACGAAGGCGCTCACCAGGAGCAAGTTCGAATTCCACAGAGGCAGGATAGGGGTTGCAGATAATCCATATCTTGCTGAGAGGGAGTGTTGAAAATGCAGCAATATGATGGAGCTTAGTGAAATGAAGTCGCCTTCACTAAGTGGGCCCGCAGGCTATTTTTGGCGCAAAGTCTATTTTTAGACTATGTCTATTTTTAGACATATGGAGCATGGTCTGAGAGTTGCAGTATGCTATTCTTGGAGTATTGGTCATGTTGGTAAAATATATGGACCTATATTTTTAGACATTTAGGTCGAAGTCTATTTTTAGACTGCCTATCCTAAAAATAGAAAAGTCAAATATTATTTACCCTTAATAATATTTGGACTCTAAACTTCAGTTTACTCTCTTGGAGCACTTCAGTTCGAGCTATGGAAGTGGCTCATGCATCTGACAGAGGAATTACGCTATTCCTAGGGGTTTGGTGAGCTCATGCATGGTTGACTTCAGTTAGGACTTTAGTGGCAGAAGTTTGGTGGAGTCGATGAGACAGTTGGTGGAGTTGTGTTCGGTTTAACTTAGTTGAACTAGTTGAGATTAGTTTAACTAGCTAATCAACTAGTAATGAGTGGAGTGAATTAAATATTATTTAATTCACTAATTGTTAACTCATTATTCAACTCAAGAACACATCAGTTCACTACAGTGCATGGACAGTTCAGTGGAGACCAGTGAAAGAGGTAGATGAAAGGGTTGAGATAGCTATCAGTTGTGACATTAGTTGTGCATGAGATTTGCACCACACTTGGAGGAATTTCCCATGAGGATTGCACTGTCAAGCCAAGGAGATTCAAACCTTGGATCTCTCATTAGACCAGCCTTGATTGCGCAATAGAGGCAGGCAATTAGTGGATGAGTTTTGAACCTGTGACTTGTTCAAAACCAAGCTAGTTTGTGTGTAACTTTATGAGATAGTACTAAGTACTTGTGAGGAGTATTGTGCTATGTACTGTTACATGTTCTCTCCATTATAATATATAGAATAGCTAGGGGTTTTCAGCTATAAGCTTTCCCCATACATACTGTGTAATGTGTGTGATGTTTTGATGATCTTTTGATCGCATACCGCTTGTTTTATTTCTGCATGTGTGATGATCTGAGTAGAAGAGATTATGTGTTGCATATGAATTCGAATTGATATGTGATCAGGATGATCTCGGTGGATAAATCTTCATTATTCAGCAAATTTCTACAAACATGCGAAATAAATCGTAGGTCATTCGTTGTGTTCGGTGTTGATCTAACGGTTGGCGGAGATAGGGGCTTTCAAATGAGCTGTGGTCGGGAAATAGATATGCGGAGGGGTAAAATAAAAGGGGGGTTTGTGAAATATATTAAGCAGTAGGTTTAATTAAAAAGGGGGGTCGCGAAATATATTAGGTGAAGGGGCTAAGTCAAAGTGGGGTCGGGTAATGTTTTCACGCTTTTAGACTTTGAAAAAGTGGGTTTTTTTCACTTTATGAAAACATAAAGTTTTATTTAAGCGGAAGGGGGTTTTTTAAAAGGGGAAAAGGGTTTTAGAAAGGGGAAGGGGTTAGAAAAATGTTTTTTGAGGTTTTTGGAAGGGAAAAGGTTAAGGGATGGGGCTTTTTTTAGAACTGGGAAGGGGAAATTGGTTTCCAAGAGGGGAAATGGGTTAGGATAAGGGGGAAATGAAGATAGAAAGGTATTTTATCAAGGGGAAGGATTTTAGAAAGATATTTTTGATAATGGATCAGCACGATGATGCTTATATAACTTTTGAAAAGTATTCTACCTACCCTTTTATTCATGCTAACATTTTTACTTTCCTTTATTGGGTGTATTTGAGCTTTTTGACCCTTCTATTTTCTTTTGATAAGAAAACTAACTTATTTCTAACCTTATATCTTCCAATGGCTCAAATTAAACTTATGAGCTCATTTTTAATCTCTACCTAACTACTGATCTGCCAAGATTAAATGGTTTGGTCAGATCTTTATTCACTAACTATCATAACATAAAATTTAAAGGCATGAATTATCAAGATTAAAATACATGATCATCATGAATTGTGGCATTTTGAACAAGCTACACACAATTTATTTTCAAAAGTAAAGTAAACTAGGAGTAGTGGCATTTGAATGTGCAACACTTTCAGAATTTATATTTTCTTCTTTTTATGGGGTTCACATTTTATATCTTTTTTATATTTCTTTCTTTTGGTCCTCCGATTATTCTTTTAGGACATACCTTCTTTTCATTTTTCAATGTGGAAAAAAATTTCAGAAATAAAAATGTATGTACAATATTACAAGACTTAACATATCCAATTCAAAATTATGATCCCTATTATTATAGGACCCTAACAGTGGCTCCACTTGGGGACGTCATCTCCTTGTGAGATGTCAAGAAATTTCTGATTAGTGGCCTTGGAACTTTGGCTTTGCTTTGTTTGGAACTGCTTTCCGTGATCTCCTTTATTCAAACAAATGGTGTTATATCTTTTACAGCTTTAAGGTATTCTCTTTAGGCTTCAACTTTACAAGATAATCATCCACTCCAATCTAAAATTTTCTATTATATTTACAATCAGTAAAATAGAACAAATGAACTATGATTAGTTTGGTGAAAAATAGTGCTTCAGCATTCGACCATTGACTGGTCCACCTGGTAGGTTTGCTCCATTTAATTCTTTCAAGAAAAATGCATTGTTGCCTATGTAACCATAAATAATGTATGGGCCTTTCCAGAGAAAGTCGAATTTCCCATGTTTCCCTTTGTCTTCCCTTATGGAATCCCATTTTAGTACTTGATAACCTATGAAGAAATCATCTGCTTTAGTTTTCTCATCGAATATCTTCTTGATTTTGTCTTGAATTACTTGGGCTTTGATATAAACTTATTCCCATATACCAATTGATAGGGAGATGTACCAATATAATTCTTAGTAGTTAGTCTGTCTACCCAAAAGGCATTCCCCAATATTTTATTCCAAGTTTTCTTGTTATCTTCTAATAACTTCTTGATGATGGTGACTAGGCTTTTGTTTGAAGATTCTGCTAGTCCATTACCTTGAGGGTAATAGTCAGTGGAATGGCCTAGGGTGATATGGTATCGGTTACAAAACTCTATCATTTTCTTGGATTTGAAGGCAGCAGCATTATCAGTGATGAGCTTTTGTGGGCATCCAAATCTAGAAAGGATGATGTTCTCAAGAAATGAAATAATGACAGAGTTTGTGGCTTGTCTTGAAGGGATGGCTTCTATCCACTTGGTAAATTAGTCAGTGGCTGTCAATATCCATTTATGTTGGTCAAAGGAGGGTGGGTGAATTTCACCAATGAATTCTAAACCCCATTGTTGAAATGGCATTTCCACTGAGATAGGTTTGAGTGGTAATGGTAAGAGTTTCTTCTTCCCTTCAAATATTTGACATTTGTGATAGGAGGTCACATACTTTCGGACATCTGCAAAAAGGGTGGGCCAATAAAAACCTACCCTCAAAATTTTGTTAGTAGTTGTTTTCCGGTATAGGTGTCCTCCACAATACCCTACATGAAATTCCTGCATGACTTTGTCAGCCTCATCTTTTAATAAACAATTTAATAGGATACCACCATGATCTTTCCAAAATAAAACATTATCTAAGATAAAATATTTCATTGCTTTCATTTTTAAGAATCTACTTTTGGTTCTAGATAAACCAGGAGGAGCTTATAGGTTGAGTAAAACAAATGTAAGGTTTGCATACCAGGGTGAATCTATGAAAGTTACACTAATTTGTGGAATCGCCATCTCTTCCTGATCATCTATGGCAACAATGAAATATATGTCTAAGGCTTGACAGTTCGATTTAGCCATGAGTTTGGCCAAACCTTGGCCTTTAATTAATTTTGTAGACTTGATCTCAATGTCATATTCTATTATTGTGGCAATACATTTGCCTCTTTTTCCATCTGGCCCATTCTAAGTTAGAATGTTTTTTACAACTAAGTTTGGAACATATGCTATTATGTGAGAGTACAGAATGTATACCCTTAAATATTTTATGGCCTTCACTAAAGCAAGAGCTTGTTTTTCCATGATATTATACTTTAGTGTTGCATCTCTCAAAGTTTTACTAAAGAAAGCAATGGGATGTTCAAGGTCGTCATCATTCTTTTGCAACAAGACTGCTGCAATGGTGTGCTCTGAAGCAAATGAAAAAATTATGAAATATTCGTTAAAATTAGGACTTATGAGGACAGGTGTTTTAGTAAGGGCTTATTTGACTACTTCAAAAGATTACTTAGCCTCTACTGTCCACTTAAGTATTGAATCATTTTTTAACATGTTTTTTAAATTTCTAATTAGTTCTGCTAAGTTAGGGATGAATCTTCTTAGAAAAATAAATTTTCCTAAAAATTCTTGTATTTCTCTAATGTTTCTAGGATGACTGATATTTAGGATTGATTCCATTCTAGCTGGATCAATTCTAATGCCCTCTTTTGAAATAATGTGTCCCGGGATTTTTCCTTCTTCTAATTCAAAAAGTGACTTTTTAGGATTTAAGGATATACCAAAATTTCTGCATTTTATGAATACTCTTCTTAAATGATCTAGATGTTCATTATCTGACTTGGAAAACACTATAATATCATCTATGTAAATGAATAAAAATTCATGGATTTCCTTTGAAAAGGCTATGTCCATGGCTCTTTGGAATGTTGCTCCAGCATTCATCAATCCAAAGGTCATTTTCAGGTACGTGAAAGTTCCCCAGGGAGTGGTGAATGCAGTCTTAGCTTGATATTTAGGCTCGACTAGGATTTGGTTGTATCCAGAAAATCTATCAAGTAATGAAATTCTGGATGACCCTACTACCCTCTGGAGAATGTGGTCCATTTTAGGGAGGGGATAGTTATCCTTCAATGATACTTTGTTCAATTTTATGAAATCAACACAGAGTCTGATTCTCCTATTTTCTTTCTCGTGGGGACTAAATTAGAGACCCAATCAGAATATCTGATGTGTGCTATGATTTGAGCATTGTACATCCTTTTAACTTCTTTCTCTATTAATGGCATAAGAACAAGGTTAATTCTCCTTAGATTTTGTTTAAAGGGCTTTTGATTTTCTTTAATTGGTATCTTATGATGGATAATGTTGGTATCATAAGACTTGAGGTCTTCTTAATTCCAGGAAAATATGTCTTGGAACACTTTAAACAAGCTAATGTACTTCAACTTTTCAGCTGGAGATAATGTCTGAGATATCTTGATAAGCTTGGGATTTTCCTTTGTTCCTATGTTGCATTCCTCTATATCTGACCTTAGAGGCTCCATTTTAGGTTTTCTAGCTACATCATTGGAGTCAAAGAGGTCTTCTAGTGGGGCTAATCCCTTAGGAAAAATGTTGTCTTTGAGGTTTAAAACTTCTTATTCATCATTGATTAATTCCTCAATTTCTACTGTTTCTAATTGTTCTATTTCTACTTTAGTGAATCTAGTTGGTTCTATATTATTTACATGATTTACATCTATTTCATTATTTATGGTATCATCTAATGTACAATCAGTGTCTATATTACCATTTTGAAATTCTCCTTCAGAAATCATAAAATCAAGAATTTGATTGTCTTGTGAAAATATTTTCCAATACTTTAAATTATCAGGTACGGTTGGTATGTCTTACCTCAGCCATGTACTGATGATTTGGCTGAAAAGGTAACCTGCATGTGCTGGAAAAAGTGGCTAAGCTATGTGCTTGCATATTTTTCTTTCTTGTAATGACAATAAAGTCAGTCTCAAGGAAACATCTTATCAAGTCTAGGATGGTTTCTCTATAACACCTAAGTCTAGGTTTATTAGTAATGTATTCTCCCCTGACTTGTTTTATAATGAGTTCTGAGTCTCCCATGACGGAAATTATTTTAGCTCTGAGTTTTATTACGATTTGAAGGCCTAGCACTAATGCTTCGTATTCTACCATGTTGTTAGTGCATTTAAAATTCAATCTGTAAGCATGTCCTTCTGAATGATCATTTTCTAAATTGTAGATCCATACTCCAGCTCCTACTCCTAATATATTTACAGAGCCATCAAAATCTAAATGCCACATAGATTCATGTGTTATGTTTTCACTATCGACTTCTTTGTGTTTCTCTTCTACAGCTGTGATTTTATCTTTGTCATTGTCTAAATTACATAAGATAAATGAGTCCAAATGAGAATGCATAGAATATATAGGTTAATTATGTGGTCTTTCTGAACTACTTACCATGAATTTCATCAAGGTTTCTCTATATAGCTTCCTTTGCTGACCGAACACAGAAATGGTAGCATATGACATGTCTAATTGTAGTGATCCCTGTAATTTTTCTCCCCATGAGCGAGATAATAACATACCATATTTGGGAGGGATATCAACAACTACTATGTCCATAACGATACTCTTTTTTGGGCACTGGACCAGAGTTACACACAGATCTTTTATCAGGCCAAGACATTTGACTTGACTAGAATCAAAGGAGAACATGTCCTTGTAGGGTCTGGTGATGTCTAAGTTTAATTTTTCCATGATTGTTTTAGGCATTAAGTTATTATATGCTCCTGAATCCAACATAGCATTATGTAATATTTTATCATGAATGTTTAAGCTAATGTAGAATGGAGGGACACCCCCTTGTTGATGTTTTCCATTCACTTCAGGACCAAATGATAACTCAGGCTGATCATCATTGAGGTTGACAGCATCTTCACCTTCACTTATGTTTAATGTTTCAGTAATTTGTGCCTTGTATGAGTCATTTTTCACCAGCTCTGTTAAAGCAACAGGTATTCTTGATTTGGCTATCTCAATTTTGATATTGAATGGCATTTTCTTTTTGCCTAATTTAATCATTTCATCTTTACCAGTTATGGTTTGTGTGGTTTTGTCTTCTTTATCAGCACTTGGTAATTCATTTTGTGTGTCAATTGTTTTGTTTTCAACTTCCTTGTCTGGCATGGTTTGAGTAGAAGTTGATGTGATTTCTATAATCTTTGGGGTGGAAGTATTCTGAGTTTCTCTAGGGAGAATTTGTAGAAATTTGGTCATAGGAGTTTCTATTGTTTTCTTAGTTTGGGTGTGGACTGATTTCTTAATAGGAACTCCTGTGTTATTTTTGCTTATAAGGCTATACTGTTTATGAACTTCGTAGATAGCATATTCATAGCCTTGTTTATAGTCAAAGGACTCTCCAGACTCTAATTGTAATTGTTGTAACATGTACAACTCTTGTTCTTCCTGGGTAAGAAAAATGGCATCTTCATTGTTTACTCCCATCAAGTTTATCTGGGTGTCTTGGTCTTCTTCATGTTGTTGTGAACTTTCAGCATAATTTTCTTGGAAAGGTGGTCTAATCTATTGATCAGGTACAACTTCTCTCAATTTACCAGTATTAGGATTTTTCCTAAATTTGGGATTTCTAATTTGGGGACCTTGTTGATTTTCCCACTGAGGATTTCTTTCCATGTTCTATAGTATATCCATTAGTATTTCTACATTTTTAGCTAAATTATCTATCTTAATATCTAAAATGGAAGGTTCTTCCTTAATGGTCACTCTCCTCTCATTTCTCATCCTAGCTCGTTTAGCTAGTAAGTTAGCTTCTACACTAACTGCATCACTCTGCATCTATTTTAAAGTTGAAGGGTTTCTTTCTCTTAACTAATAAGACATGTCAACATCAAAACCATCTGGAAATTTAATTAGGGCCTAGCTTGGTGAAGGTTTGATATTTACTGGAATTTCATTGTAAATGTTGTTAAACCTGGTACAGTAATCCTGAACAGATTCATTAGGAGATCTCCTAATGTTCTCATATTCAGATAATATATAGAGAAGGTTTTTCTTTCTTTCCCGTCTATTTATAAACAATTGGTGGAAAGTGGTTAAATCAACAATATGGTTAGCGGCTAAAGATTTAAACCATTTTTGAACATCTCCTGCTAGTGTTTGTGCAAATAATCTCATTTGTACATTGGACTCATCAACTTCATGCAACTAAAAATAATCTGTCATTTTATCTACATGTTGTTGAGCAGTATACTGACCAGTACCATCGAACTGAAAATTTTTACTCTGTTCATCTTGTGGCATGGCATGTAAAGGGGCCTATAAGGCTAAAGGGGCAAATCTGGTTTCCATGGCTAAGACTTTAGCTCAACTGGAGGTAAAGTAGTGGTGCTTGAAGATTAACTTGAAACGTTAGGTTGGAGAGGAATTTTAGGTATGAATGGTTTTGTGGAATGAAATGTGGTGGATATCATAGGTGAGGTGGAACTGAATGGAGCTGTATTTACAGTTTCTGAAGATACTGTAGAGAGCTTAGGGGTAGCAGCAGTTAGGGCAGCTAATTCAACTAACAATTGAAAATAGGCTTCGTCTATGTCTTTTATCAAAGTTAAGGTTAAAACATCAATTTTGTCAAAAGTATCTAGAACATGTTGACCTAAATCAAGTTGTTTAGTATCCTTCTTTGATTCAATAAATTAAATAAAATTGGGGTCTATTACAATATCATAGACCGATTTTTCGGATTTGGTACAAAATAAAGAATGCTCAAATGATAAATAAAATTGAATATCATGTATGCTTGATAACTATTTAGGAAGTGAATTTTCTTTGATTAACTCACTACTACTTCCTTGACTCACTACTTTTTTAGGTTTTCTTAAAATTCTGTCAGGATCATCAAAACTGTAGCAGGCTGTGGATTAGGATGAGTCCTTGTATAATGTGTTCTTTTAGAAGCCATAATTTTAACTTACAATGATAAATTCAAACAACCCTTTAAAATCTTGATGTGAAAAATGAGGAAAATTGTTTCCTTTAAGATTTATTTTAACTACAGACTAAATTTTCCCCAATATGGTCGCTAATATGTTATCTCTCTGAAATTTCCAAAGGTTGTTCTAGTGTTAAAAAGAAATATCAGAGGTAACTACAAACCTACTTTTGGAGCTTAGGATCTAGCCTTCCTAAACTCAGAGAGGGCTCTCTCTATATGATTTAAATTTGTTTATTTTATGGATTTTAGGCTAGTTGTGTATGCTTAATTGGATTGGTTTTTTTTTGTTGGTGGAATTAATGATTTAGATAAATAGGTACTTTTCCATTTTCCATTGGGCTATGGAGTCAATATACCTTGAAAATAGAACAAAATCAAATTATAAAGAAAGTGTTACAGGGAAAGATAGGTGAGCAATATCAAATCTCAACGCTGAATGGTGAAGTGATTTTTCAATCGGGATCAAGGAGCAATTAAGAATTCCTTAAACCAGATAATGAAGAAGGGTGAAGAAACTCAATCGCGATCAGAGGGAAATTAAGAATTCTCTAAACCTGATATTAGAAGAAAACATATAAATGTATAACAGTTAAAAGCAGAGTGTAATGTTTAAGAAAATTCTGCAGTAAAAGTCCTATTATAACATTCAAATTTAGAACACATATAAGTTTATGGAATACTTAGAAAGAGAACATGAAAAATTGAAATTTATACTTCACTAAGATAGCTCAACACATGAATCCCGTAATGAAATTTCTTTATAACTTGTTATGTCTGTCAACTGGAAGTTGGTACAATAACCCTCAGGCAAGAGATCATTCAGCTACGGAAATATTCAGAAATCCACCCTTGATACTTCGAATGATGAAGTATTTATACAAAACATTACAAAAAATATCATGTCAACTTACTAGGATTTATTCTAGGAAAATAAAATAACTTTATGCAAAAATATAGTGACACCTTTTAACTGACTGATATCTGATCCTGATTCTTTGCTTGTTGTTACTAGTTTGTTTCTTTCATCCATCTTTTCTTTCATTTGTCTACTCTTTCACCCTTTATAGTAAATCACACCATTTCTCCCATGTTTTTTCATCTAGGATTTTGATTTTCATCATCTTGCGGTAAATCTCATCTCCCTCTGAATATTTGGCAACATAGGCTTATTTACAAAAAGGTGATTTACCTCATGCTGGAGGTAAAAGAAGTTTTCTAGAGTTTGAAGGAGGTCCTTTCCTGTGGGAACACCCTTCATTGAGGAAATGTTGGAAGTTTCTTTGGCTACTTCCCTTAACTTATTGTCATAATCTTCATGTCTCATGAGTTTGTCATTTATTACTAGAGGATTAGGCATACCCTTCTATCTCAATACATCAAACTTGTTTAAAAACTTGTTTACTGCGAGTTCCATGGTTTGACATTTCTCCTCAAGCTGTATCATCAGATTTATTTTAGAAATCACTTTCTTCACTTCTAGTATAGTCTTTGTTCTTTCAGCTATCCTGAGCTCTTCTAATTCATACTTATTTTTAGAATTCAGGAATTTGATTATTTCAGAGGCTTCCTCTGGTTTCTTTCCAAGCTTATCTTTGCATTTCTGAATTGCCTCACCAGCTTCCTTCACTAAGTCATTCTGATGAAATATAATCTGTATTGAAGGCCAAATATCATTAACTGAGTTAATGATATTGGCCCACAATTTTTGTTTTGCTTGGGCTAAAGTCTCTTTTAGTGACAACTCCCTCTCTACTGTTAGTTAGTCTATTGGATTTTCGTACTTCATCTTGATGCATTACTTCTGCAATTTCTTTCCATCTTTTAATTTATTTACCTGTTCCTTGAGCTTATTAATATATGTAGTTTGAATGGACATATCTTCCATTGCTTTGATTAATTTGTTGGCCTCATCAGTGGGATGGGTTGTTGGTATTGTTGATACTCGTGCTGATGTAGATACTATGGGAATAGCAGTAATGGGAACTGCTTCCATGCTACTTTGTTTTTCCTGTACAAGTTTATCCATCTCTGTCTCCATTTCCTTTAGTTGAGCTGTCAACTGGATGATTAGATTCATCATCTCATCCTTTTGATTGTCTGTCTCCAAAACCTCTTTTGTTTGTGGATGCTGAGTAGTTGGTAAATTTAACTATTTTTTCAGTGTAGCTATGTCTGCATTTTTCTTCTTTATAAGTTCTTATGCTACTTTGATGCCAATTGGATTATAGCCAACTTCAATTACCAAATATTCTAGTGACTTAATCCTGTTGTCTTTTGCTTGTGATGAGGCTCTCTCTAGCTTTAATTGTGACTGTATATTTGATAGGGAATTCTGCAACCTCTGGACACTTAGAGCTTTATGTTTCATGGTTGAATATATCATCTCTCCTACCTGTTTGTGAAATTCAATTTGGTCAATTGTATGCACATCCTTTGCAAGAACTTCAAATCTTGTATTTTTATAGTCTTCTGAAGTTTTGGGGGCATGTACCTTTGGTTGTAGGAATGTCATCTACATTTTTCTTGTCTTGAGGTAAAAAGCTGAAAGCAACCTATTTTGATAACTGGGATTTTTCTTCCAATATTTTTCATATGTAATAGCCTTCAATACTTCATTTTTTATTTTAATCTCTTTATATTTTTCAATGATATCCTTTTCCTTCTCAAATGGCTTACTAAATGTTGAAATCTCTGCACTATTTTTCTTTTGAATGCTTTATGCATTGGAAGATGATGGCAGAGGTGTTTCTTCTGTATGTCTTGTAGGTGCATCATCCCTGATAACTATCTATATTTATGTTTCAATTGTCTCTTCTTGCTCTATTATTGGGTTTATCTTTGATTTCATTATATACATAAGCTTGAATTTATTATCAGATGTAGCTTCTACTGAGTAAGAAATTTCTTCTCTAGACCTTTTTGAATTCCTATCCTATGGGTCTGGAGTAAGAAAAATGGAACTAGTATCAAGTTGCTCCTCCACATCCTGTAGAGTGTTTTCTAACCACTCTGACTGGTTGGAATATTTCTCAATCTCAGGCTTAGATTCATGAATGAAAGGGGTGAGTTTAGACTTAACTCTTAATTTTCTTATGACACCCAAGGGGTCATATGACCATTTGAAACTGTTGCTGAACTTTAACTCTTGTAGGCATTTGTTTGCTTCCTTTCCATCATTCCTACTATTGCATATAAAAGGCCCTAGTTGGTTTTTTATCTTGAACTGGGTTTTCTTTTTGGCTGAAATGAAATGTATCTCATCAGAATTCAAGATTTTTCTGATGTACTCTAAAGAAAATATCGTCATTGGGAGGAATTTGGGAAGCTTGTAAGGGAATAGTTGGCTTCCATACACTGATATCTATGTGATTCTGGTATAAATAACAGTCTCTTGTCTTGCTCTGGTCAGATAAATGTAGAAATTTTCTAATTTCATCACTGATTCTCTGTTGGATTTTGTTGCTAAGCATATTAACCATTGGGTATAGAAAAGAATCAATAAAGTATTTGAAACTAAATTCATTGGAATCCTTTTTTATCAAGGATGTCCAAAATATTACAGACTGGGGATTACACTTTGTGACCAGTTTTTTTAGGTTGACTCCAAACCTTTCTGACTAAAAATATATGAACAAATGAAATAATATTGAGGAGTATTTGAACAATCCTTCTGTCATTTTGATCAGTTGATCATGCATAGTATCTGCCAGGAATTGGGAAAAATAGAAAATTATAGCTAGAGGTTGGCTTGGGAAAAAGGTAGAGAGGAAACCAAGGATGGATTCATTTACACACTCATCAGTAAAATATCCTAGGATAAGGGAAAACAATGTCACAATTTTTTTGGTGTGTTCTGGGAACATGGTAGCAGAGTATGGTGGGTTGATTTTAGGAATTTGAGCTGATTCAATGAGGAAAGTCTAAGAGATTTGAGACCTTTTAGGAAAATCTAGCTTTATTTAAAGCTCAGTGAGGGTCTCAATGGAGAAAGGCACTCCCTCTGGATGTGATGGAATCTGCATCATTTGGTTAATGGACTGAGCAGTGATATTAATTAGGGTTTCTTGGTTAGGGGTGACTATGGCTCTGTCATTTGGAAAATAGCTGAGTTGGCAAAGTCTGATGACTTCAAGGAATTGGTAGGTTTATGGAAATGTGTATTTTGGCAGGTTAGAGCTCCACAGATGTATATCATCTGCCTGACCAGCAAAATTTTCATGGCTCCAACAATGGAGCTCCAAGGGATTGCTGTCAGTTACTGTGTCTACTATTTTGAAATATTTATCAACCAGTGGAGTATGGTCGACATCTAACAAGGGTTGTTGCAGAGGGTTTACAATTTGGACACTTTGGGAAGCCATCAATTTGATTCAATTTATTAATTAATTAGCTTAATTGATGGTGGTAGGTATTTAGGATTACCTAGAATACCAAAATTTGGTTGCAGAAGGGGTTCGAGTAGCGGCAGGGGCTTCAATATGGTTGGAAACGTTGACTTTTAGTTTTTTCCACAAGTTCATAAAAATAGGGAAATGAATGAGACAGTGGGGTTTATAATTTTGAAACTTGGCAGTTTATCGTATGGCGCGGGGTGGTTTGGTGGTTTATAGCATGGCGAAAGGGTGGTTTCGGAAGGAGGGGGTGCGATAAAATATGGAGGCATCGCGTGGCATGGGAGCGGGCGGATAAAACCACCCATTTTGCACCCCCACCCCCCTAGCTTTAAACATCGAATGTTGGGGAGTGCGAAATAAATCGTAGGCCATTCGATGTGTTCGGTGGTGATCTAATGGCTGGCAGAGATAGGAGCTTTCAAATGAGTTGGGGTCGGGAAATAGATATGCGGACGGGTAAAATAAAATGGGGGTTTGTGAAATATATTAAGCGAGAGTTTTAATTAAAAAGGGGGGTCATGAAATATATTAGGTGGAGGGGCTAAGTCAAAGTGGGGTCGGTTAATGTTTTCACGCTTTTAGACTTTGAAAAAGTGGGTTTTTTGCATTTTATTAAAACATAAGGTTTTATTTAAGCGAAAGGGGTTTTTTAAAAGGGTAAAAGGGTTTCAGCAAGGGGAAGGGGTTAGAAAAAAAATTTTTGAGGTTTTTGGAAGGGAAAAGATTAAGGGAAGGGGTTTTTTTTAGAACTGGGAAGGGGAAATTGGTTTCCAAGAGGGGGAAAGGGTTAGGATAACGAGGAAATGAAGATGGAAAGGGATTTTAGCAAGGGGGAGTATTTTAGAAAGATATTTTTGATGATGGATAAGCATGATGATGCTTATATAACTTTTGAAAAGTATTCTACCTACCCTTTTATTCATGCTAACATTTTTCCTTTCCTTTATTGGGTGCATTTTAGCTTGCTGGCCCTTTTATTTTCTTTTGATAAGCAAACTAACTTATTTCTAACCTTATATCTTCCAATGGCTCAGATTAAATTTATGAGCTCTTTTTTATTCTCTACCTAACTACTAATCTTCCAAGATTAAATGGTTTGGTCAGATCTTTATTCACTAACTATCATAACATAAAATTTAAAGTCATGAATGATCAAGATTAGATTGCATGATCATCATGAATTATGGCATTTTGAACAAGCTGCACACAATTTATTTTCAAAAGTAAAGTAAACTAGGAGTAGTGGCATTTGAATGTGCAACACTTTCAGAATTTATTTTTTCTTCTTTTTATGGGTTTCACATTTTATATCTTTTTTATCTTTCTTTCTTTTGGTCCTTTGATTATTCTTTTAGGACATACCCTCTTTTCATTTTTTAATATGGAAAACAATTTCAGAAATGCAAAGGTATGTACAATATTACAAGACTTAACGTAGCCAATTCAAAATTATGATCCCTATTATTATAGGACCCTAACAGTATACGAGAAGATTGATTGTTGCTTTCTGCTGACAACCATTTAGGCTAAAAAGAGAAATCTAAGATTTGTTCCTCATAATTCTGATGTTCTTCGTATAATGCCAATTCTTGACAAAAATCCTCCCCCTCCTGCAAACACACCTGAGAAGCTCCACTATTTTCTCCTTTATTCAAAAAATCATTAAAATTATGAAAATTGTAATGATCTTCCAGGCTTTCAGCGTGTAGTTTAGTTTTTGCAACAAATTTTTGACCAAAATCTTCAGAATGCTTGGATTCTTGTGTTTTAGCAATACAGTAATCATCTGACTCCGTTTGAAAATATTTGTTCATCTCTAAATTTGTATTCTCCTGTAAAGCAATTCCAATGTTTTCTTGACATGCCCTCTTGTATTCAACAAAAAAATTTCTTGTAACATAACAGGAAAAATTTCTACAAGCCCACACATTATCTTCGATTTCTTGTGCATAAAGAAACATCAGCTCTGTTAGCCACCTATAAAGTTTTGACATAGCAAATAGGTGGCTAAAAATGTTTCTGAGCCTTCAAGAGAGACATTTCCTTTGTAAATCTATCATTCTTGAAGCCTCCATGTGCCTTCTATCCTTTAAATAATCTTCATTGTTGTTTCCATTAAAGAACCTTGTTGATTGGTGAAAGAAGCTACTTTCAAAAGCCCTCCATTTGCTCCATTTCATCCCCTCAAAATCCCCATTTTTCATCTGTTTTCACCTCACAAAATTCCTCCAAAATCCCTTCATTAACCCTCCATTTCATCCTAAAACTCTTTTTAAACCTCGTACTACCCTTTATTTGGTTTAAAAATCCCCTTTTCTGCTTACCAGAACCCTCCATTTGGCCCTAAAAAGTACTAATTTTGGCCTAAAAACTCTTTATTTGCACTATATCAGTCTTATAGTCCCCGAGTGCTTATATGGCTTAGCTCATTTCTTCATAAGCCCCAGCGCCGCAACCGGGCGCTAAAAACCCCAAAAATCCCTTAAAAAGCCTATAAAACAAGTTCTCCGCTCCATAAAAGTTTTAAGCCCCGAGGGCTTATTCTATTCAACCCCCCTCCTCCAAGGGACCTAAGCAGTGTAACCAGGGGCTTAAAGAACTACGAAAACCCAACAAAATGCTTTTTCCCCTATTTTATTCATTCCCGACGATTAATGGTTTCGGTTAACGAGAACCATTGATCTCCACAAGATCGACAGCCTTCAGGCAATCGGGCACCCTTCCATTTCATACCCCTCATTCCATTTTATGAAACACTGGCACTCCTACTTTGATCCTGACCATCCATTGTACAGATACTACGGTCCACACTAATCCCGATGGTTTCACCTTCGTCATGCATCTTACCTTTGATCACGCACCTTCATCCAATGGCTAACATTCAGTTTCGCAAAATCTTATCGCCCTGGGTTTAACACTCCAAAAAAATGCGAAATGGGTGGTTTTGGATTTCCACGTGGCGATCGCTGAGTGGAATCACATTTTACTTTGAAAAGCCTTTTACCACCCCGAACCCCGCGCGAAAACCATTCTAGTTTTCTGATTACCGCCCTCTGCATTGATTTTTTAAGTTTAATCTTGGCCATTGGTGGGGTCCAATCTGACGGTCCTAATCCGATCTCGCATTTTCCCTCTGCCCTCCATCCGACCACTCAAAGGATTTGACCAAGAAATCCTCGCCATATATCTATTCCGATCTAACGGCCCATCTTAAATCTCATCTCCCATTCATCCAATGCACCCAAACAATTCCATCACACAATCTCGACCGTAGATTGCCGCTGTTTAATTTAATCCGACGGTTCCGTTTTAACTTCACTCCCCAACCTCCCAAAGCAGTTCTGAGCCTATTTTCAACGGATTTTCTTAATTTTTGCTCATTTTTGCAGGATTATACAGGGTTTTTCCCACTGTTTCAAAACAGCACGAAGGCAAGGAATGACCGTTCCAAGTCTTCAGTACATGAAGGAATCCAAGGGAGCTTTCATTAAAACAATCCCTCCACCTATGTGAACCTTCAGTGCGCCGAAAAAACAACAAAACACAGTGAACATCAGCTAAACAGAGAGTATCAACACCTAAAGCATAATCAGAGCTAGAGCAGTGAAACCTGAAGGATAGATTAGCAGAGAAGCCTCAACACACCACATCAGAGAGGCTAATCACCTTACACAACCCATACTTCCTCCTGCAGTCCTATTTTTCATTAACACAAGGAACAGTTAAGGAATTCAGAGATATATCTACCACATATACAGCTCAGAAGAAATTTCCCACCTACCAGAGCTTCCAAAAGTCAAAGACAAACAGCCAGAGTACAAATACAAGCAAAGGCCCATTTAATGAAGTATGGAGCATGTCACATCTTCTCCATCAAGCCTCCCAGAGGCCAAGAAACATTAATTTCTTCATTTAATTGGGCCAACTATCTCTTCTGTTACTTCACCTCCTCATTCATCTATAAGAATCCTTGTAAATTATATTGAAAGGGTTGTTGGTTTGTTGTTAGGATTTTATCGACTGTTTCAACTGTTTTTTAGGGGAAGTAGTTGAGTAGTTTGTAATATAGTAGGCTGGGAAGAGAATTCTGGATTGTAAAGAGCCACTGGACTCAAAGTATATGACTGGTTTTGCACATCAATTAAACAAGCAGATTCACAGCATCCTGGTCTATATTATTGGTGGTGTATTGTTACTGTAATTGTTTCATTTAATGTTTATCATACTATCCATTATTTTCAGATAAAGAACATCAAGCATATATTAGGATATACTGTTGGAAGTACCCTAAGTCTCACTGTAATCTTTATCTATATGTTTTCTACTACTTGTGTATCTAAGAGAAAATTCAAGATAATTTAACCAGTATAGAAGTTGGCTTGCCCATGCTTACTGATGTATGAATTTATAGTTTGTTTCATTAGATGTTCTTGTTTGGTTTCAACTAAAATAATTGGGAAACTGGGAGATTAGAGTTAGCCCTGTCTCACTAGGTTCCTTTTCCAACAGTTAGCCTTTCTAATATCCCTTTGAGTTAGTGTCAAAAGCATTAAAGGTTAAAAGTCTTTCTCTGATCTTAGGCCTTACTCTGTGTTCAATCTTAAATGTTTTCTACCTTCTGAAAGCGGTTATGAGGACTACTGGATTTTTTTCCTTGAGAGTATGCTGAAAGCAAGCCTAGATTTAAATGACATCTGACCTGATCTTAAGCTACCCTTTGTGTCTTTAATGGGAGTTTCCTTTGAAGTATGTCAAAAGTAGGCCTGGATTTAAATGACATCTGACCTGATCTTAGGCTGCACTTCGGTTTCTTTCTTTCACCCATTCTTAATGTTCCATCTCACCATATATCTAAAAAGATCCTTTAGTATAGATGACTTTCCCTATGGAAACCCTTGGATAGTTGTTATGCAAGTAATTCCCTTTCATGACTCCATAGCCCAATGGATTAACCTTTCTCTTGACCTATCTTCCCATGCTGAAACATCCTTCTATTCAATTCCTTATTTACTTCCTTAAACTTCTCAGTTAATGATCTCCAACCAAACAAACAAAATAAAAAACCCTTGTGCTTCATAACTAGCCTAATACCTCAATTTGAGCTTTAAAGATATATCATTCTTTACATTTATAGAGAGATCCCTCTCTGGATCCAGGAGGGCTAGATCCTAGGATCTCAAAGTGGTTTGATGTTGTCTTATCTTTTGGTCTTGCCAATCTGGCCAAAACATAGGAACCACAACAAGCTCCATAGTGAAAGGCTTTATCTCCTTGAGATAAAAATCCAAGACAATAGAAAGAGCCCTCAAATAGTAAACCATAGTTACAGCTTTAGGAGGCCGAATCCCTTTTGGCATGCTAAAATAATTTTTTGAAACCTATAATTAAAAGTGTTGAAGATTGCAACAAGAAACGGTGAAGGAGGCATCATGAAACATCATTCCTGATCCTAGTTGGAAAGTGATCACCTAAACTAGGTGGGGGCCACACAAGTGATTTTTGTCGCAAAGTCTATTTTTAGACATGTCGATCATGATTCTATGAGTTGCGGGATGCTATTTATGGAGGGATGGTCAAGTTGGAAAAATAGATGGACTTCTATTTTTAGACATACTGGGCGGAGTCTATTTTTAGACTACCAGTCTAAAAATAGATCAGTCGAATATTATTAGCTCTTAATAATATTTGGACTATAAACATTATCTTATCCTCTTTGTACTTGATTAAGGCTACGGATGCCGCACGTACGGTGACGGAAGGAATTACACTATTCTAGGTTTTAGTTGAGCTGTTGAATAGTTGACCCGATTAGAACTCATGTGGCGGAGGTTTGGTGGGTTGATGAGACGATTGATAGAGTTGTGTTCGTTTAACCAATTTAACTATTTGTATTTAGTCTAGCGATAAATACACTAGTGATGAGTGGTGTGAATTAATTATTAATTAATTCACTAATTGTAACTCGAAAATCAACTAAAATACGTAAATTATTACGTTGCATATAAGACGATTCGGTAGAACAAGTGTTAGAGGTGGGTGAAAAGGTAGTTGCTATACGATTGTGACTATAGCTATGAATGAGATTTTCACACGCATTGATTGAAGTTATGACCAAGGAGATTGCAGTACAAGCCAAGGGGATTCGAACTTGGATCTCATTCATTCTCATCTTGAATTGCGCGATGGGCGAGCAAACATTGGAGAATTTGAACTTTGTGACTTGATAGGATACGAGCTAGTTTGTGTGTAACAATTGGAGATAGTGC
Source organism: Pinus albicaulis (assembly GCA_034641835.2). Lineage (NCBI taxonomy): Eukaryota > Viridiplantae > Streptophyta > Pinopsida > Pinales > Pinaceae > Pinus > Pinus albicaulis. Next base: position 149,460,313 of record CM076582.1, read on the forward strand.
TGAGAGCTTGTGAGGAGTTTTGTGCTATGTATTGTTACATGTTCTCTATCATTATAATATACAGATAGTTGGGGGTTTTCATCTGTACGCTTTCCCCATTACATACTGTGTTTATATGTGTGATTGATTAATGTTTTCATGTACGCATGCAACTGCTTTTAATTCCGCAAATTGATGATAAATGGTAGAAGAGGTTATGTATTATGCATGAAGCTCAAATAGTGTGTAATCAGGATAATCTCGGTGAATAATTCATCTATTATTCAAATTTCTACAAAACGCAACGATTGATTCATTGCTCTACCTCTGGATAGAATATAATTCCAAAAGGTGTTTTTCATATGACTTATGCTTGTTGTTAGTGTGAATTCTGATCACAAGCATACAAAAAAAACCCACTTTAGTTGTGCATAACAAATAGACCTAGCATCAAAGATGGCTGGCAATTTCCTTAGATCTGCAGTTAGTTGACCAAGATAAATGCTACAAAAATCCAGATCTATGTAGTTAAAGACATTAAATAGAAAATAAAAGCAAGAGTTGCTCCATGCATCCAATAGACAAGACAATAATATTTTTAAAGAATTTTGTATTTATGACACCTGGGAAGGGAACATAGAAAGATGTTACTAGTCCCCCTCAATGGGATGGGTTCTCGTATGTCCTCAGTGCTTCAGATCTAAGATCTCTCTCTCTTGATGGTGTAGAAAACCCAGACAAAAATGGAACTCAAAGGGAGCTCACAAGAGAAAAGGTAGAAAACATATGACAATGATGGAGGATCAAATTCAGACCAAAAGTATAGATCCAGAGTGATCTTTAGGCAACAAAAGGTAGTGAATGAATGGAAAAAACCCTTCTATTTATAACAAAATATTGAGTTAGTCTAGATATTGGTGCATAATTAAAATATTATTAACCAAATCTACATCCAAATTTTATGAAATATTTTAATATATTTGTTGGAGGGAAAAATAATTTGAATTTGGTCAAATCCATTTATTTGTAAATAATAAATAAATAAATGATTTATTTATTATTTTAAGAGTGTGGTTGAGTAATAATTAAATAAATAGTGATTTGTTCAATTATTTATAAATGATTTAGTCAAATTTAACAAGGAATATTATTTAAATAATGTTTAAATAATTACTCCTAGAAAATAGTAAGATAAATAGTGATTTATCTAATTAATTTTCCTGTTTTGGGTTAAATATGACCAAGAGTATTTATTAAATTGTTGTTTAACTAATTATCCCTTGAGGAAAATCAAACAAATAAGGATTTGTTGAATTATTCTTCATGGAGTTTCCTATTTAGACCATAAACAACTTAATAAATTATGGATTACGAAGTTATTTTTAATAGTGAAAGAAATTTTACTTAGGGTAAAATTGGTCTTACATGATGTACTTTGGTCCATCTAATAGTAACAAGTTATATGACCAAAAATTGGTGTAACAGATTGCCCCCCAACGTGCGAGCGTCGGGAGCTATTCGTATGATCGAAGTACATTGTAAGAACTCAATCACCAGACATCGAAGGGGAAGTCAGAGAGAGAGAAATATAAGGTATACTAAAGCACTAGAGGGCAAGAACCTGAGGAGGCGACACTTGCAGGTGCAATAAGTCTCTTTTATGAGCGAGTACTTGTTCTATAAGAGGTGGGGGAGGCATACTTATGCCCGCCGAGATAACAAAGTACAAAGAATAATGCGTCCAGCAAACAAAGGACTGAACTATATAGTAGATGCTGGCATAAACATGGGCCAAATAAAAACATGATAATGGATGCCACATAAATATTGTGCTTGGGATAACAGCCAAGACTTATACAATAATATTTGAGTACATGAGATATATGTACAACCAAAGAGGCCCTGTAAAATAGGAGAGGGCTCTCAAAATTTGAATGATACATGCAAAATAAAAGGTGTTGCAAGCGGCTAAGGCCAAAACCATAAAATATATGGAGCTACATCCAAGGATGTAACAGAGAAGTCATCCGGGTATGTGGGGGGCTACCTGAAGGGCCACCCCCTCATGACATCTGAAACATCTCACACACACCCGAGAATCACTGGTACAATCTGTTGTATCACTAAACCATCAAGTATATGGATCTTGATCATGCCGTAAGGAGTTGGGGCTGAGAAAAAATCAAGTCAAAGAGAAATAAAGAGTCCCTTTTCCTAATCTGAGGCACTGAACAAGAGTGGAAGCTAGAACCAAGGTACACCGCCCTCTAGACTTGTCTTCTGGAATGAATGAGATGATGTCGACAGAAGGAGGTCCGCCATAGCTAAGGCAATAAGGGATCCTAAACTAAGGCATGAGAGATAATAGTAAATTAACTGATATACTAACACCAAGGATGATAGTGGAATGGCAGTACTGAGTAGCAGGTTGATGACTTCCCTTATTAGAGCATGAAGGGCATGGATGACCTAGCAGCAACTGACACAATATCAAATGGGATAGCGGACATTATGACTGAAGGCCACAATGTGCGACATAAGAGAGGAACCAAGAAATGAAGGATGGAGGACTATAGTGGGATATAAAGGGACTCAAGGTAGACTCCATGGATGTGATGATGACTCAATTCAGATGCTCTAAACAAGGGCGACTCAATGATGCTGCCACGTAGAAAAGGTCTGGTGGGGACCATAAAAACATGAGTACAAGATGTTTACTCATGAAGAAAATCGACACAAACATGGACAAGTATGGAGGTAAGGTGGTGCCCCAAGTACAAGTGTTACAAGTGAATAAATTCGGTTTTGAGGAGTGAGGAAGTGACCCTTCTTGGAAAAAGGTGTCCATGTGAAGTATCAAATCACAAAAAACTAAAGGATACCCATTTGAGAGCTCGGTGAGATATTTCCAACAGTGCTAATGGCTTGTCAAATGGAGCTATGATTTGGTCGCAGATGGCGAAAGAAAAATCTGGGGTTTCTCTTTTAATAAGGCATTTTCCCTCCAATTTAATTCATTTGAAAGTGTAGTTGTTGTGAATGTAGAGAGGAGAAAAGGCCCTAAATCTTGCGTTGATAGTAGCTGACAAACCGATCGTTGGAATCGAGATCCGTCAGCTGCAGGTAAGAGGCCTAACACTACTCTTTCATTTCAGTGGATTGGAATTTCAGTTTAGACACCCACAGCTCAGGAATGGACCCCTACTCTTCTTCATGGCTGGGTCGCACTTTTTGGGGCAATATTTGCGACCTAGGTAGCAGTTTTTGGGCAAAAAACTGAGACATGTCCCAGGATTTGCCTGAAAAGTGTGACCTATCAGCGAAGGGGAGTTTGGTGATGTTTCTTGGCTGAGAGCTGGGATTTTTATGGTTGAGGGGCATGGGTGCCCCCAACATGTTATGGTCATGCCAAATGTATTTAGAAAAGGGGAATCTAAACACATTTTTACGATGTGGTGTGCCATTTGTTTTCTTTATGGTTATGCAGTTCGAGAAAGGGAATGGAGTATTACCAATCTCTTTTGGTACTGCATATATGAAGCAAATGGACTAAGTTTCTGGGTTGGCATACATGGTGTCACTGTCCCAAAGGGTGGATTTGGAGATAATGAACTGGTCCTCACCTAGAAAACACACAAGTTGGTCAACAACATTGTTTAGGGGACTAGGTTGTTGATATAAGAGGAAGGAATGATGAGGGGAATCATCCATAGAGTGATCTGAAATGATATGGGACTCTAGAGGTTCTTCTAAATGGGGAAGAATGATGGTACTGGAGTCGACACAACCAGATGTACTATAAGGGTTGTGGAGAATTTCTTCTCTTGGACTCTCAAATATGGGTGCCCCCTTACCAAAACATTGTGTGTCAATGTAATGACCACAAGGTGTATGTGGTTTGAATGCATGGTTTCAATGTAAGGGGAAATAGATAAAGTCAGGGGTGGTGAATGCTTCCATAATGTCATCGTCGTAATAGAAGATGGGGTGATTGGTGGAAGAAAGACCACCTGACGTGGCGAAGCAACCTGAATCATCATCATGAGAAGAGAGGTTCACATGCGCATCATCACAGAGGGTGACTGAAAAACAAGTAGATGAAGGATCCACCGATGTTGAGCCCAGGGTGATTGCTGAAGGGAGGTCAGGTGAAACAGAAAGGGAAGTCCTAGAGGGGTCTTCCACCGTGGGTCTCATAGATGATGATAGGTAGGAAATGGTGGCCGAAGGCTCTGTCATCTCGAAATCGAGAGGGGGAATGTCAATGGGATCATTCGTGTACTTTGGTTCTGCCAAAGCAAAACGCGCAAATAAGGTAGAGGTGGACTCGTTGCACTTGGTCTCAAATTGGCGAACCGCTTCCAAAGAGGAGCGGTACTCTTTGAGGTGGGGACAGAGGTAAGTATAGTGGCCATGGGAATCACACGAAGCACAAGGATGCTTTGTGTGCAGAGACTAGAGTTTCCAGACTGAATCGGGTATAATGACATAGACCTCAGGGATATCAGACTCTGGAAATGCTTCATTGACCATGGGCTTGATACGAGGTAATTCAGGACAATGATGGCTGGCATGACCGACAACATCACATAAAGCACACTGGGGGGGGTACACTTTGGAGGCTGAGGAGGAGTAGGGTTCGTCAAGGTGGCCTAGTCTTTAGGTGCCTTCTTGCGAGCTTTGCCCCCCTCACTCGAAGTTGTCACAACAGGAGTAGGTTCCTGTTGAGGTGGCTAAGGCACGAAAGCAAAGGGAGGGGTCATGGGGACCGGTTGAACCGGGGTTAAAGCAAGATAAGGTTTGGGCTGACTTGGCAAGATAGTGGCTGGGGGATCAATGTACTAGACTGGGATCCACGAGGTCATGTTAGGAAGGGATAAGGTAGCCATAAAAGGTACCGAAAATACTCTAGGAGGGGGAGCTAGAAACGGTATCTGACCGTAGGGGTAATGGCTAGGCGGGACAGCTCTAAGATGGTTAAGGCCAGGAGGAACCGTGCCCGGAGGGTAGATAGGCTCATGGATACTAGCTGTAGATGAGGGGACTTGAGGAGGGGATCCTAAAGGCTAAGTCAAGGTGCTAGGAGCAGGTTGCGAGGGGAGGTGCTGCTAACTAGTTGAAGCAGGCCGCTTGAGGTCAAACCGGGACGATTGCATCATGCAAATGTTCGACGAGCTAGGATTGGAGATAGGAGGAGAAAGACCAGGGAAAGAACCAAGCAAAGAGGAGTCTTTGTAGACTCCAGGTGAGACACTGGTTAAAGGTTTGATTATTTTTTTATTGGCCATCGAAGAGATGATGGAATCAGGGGAGGTCTGAGACTTTGGTTCATAATATGTCAACTAGTCGATGGTGACAGTCTTTCCATTGTGAGGGAAGCACATCTTACGGTGAACCGCAGATGGGACAGCAGACATCACATAAGTGTAGCTACGACCCAATAGAATGTTGTAATATAAGGGGGTATCAATTACTTCTACGTCAACACAAACAATCTTGCCCGCAAGAGTAATAGGAAAATTGCGAAACAGGCCTATGGGCTAGGAAGAGTGGCCATCCCACGCTCGGAGGGTGATAGTGGAAGGGACCAACTCAGGAGATCCGAGTTTCTTCCAAACCGAAGCGAACATCACACAAGTGGATTCCCCCTCATCAATGATACAATGGGATACATTCGCATTTTGGATCTTAACAGGGATTTAGAAGGCAACAGAAGTAGGAAGGGGGGGATGTTCTGACCGGTCAACATCGAAGATGATCAAACGATCATCTGAATGATCTACAGCACCCATGGCAATTAGTAGATATTTTCATTGTGAAGGGCACGACTGGAGGAGTTCCAGCGTTGAGATAGCAGGAGGGGATTGCGCCAATCTACTATGCTATAAAAATGGGCAGCTTTACTAGAAGCAGCATTTCGGCATAATGGTCCCTTGGGGATCTTGGTATGAACCTCTGCCTTAGGCTGAGGGATCAGTAAAGCACCATTGGTTGTTGAAAGAGGCTCTGTGGAACTTGAAGAAGGGGGCTTGGGGGCAGAAGTAGCTCTCTCTCCATTTATCTCTCTCTCTGTATTTCTTCTTCCCTCCCTATCTCCCCCTCCGACTCCATCTCTCTATCCCTCCCTCTCTCCTCCTCTCCCCCTCTCTCTCAAGTCCTCTCTCTCGTAATTCCTCTCTCTCCCTTTCTCTCCTGCCTCTCTCTCTCTCTCTCTCCCACCATCACTTTCCTCTCCCCCCCCCCCTCTCTCTCCAACTATGTTACTATAACCCTCCCTCTCTCCTTCTCTCTCTTTCTCTCCCCCCTTCTCTCCATCTCTCCTTATTTGTCTCTTTATCTCACCCCTAAACATACAATCTCTCTCTCTCTCTCTCTCTCACCCCCCCTTCCATCGTTGTGTCTCATTATCCCTATCTTACCCTTCTCTACCTCTCTCACTCCTCTCCCTCTATCTCTCTCCCTTCATTCCTTCTCTCCCCTCTCCTTCAGTTTATCTCCATATCTCCCTTGCGACCCCCTATCTCTCCACCTCCATCACTCTATGTCTTTGTTCTTCCCTCTCATATATATCTAGAGCTAATATATACCATGATATATTAATATATATTATAATATAACAAATTTAATATTGTATTAATCCAAATTTAATAATATTAATATGAATATTAGATTTATTAATAATAATAATAATAATAATAGTCTTTTAATATTAATATTAGGGTTAATAATGTTTTTTGCATGGTATTAATAATAATTTGGTGTTTTTTTTGCATGGTATTAATAATAATTTGGCCCATGGTATTTGGCTCATATGCTTCACCTAAATAAAACCTGTTTTTTGAGTGTTCCTAAATATAAATAGGATTATGGAGTAAATAGAAAAAATGTTTTATTTATTTACCATACCTTTGGTTTATTTATATTTTATTTATTTACCATAGCTCTTTTATTTACCATGGTATTTGGCCTATAGGCTTGGTATATAATTAGACATTGATTTCTAATCCTATTTGATATATTTTTATTTAAATCCTATTTGATATATTTTTATTTATTTACCATACCTCTTTATATCTCTTTTATATTTATTATTTACCATACCTATTTTATAAATATGGTATTTGGCCCATGGTATTTAGCCCAAGGTATTAAAATAGTATTTGACCCATAAGCTTCACCCATATAAAACCTCTTTTTTTATTTGGTTTATGAAGTAAATATAAAAAGAGGTTTTATTTATTTACCATACCTCCTGTTTATTTTTATTTTTAGTTATTTTTATTTTAAATTTATAGTGTGTTTATACATAATAATAATTATTAGATTACTTTTTAAATAGGGCATTATAAATGCTAAATGTTAAACATTAAATTTACTTTTATATGTATGTTTTCATTTACATGTTTAGGGTTTGAGATCTATGTAGAAAATGTTAAATGTTAAACATTATGTTTACTTTTACATGCACTTTTCATTTACATGTTTAGGGTTTGAGATCTATGTAGAAAATCCATGTTTACGGTTTACGTGAGATCTATGTAGAAAATCCATGTTTACAGGTTTAAGTGATCTATATTGTAATATGCTAAAATATAGCATAATCACATGAACATGAAAGAGAAAGAACTCCTTTTTAGTCTATATTTGGTAATTTCTTTTTTCTTTTTAGGTAGTATTATTTTTATTTATATGTCCATTTCTTTATTTATTTATTTTTAATTTTTATTATTTTTATTTATTTATTTATTTATTTTGACTTAATCTTTATTTTTTGACATAGTCTTTATTATTTTTATTTTCTTATATTATTTTATGATGGTGTTTAATTCGTTTTCGTTTATAGTGTGAAAACATGAAGTTGGGAAACACTTTTGCCCTTTTTTTACGTTGAAAATTGTAATATGCTAAAATATAGCATAATCACATGAACACAAAAGAGAAAGAACTCCTTTTTAGTCTATATTTGGTAATTTCTTTTTTCTTTTTAGGTAGTATTATTTTTATTTATATGTCCATTTCTTTATTTATTTATTTTTAATTTTTATTATTTTTATTTATTTATTTATTTATTTTGACTTAGTCTTTATTTTTTGACATAGTCTTTATTATTTTTATTTTCTTATATTATTTTATGATGGTGTTTAATTCGTTTTCGTTTATAGTGTGAAAACATGAAGTTGGGAAACACTTTTGCCCTTTTTTTACATTGAAAATTGTAATATGCTAAAATATAGCATAATCACATGAACACGAAAGAGAAAGAACTCCTTTTTAGTCTATATTTGGTAATTTCCTTTTTCTTTTTAGGTAGTATTATTTTTATTTATACGTCCATTTCTTTATTTATTTATTTTTAATTTTTATTCTTTTTATTTATTTATTTATTTATTTTGACTTAGTCTTTATTTTTTGACATAGTCTTTATGTAAGATACACCGATAACTTCACATGGAAATGTAAGGAGTTAAAAATAATTTATACAAGGTACTCATGGGTAACTATCCATTCACTATTAAATGTTCCTTACTCATCATTACATAGAATGTTTAACAGTTCATAGTGTAACTTTAGAATAAGAATAGTAAGCTCCTTAACCATTAACAACCTCCATTACAATACATTAACATAATACTGTATGATGTAACCTTCCACTCATTCCATTATTCATGTAGTCATCACATACTTGGAATTATGGAACTTCACGACAAGAAAGGAATCAACATCATCATCTTGACACAATAATCAATCACATCATTGAACACCAATATACCCTGGAAACCCCGTAGGGTGAAAACTAGCAAACGTTTAATTTTATTATTAAACTCTCGTGAGGGTGATCAACCCTCACTCAATGGCTTATAAGGGAGACCATCCCTTAACCATCGTTTATAAATATTACAAGGAAATATAAAAATATCTAGCTTAAAACCATTACAATAAATATGACAGCATTTACCCACTATATTCATATCTTTATATCTTCATATCTTGATGGCATGGATGTACCTACAATGCTCCATCGTACACTGGATCATCCGGGAGTTCACACTCATCTGCATGAACCATGATCATTTACCTGCCACCAGGTTAAGCATAGTATTTCCTTTATTACATGTCACCATCATTCCCTGCTAATGTTACCTTCAACATACATTGATGTCAAGATTCATAAAGTATAATAAATAATTTCACATATCTTTACTATAGAAGCTTCTCCATCTACTCATGTATATTCATGACATGCAAGTAAAGTACCTTGACATTCTCCCTTTAACAACACATTCTTCATATGTGCTAATTATAAGTCATCACAATAACTAATGTTTTGGTCACATAAGCACACATTCCTGCAAGACAATAGCTACATCTCCCAAGAATTTCATTAAAATAAACTAATACATCAATTACAATATTTGTGCATGCGATTTACATAATTTTAATCAAAATAGATAACCCTTAAGCTATTAATTTTTAATGCATGGAATGGAAGCTAACATAACAAATGTTTCTCCCATGCATGCATATGCATATATATTCCAAAAGAGTCTCCCCAAAGGAGTGCTTACACAACAAAGCACATAGCTTCCTTCACGAGTCTTCCCAAAGGAAATCTCAAAGCAAGTGAGCATGTAAACATGTGTTTTATTTTCTGTAAAACTACACAATTAAGCATACAAATACATGTCTTCTTTTTCAAAGATTATACTAACAATCATTTTCAATGTAGTTTAACACTACATGCTATCTTTCCCACATACAAATATGTATATTCTTTTCAATGAAAGTTAATACATATATTGCATGCCTATGCATGATCTTCTTCCAAAAGGAATTAACATCATAATCATGATAATATAAAAGTAATCACACAGTTTGTTCATCTAAAGAAATATACTGAATAGTTTCTTTATCCGTGGATTTATTAAATAACTAATCTTTACCAGCACCATGGTAATCTATTCATGGATTTATGAAATAACTAATCTTTACAAACACCATGGTAATCTACCCATGGATTGATGAAATAATTACTATTTACAACATGGTTAATGTATACATTCATATTCATAAAACTCTTCAAGAATATTAATGTGAGAAAAATTTTTCTTTTCTTCTTTGCTACACATGAAAATATTTCAAGATTTACCATCTTTAATCTATATTCATTTCCAAGAAAAGAACTTGGATTTCTTATCATTTAACACACCAGTACGAAATCCATTTTAGAATAAAACAAGTGCCCTATCTTTTCTTAAATAAGATGCATGTCCTATCTTTTCTTAAATAAGATGCATATATATATATATATATATATATATATATATATATATATATATATAAAAGAAAATTTACTTATTTATGTTAATCAATCTTTGCAAGAACTCACATGGTTTCTTCTCCGCAAAACTAGCATAGTAAGTTTGTCTTTTACCATGCTATATCTCTAAGAATAATATATTTGTAAGAGATTAACATAATAACAATCTTTTCAAGAAGTTACGTTGTAAGCTTGTCTTTTACCATAGTATATATCTAAGAACAAATGTGACTATTTTTTGCATATAACAATTCATATGAAATATTTCATTTTCTTTCCAGTAAATGGATAAAAGATTTCAAAAGCAAACTATTATTTTTTTTAAAGAGAAAAAACCATTCATAAGTTTGCTTCTTCCTCCAAAGAAAAATGCATAGTTACTTATCTCAATATACTATAAACCCTTCTTGAACTTCTCACGTCGACTCTTTCCTTCTGATTCAACATTATTATTGGAAAGATTGTTGACAAGTCAACTTCAAGGCAGAATTTTGGCAGACATTTCACGCCAGCGTGACCCCCTTCACGTATCTCCCTCCTCTCAGTATTAAAAATTGAAGATTTCCTTTTGTCTTTACTACTATCTGCCATATTGTAGCACTCGCTATCACATTGGCAGGAGGCAGCTCAGACCATATTTCTTGCTGCAACAGTTTTCTTTTTCCATGGATTAATAAAAACTAATCCATTGAGCACCCGAAATTGACCCCACCGGAACCAAATGAGGTCAAGATGAAACCCGTGAACTAGAATCCTCTCGCCAGCACTATGCATGTTGACATGATTCCATATGGCTGAGTATGAAAAAAAATTGATATTGATACCAACGAAAGACTCATGAATTCTTAAGCACAATTTTTCCTCAACCCTGGAACCATGAAAAGGTCGGGAAAACCCTCCCATAAATAGCGAATTCCCATAGGTGGTTATCAAGAATTCTTTTCCAACAAATTCTTGAATAAACAGTTAAATTTACATTACGTTAAATTGATTCACCATGAGTTGGTTGGAGTACGTGTGTTACATACTCCCCCCCCTTGTAGAGAACACCATCCTCAGTGTGCTTCTCTCACTGAAACTTAAACTTATACTCATGATATAATAATATAAACAACCCAAAGGGGTCCTTCCCCTCATAATGAAACACTTTCGTTTCCTTAAATGTCATTAATTGAAACAATAATGTTTTTATCCATATTCATAAGCATGTATAGCACAAATAAAAATTCATTTCCATTTCTAACTGCTTATCCCTTATTCAATTCATAAAAATATAGAAAAATCTCTATACGAACTTACCATTACTTACAAATTACTATTGGAAGTAATGATGGCTTTACACAAGCTCTCTGAGAATGGTTGAACACCCATCAACACTCCCTTGAAAGAGCCTGTAATGTATGACTAAGAAATCCAATCACATTAGTCACATAGTTTCAATAAAATGTAGTGCTTGCAACTATAAAACATTCATGCAATATCAGGAGATGTTTTAATCAGATTAATTCCACAAGTACTCAGAGAGCACCAACTAACCAATGCATCACGTGCACACTGTCTTAGCTCCTGCTAAATACATCCACACAGTACTTCAAAAGTACTCAAAGAGCACCTAGCTCTCTAATCATACTAATGGTCAATAAATGAACCATGGGCATATCCTAGCCTCTGCTAAGACATTCAAACAAATTAGTAATAAAATAAATGAACTTGTACATTCAGTAATTCATTTTCCAAGCGCTAAGCTCCTTTCCTCTTAATATCTACATAAGATATTTACACAATCATATAAAAAATCATTTTAATATAACACATAACTTTTTACTTAACTTGTTCTGCTATGAGAACCAAAATGGTAAAAAAAATGCTCCTCCCAACCCATGGGAGTTGGTTTCCACAACCAAATCAAGTCATTTTCACATCCAGACAGTCAATCTTTCCATATTAATTCAAAATAGCACAGCACACTAAAAAGTCTTTATACTTATCTGGAAATTTAGTCTTTCAAGCTGTGGTCCTCCCAACCATCAAGGGAGGCTATTACATCCTCCACTTGCCCCTAGCTCCAGAATCTGGACAGTGCCACGGGTTAACAGTGGAATAGATTTTCTCTTTCTGCTATGACCTCTGGATGACCAATCCAGTCAAACTCAGAAAGTTTTGGCTTTACAAGGGTTGTTGTGAGTCATTTTCAACTAATCACAACCAAATCTAGAAAATACTCCCCTTTACCATTTTGCACAGAACCCCTACTCCTCCTCTGGGATTCAGCTTTATCCTCAGAAGAGTAGGTAATTGTCTTTCCAACTGTCCCCAACCACCTCCTATTCTTGGAAACATTTTTACCATCAGCTTAAAAAGATTTTCTTTTCATTAATTAATTTCAGCAAATTAAATAATTTGCTTTACCAACAATGATGATTTAAGTTTTTCTTGCCAGATAAAAGAAAATTAAACAAATTGTCTTTAACTAGTTAATACTAGTTAACTTTAATGAAGTTGTCACAACTTTCCCCCCTGGAAGTAACATACATGTGTTGTACATTATTATTTCCAAAATAACAAAATCATGCACATTAAAACATGATACTTTAACATTTACTATTGCAATTCACATTGCAATGTTTGCGATGTTTTATTTTCACATATTTTCTGTTTCCATTAAGCTACCCATGCTTACTATAAGAAACAATGCTAATCGTAAATATGCATTTCTCAAGCACATATTATCTTGCGCAATCATTTTAAGTTCCTGCATAAAATGTTTTCATGCATACAATGTCGTCATGCATAAAAGTATATACAAATATTCATTAATGCGTATGTGTCAATAAAGATTAGGGTATGAGTGCAAACATTTCTAATTCCCATAATGTTCTGTTCCAACAGACTGACACACGAAGTAATTATCATAATCACTTGTTCACAACTTCCAAATAGCTTTAGTCAAAATCGAATCGTGCATATAACTTTCATTAGTTATTCATTCATAACTAATCAATGCTATTAATAATTTTAATGCATCCATCACACGAGTCACTCTAAAAATAGCCATTCCATGCCACTAATAATCTTAATGCATTCATGGTGACTCATGCAAAAACTAGTCAGTCAACTAGTCATTATAGTTAAGTCTCACAACTTGACCCATTAAGAGGCTTCGTTCAATTTAATTTTAACACTCCATCATCTTATATAAGGACTTTCCTCATCTTTTGCATTCATGCATTAGTTTCACACACCATCACTATACACATTCATCTTTTTAAAGTAGTGCATGGTAACTTTAGAAATTTTATTGCATGCAAAAACAATTACTTCTTTTCAAACTCAAATTAAAGGTAACTATTTTTCTTTCATGCTTTTTATACTTTTTTTTTTCCTAAAGAAATAAAGCATAATACACGTATTAATCTCATAGGCATATTCTTATGCAGAAAAAGTATATTATAATAGCACGCACATTTTTAAGAATTCTTTTGAATAGAAGCTAATCTCATGCAATGCCATTTTTTTACATATATAAAAATTCATTTTTAAAGGAAATCAACATGTACATGCACAGACCATGCCTTGAATATACCTCTATAACACAATGGCTATTCTTTGTGCATGCAAGAAAGATAACTCTCCCTCTTTGTGCATGCAAGCGAGATAGCTCTTCCTTTACTGTAGGCAACACATATTCCCTTCTTAGAATTCTATCATCATGAAATACTATTTTCATGTAAAAAGATTAACATAATAGAAATCTTTAACCTAATAATTATGTTTTCTAGAAGAGACGACATGGATTCTTTTCAGAAAAAAAACCAACACAATAAGTTTTCCTTTTACCATGGTATATCTTTTTAAAAGATTATCATATTAGCAATGCTTTATTACTTTCCAAAAGAACTAGCACAATCTTGCATATTAAGTAAAACCGCGTTTTACTCTATATTTGTCTCTTTTAGTTGCAAGATTCACATGCAAAAATTATTTCAAAATATACATATTTCTCTCCCAGAAAAAATCAAATGTATATTAGTTTAAATTTTCAAGAAAAGCATGCACATGTTTCATTTTCAAGAAGCCAAATTCCGATCTCCTTTCATGAAAACTTCAACATAACAATGGAATTCTTACGTACATGAAAAATATATATCCTTTTTAAATAAAATCTAACTTCATTGTTATTTACTTTGTACGCATTCTATTTTCCATTAATGCAATAACTATTGTTTCAAAAAAAGAAAGATAATAATACTTATCTCTTGAAACTCTTTGTTCAACCTGGATTAGAGATGCGATGCCTTCCTTCACAGACGCGCATTTCATCTCAGATCTCTTTAGAATCAATTTATAACATACCTCAATTTCTTTTTGCTTAACAAATCCCAAAGGCGCCAGTGTTGCAACCTTTAGCTTTGATACCACTTGTAACATACACTGATAACTTCACATGGAAATGTAAGGAGTTAAAAAAAAATTATACAAGTTACTCATGGGTAACTATCCATTCACTATTAAATGTTTCTTACTCATCATTACATAGAATGTTTAATAGTTCATAGTGTAACTTTAGAATAAGAATAGTAAGCTCCTTAACCATTAACAACCTCTATTACAATACATTAACATAATACTGTATGATGTAACCTTCCACTCATTCCATTATTCATGTAGTCATCACATACTTGGAATTATGGAACTTCACGACAAGAAAGGAATCAACATCATCATCTTGACACAATAATCAATCACATCATTGAACACCAATATACTGCTGCAGAGCAAAGTAAATTCAGCTTAATGACGTTTAATTTTATTAGTATGGCGTGAGGTGATCTGACCCTCACTAAATGAAAACAAAGGAAAGACTACGTCATAACCATAAGTTACTCTCGTCCAAAAATATAAAAATAGCTAGCTTAAAACCATTACAATAAATATGACAGCATTTACCCACTATCTTCATATCTTTATATCTTCATATCTTGATGGCATGGATGTACCTACAATGGTCCATTGTGCACTGGATCATCCGGTAGTTCGCACTCATCTACATGAACCATGATCATTTAACTGCCACCAGGTTAAGCATAATATTTCCTTTATACATGTCACCATAATTCCCTGCTAATGTTACCTTCAACATATATTGATGTCAAGATTCATAAAGTATAATAAATCATTTCACATATCTTTACTATAGAAGCTTCTCCATCTACTCATGTATATTCATGACATGCAAGTAAAGTAACTTGACATTCTCCCTTTAACAACACATTCTTCATATGTGCTAATTATAAGTCATCACATTAACTAATGTTTCTGTCGCATAAGCACATATTCCTGCAAGACAATAGCTACATCTCCCATGAATTTCCTTAAAATAAACTGATACATCAATTACGATATTCGTGCATGCGATTTACATAATTTTAATCAAAATAGCTAACCCTTAAGCTATTACTTTTTAGTGTGTGGAATGGAAGCTAACATAACAAATGTTGCTCCCATGCATGCAAATGCATATAGATTCCAAAAGAGTCTCCCCAAAGGAATGCTTACACAATGAAGCACATAGCTTCCTTCACGAGTCTTCCCAAAGGAAATCTCAAAGCAAGTGAGCATGTAAACATGTGTTTTCTTTTCTGTAAAAATATGCAATTAAGCATACAAATACATGTCTTCTTTTTCAAAGATTATACTAACAATCATTTTCAATGTAGTTTAACACTACATGCTATCTTTCCCACATACAAATATGTATATTCTTTTCAATGAAAGTCAATACATATATTGCATGCCTATGCATGATCTTCTTCCAAAAGGAATTAACATCATAATCATGATAATATAAAAGTAATCACACAGTTTGTTCATCTAAAGAAATATAACTGAATAGTTCCTTTATTTGTGGATTTATTAAATAAATAATCTTTACCAACACCAGCAATGTGCTGTTCATGGATGAAGCCCAAAGGTTAGCTCCGTGTTAGTGAGCCAATCGTGGTCCTCTCCGTTGAGGAGGTCAGGTTCGATCAACAGGTCTCAACACCAGGGGTCCAGAGCCTGATCGGTGAACGGTTCTGCGTCGCATTCATCCGAAATTACGAAATCGCACGGGTTTCCCGTGAACTTTCCCTAAGTGAAAAAATATATTCATGGATTTATGAAATAACTAATCTTTACAAACACCATGGTAATCTACCCATGGATTGATGAAATAATTACTATTTACAACATGGTTAATGTATACATTCATATTCATAAAACTCTTCAAGAATAATAATGTGAGAAACTTTTTTCTTTTCTTCTTCGCTACACATGAAAATATTTCAAGATTTACCATCTTTAATCTATATTCATTTCCAAGAAAAGAACTTGGATTTCTTATCATTTAACACATCGGTACGAAATCCATTTTAGAATAAAAAAAGTGTCCTATCTTTTCTTAAATAAGATGCATATATATATGTATATATAAAGACAAGCAAATTTACTTATTTATGTTAAGCAATCTTTGCAAGAACTCACATGGTTTCTTCTCCGCAAAACTAGCATAGTAAGTTTGTCTTTTACCATGGTATATCTCTAAGAATAATATATTTCTAAGAGATTAACATAATAAAAATCTTTTCAAGAAGTTACGTTGTAAGCTTGTCTTTTACCATAGTATATATCTATGAACAAATGTGACTATTTTTTGCATATAACAATTCATATGAAATATTTCATTTTCTTTCCAGTAAATGGATAAAAGATTTCAAAAGCAAACTATTATTTTTTTTAAAGAGAAAAAACCATTCATAAGTTTGTTTCTTCCTCCAAAGAAAAATGCATAGTTACTTATCTCAATATACTATAAACCCTTCTTGAACTTCTCACATCGACTCTTTCCTTCTGATTCAACATTACTGTTGGCAAGATTGTTGGCAAGTCAACTTCAAGGCAGAATTTTGGCAGAGAGTTCACGCCAGCGTGACCCCCTTCACGTATCTCCCTCCTCTCAGTATTAAAAATTGAAGATTTCCTTTTGTGTTTACTACTATCTGCCAGATTGTAGCACTCGTTATCACATTGGCAGGAGGCGTCTCAGACCATATTTCTTGCTGCAACAGTTTTCTTTTTCCATGGATTACTAAAAACTAATCCATTGAGCACCCGAAATTGACCCCACCGGAACCAAATGAGGTCAAGCTGAAACCCGTGAACTAGAATCCTCTCGCCAACACTGTGCCTGTTGACATGATTCTGTATCACTGAGTATGAAAAAAAATTGATATTGATACCAACGAAAGACTCGTGAATTCTTTAGCACAATTTTTCCTCAACCCTGGAACCATGCAAAGGTCAGGCAAACCCTCCCATAAATAGCGAATTCCCAAAGGTGGTTAGCAAGAATTTGTTTCCAACGAATTCTTGAATAAACAGTTAAATTTACATTACGTTAAATTGATTCACCATGAGTTGGTTGGAGTACATGTGTTACACTTTATTATTTTTATTATCTTATATTATTTTATGATGGTGTTTAATTCGTTTTCTTTTATAGTGTGAAAACATGAAGTTGGGAAACACTTTTGCGCTTTTTTTTACGTTGAAAATTGTAATTTTCTATGTTTTTTCAGCTAAACTCATATTTTCAATGCAAATTATGCTTAAATTTTCAGGTAAACATAATTAGTCACTTTTTGCACCCTAAATTTTTTTAGGGATGGTTATTCATTTTTTGGAAATAAACCATATCATCATAATCTACATAGACTGCACTATTGTGATGACTATTTTTGGGTAATTTTCAAATTAAATCACTATTTTTTATTATTATTTGAAATGGACGAAGACAAACAAACGGTGATGTTTCAATACATTTAATGAGCCCTACATTTTCTTTTCACTGTGACGAATGTTTCAGTACATTTTATGAGCCCTACATTTTCTTTTCAATGGGATCATCAATAAGAAAAATGAGAATACCCTTCTGAGGAAGATAGGGAGAGGAATTGAAATATGATTTTTCTAATTTTTTTGGTGTTGCCATTTTAAAGTTATTGAATTTTCATTCACTACAATTTTCAGAACAATGAAATTCCACAGTGACACAATTTAGTATAAAATTAATAACAAATTTAAATTTTTAATGAAACTCCACAAATATTATATCATTAGAAACTAGATTCAAAGATGAATCTAATGGTACTAGGTCCGAAAGATAACATTTTGTTTTTGTAGGTGTTCCGCCCCTCCAAAGCTACAGGTTCCTGAAAACTGCAGAATTTTTTGGGTTTTTCATTGACCAGAAACTCTTGAGCAAGATAATTTCTCAGGTGATACATTTAATAAACTCTCGGGCAAGAAATATTAAACTCTCGACTGAGAGTTTAAACCACCAAAGGTTAAATTTAACTGTGCAGGTAAACTCTTACCGAATTTTTTACAAACTCTCGGGCGAGAGTTTGCGTGCGAGAAATACACCCAAAGTATTAATTGTACTGATTAGAAATTGAGTTACTTTTGAACTTGGTCATCAATCATTATTATTGTTCCCTACTCCCCTACTCTGACCTGATGGAAGTTTGTTGAAGGACGTGGTTGTGATTAACGTTTGTGTGTTATGTATATTTTATTAATTATTAGTTAAATATAGTTATCTTAGGTTTCTTAATGTGGAAGGGCATGATCAACGATCATGCCTCTTTGCCAAGGGACACCATGAGGTTGTATTTAAAGCCTTGGTGATCCTCACTTGTAATCATCTCATCTTTTATCAATAATATAATATACTTATAAAGTTTACCAGAGTTTTTACACTCCATTGGTTTTGGAGCAGTCGCTCTTCAGGATTTGTGTGATCACCAAGAATTAAGGAATTACAAGAAAATTCCAGAATTGTAGATTTTTTTAAAACCAAGTGCTTGTGGGCAGCAACATTTGTTTAAAAAAAAAATTGTATATTTTTCCCACACTTGCCCTCTTTAAGAGAGAAGGAAAGTTAACATAAAGGGGGGAATAAATTAAAAGGACAAAAAAAAAATATTTAAAAGAAAATAGTTCCAAACAAAAATGAGAAAAAAAAAAGAAAAAGAAAAAAGAGATATATATAAAGAAGTACATATACGTACATACCAAGACAAATTAAAATTAAAAAGGAAAAATAAATAAGGAAGAGTTGTCACTGATCCAGATCAACCAGAATCAGAGAAAGTACATAACTACACTAATTACCAAATAGTGTGTATGTTACAAAAAAATGATGATCTGGCCAAAGATGTCTTAGAAGTCAAGGAACATATTAAGAAGTTGCATACTAGTTATGATGCCCTCTTGGGAGATCAACATGAACATTCACAACAACTTAATGATATTAATTCTAACATGGGAATTATAGCCAAATCTTTGGAACATCTCAAGAATTCTCTTCATGCTCCTCTTTCTCCTCCACATTATCGAGCAGTAGATCTGTCGAGCCCAAAGCTTAAATTCACCTCCTCGGTTCCAGATTCTTCAGTCCTAGAATCCTCTACCAAAAGCATTCTTTTCAAAGGGGTAGAGAATATAGATATCACAAGAATTGAAAAAGTCCAAAAAGGAATTTCTTTGGCTACAGAAAAGATAGCACTGATGAGGAAAAGATTGCAAGAGCTTCCTTCTGTTGAAAATTATAGATTGCCAAATCAATATGTCAGTTTAAGGAGTTTGTTAGAAAATGGTCAACCATCTGCTCCAAAAAGCATTCTTGCTATGTCTGGAGTAACTGCCACAGCTAGAACCCCTAGTGATCCTACCCAAGGAGAATCAAGTTCTAAACGTGATAGAACTGAGCCATTTAATTTCCCACGTAAGGGAAGAAGGAATGCAACTGAAACAGCTCATGAAGCTTCTGCCTCAATTCCTTTTGGGAGATACACGGATAATCTCCAGAATATTAATTCCAGAACACAAAATCCTAGCAATAATGGTTATGGAAACACACTATTAATCAATATTGATTGTTTGGATACAGATGCAATTATAGATGTCTTACATAATCTATATGCTTGGGCATTACAAAGAAAGGCAAAAACCCATGCTGATTGGTCTTATATAATAACACAGATTTCTTGGTCATTTACTGGTGTAGTCAAAAAATGGTGGGATAAACTTTCTGAAGAGAATAAAAATGCCATAATTGATGAAGAAGATAACCCACCAAAAATGCTATTTGATGCTTTAAGGCATGAGTTTGTAGGAGCAATTCCTGAAGATTCTCATCATCATGCACAGTTGTTCTTGTCTCAAAGATTATGTAATATTGATTATTTACAAGATTATTACTGTGTTATGCAAAAATTGCTTTACCAAGCTCATGATTCTCATAATCCTGCATATTTGAGATATTATATAGCATCAATGCCAGGCAAGATACCAGATCTGATCAATCAACATATAGATGAGCATAAAATCAATCTTGATGGACAATCATTTGTTGCAATCCATCAGTTGATTGTCTCTATTCTCCAAAGAGAATGTGCTGCCGAAAAGGCTAAAAAGAATTTCAAAAAGAAAATGCATTTCAGCACAAAATTATGCAATAATTTCAAAGAAACCTATAATTTTGGATGCCATGGAAAGATGAAGAAAAAGGTTTCTAAACATTCTTGTTCTTGTAAATCAGATAAGTACTATCCTAGAAGAAAGAAATATTATTCTCCCAAGAAATCATTCAAGAAAGGAAGGAGAATGGTATTCAGGAAAAGATCTAAGCCTTCTAAGAAAGTTGTCTGTTTTATCTGTGGAAAGGAAGGACACTATGCAAACACATGCAGTCAGAAAAAGGATAAGAAACAGATGAAGATAGTGGATATCTTTTCCACTGTAAATGATCCTCAGGATTGGGATTTAATATCTCATTCTGATGGAGAATATTTTGAGATCTCCAGTTCTTCTGATTCTGATACTTGTGAAATTCCTGATATTGGGAAATTGGTATTAGATTCTGAATCCTCTGATTCAGATGAAACTTTTATTCCCAATATTAAAATGTTCTTTTATAATTCCTTAGAACAACTACAGATGAAGATTGCAGTAGTCAAAGCTGAAATGGAAATGTTGGATCCTGTTCAGTTTACTGCTAGAAGAAGGTTGCAAGAAAAGTTAGAAGGCCTAGAAAGACAACTGCCTTCTAAATCAAAGAAGAAATTTTTTGAAGAAGATGCTTTTATTGAAGAAGAATTTGATTCAATGTTCAAGCCATTGACAATTGTTGAACATCCAAAAGAAGGTATGGATACAATCAGTTCTCTTCAAAAGAAGATTACAGATTTAGAATCCTCCATTCATCATACCAGAGCAGAAATGATTAATCTGTCAACCAAATTCCAAATCCTTATTTCTGAGTATGATGACTGTAATTTTAAATTATCATATGTTCTATTGCAATAACCTCCCAGAAGAAATATGGTTTTGATTGAAGAACCAAAGATTGAAGAAATGAAAATCATGGGAATAGGAGATAGGGTGATTATTCCTATTAAAATTAAATTGCCTAAAATTAAGGAATACACTCTAGATGCACAGATTGACTCCGGAGCTATGAGCAGTTGTTGTAAGTTTGGTGCTATTCCTGCCCAATATTGGCATCCTACAAAGCTCCATTTCAGGGCTATTACAAAGGATTTGATGGAGATTAATCATATAGCCCCAAATTTTCCCATTTGTTTGAATGATGTTACTGTCATAGTAACTTTGTACAGTTTTGATACAGGTTGTGATTTTCTATTAGGTCAAGATTTTTTAAATGACCTACTTCCAGTTAATTTTGGTAAGGGCACAGTTACTTTCACTACCAAAAGTGGTCCTATTCAATTGCCTTCCTCCAGTGATTATAGGGTTAATGTTGCTCCAGCAAATGAAGACCAGCTGCAACATTGTTTG
The DNA here is from genome assembly GCA_034641835.2 of Pinus albicaulis. Taxonomy (NCBI): domain Eukaryota; kingdom Viridiplantae; phylum Streptophyta; class Pinopsida; order Pinales; family Pinaceae; genus Pinus; species Pinus albicaulis. The sequence continues at coordinate 149,482,514 of CM076582.1, forward strand.
CAAGATCTTACAAAGATTAACAGGATTGTTAAGAATGCTGAAATTCATGGTCCACAGGTTCTTGAAAAGATTTCGGCCAAGCTTCGCACAGATTGCACTGCTAGTCGTCCAGATGCTTTCTGGACACGAGAAAAATACTTTGTGAGTCTTCCCTATAAAGAAAATTATACCCGTAAACCACAAAAGGCCAGTGCAAATCACATGAGCCCTACTGAACAAGCACTTTGCCAACAAGAAATCAGCCAGTTATTAGAGCAGAAACTAATTGAGCCCTGCAAGAGTCCTTGGGCTTGTCCAGCTTTTTATGTTAACAAACATAGTGAACAGAAACGAGGGAAGAAACGGTTGGTTATCAATTGTAAGGCTCTCAATGAAGCCCTGCTCCCTATTAGGTATCCTTTACCTAATAAAGAACTTCTGCTTGCAAAAATAGCCAATGCCAATGTTTTCAGTAAGTTTGATTTAAAGAGTGGTTTCTGGCAAATTGGCATCATTATTGCTGATTGCTACAAGACTGCCTTCACAGTTCCTCATGGCCAATATCAGTGGACAGTCTTACCTTTTGGTCTTAAAAATGCTCCCTCTGAATTTCAGAAAAGGATGGAAGATATTTTTGCTGGGGAGGAGTATATTATTGTATATATTGATGATTTGCTTGTTTTTAGTCGTGATGTAAATAGCCACAAAAAGCATTTAGAACAGTTTTATGAGCTGGTTTATAAGCATGGTCTTGTGCTTTCTGACTCTGAAGAAAAGTTTCAAATTGGAAAGGTCAGAATAGACTATTTGGGTTTACATATAGAAAAAGGACGAGTTAACCTGCAGCCCCATGTTCTTGTTCACTTAACCAAGTTTCCTGATGTAATTCCAGATGTCCGAACTTTGCAAAGGTTTCTGGGTTGTCTAAATTATATAAGACAATTTTATGAGAAACAGGCAGATGATACCAAGGTGCTTCAAAACAAGTTGAAAAAACAAGCATCAGGATGGACAGATGAAATGACTGAGGCTGTTAGAAATATTAAAAGCAAGGTAAATGATTTGCCAAAGTTGAAACTTCCTGATTCTAATCTTCCTTTTATTCTTGAAACAGATGCTTCTGACCACACATGGGCTACTCTTCTTCTCCAGAAGCATGGAAGAAAAGAATTAGTTTGTGCATATTCCTCTGGAACTTTTAATGACACTGGAAAGAAATATCCTTCTTCACATAAGGAGATTCTTGCAGTTAAAAGGGGAATTAAGAGGTTCAATCTGTTCCTGAAGAGTGTGAGGTTTATTGTTCGAACAGATTTAAAGCATATGAAAAATATCTTGGCAAATAAGAAGCTGCTTGAACAAGGAAGTACCAGATTATTGAGATGGGCTATTTGGCTTGAAGGTTTTGATTTTGATATTGTCTACAAGTCTGGTGCAGAAAATTATCTTGTTGATATGCTTACCAGAGAAGGTGCAGAAACACCCAAAGAAATAAAAATGTTATATCCTCTTCACCAACATGAAGCTTCATCCAGTTCAGTTCAGTCTAGTCAGAGTCAGTCTAAGAGAGTCAGTCAGATTGTTATATGTAGTAACTGTCATTATGATTTTTGTTTTGAGTGTTTTGTAAAGAAGTATTATGTCTTACCATTAGAAGTCAAACAGATGATATTACAGAAGTGGTTTAATTCAGATGAAACACAGTGGTCTTACACCAAAGAGTTGCCCTATAGAATTAGACCTTGGAAAGTTTACTATGCCTTGTCTAGAGAACATAATCCCATCTATTTTGGTTGCATCCAAAACACAGATTGGACCTGGTCAGATTACTTTTCTATCCATCAGAGAGCTAGAATCCATGGGTCAGTCAAGGTCATATTCTATGCAATAGCTATTGATCCTGCTAATAATTGGTGGAGTCCGTGGTTTAAGTTATTCCTGTTTAAGTATATGCCCAGAGCCACTTATATTTCTGATAGGAATTTTAGAGAATTTGTAAATATCTTGAGTTGGGAACTCCATGTTGCAGTCCAGAACGATTTTGCTCTGGAGTTTGATTTTGTACATTCAAAGACCACAGTCCTGATAGCAGATGAAAAGGATGAATCCTTTAAACTTTCAGTAAATTTCAAAGGACGTATCTCAGTTGATGAAGCAGACCGACCACCTTCCTTCTACACTTTTTCATTCTATTGTTGTCTGCATGAACAAGCCCCTCCATGGTTAGATGAGTCTATTCCTTATGAAGTCCTTGCTCCAGATGTGGATGAAGAACTTATCAGTCTAAATCAACTTTATCGGCCAAGAGATGAGCAAGTTGCTCGTGACATGTATGAATATGATTATGATGACAGAGCAAACAGTGATTGATTGTAAGGATCACTCGATTGAAATCCTTGCATATCTTATTTTATGTATATATTTGGTTTCCGTGGGATTTTTGCCAATTAAAAATCTCCACTGTGTAATAATTGTACTTAAACGAGTCGATGTCCTAGATTTCGGCCTTGCTTTTGTAATAATTAGATTGGGTCAGATTCGGTCCCCATATGGCCTAGCCTCCAAGGGACGAGATAACAAGTGGTTGTCCCCACTTGCCCGAATCTTAGGTACAATTTCACTGTTCATTTACTTTAGGTACACTCGTGATTGGTATCTTGCATGATAGCCTATCCGAGGACAGATTTTTTGTTTCTGGTATTCGGTAAAAGTAGGAACCGGATGACTAGCTAGATGGCTATATATACTCCCTCCTCAACCTCATTTGGGGCATTCAGAGTTGGAGAATTTGAGTGAGAGTGTTTAGAGTCTGTAAGTCTGTGTCTGAGACATTTCCCTGCTCTGCATCTGCAGGAATTTCTTCCTGATCTGCTTGCATCACGGAAAGTTCTCTGAGTCTGTATATCGAGTCTGTATTGAATCTCCCTGCTCTACATCTGCGGGCATTCTGCCTGATCTGCTTGCACCACGAAGTTATACTCGTTTGATAATACAATAAATTATGTGAGCTTGTGCGATCCATTCCTATAATTTTGTGATCCATTCCTATAATTTTGGTATCCATTCCTATAATTTTGGTATCGGATCCATCTGGTTCTTTGTCCGAGTAATTATTCCTATATCTGGTTTTCCATTGTATGGGATTTGTTTGTATATATATATATATATATATAGATATATAATTCAAATAATAAAATAATAATAATAATGATAATTATTATTATTTATATATATATGTGTGTGTGTGTGTGTGTGTGTGATAAAAATTATTATTATTATTAAAAAAAAAAAAAAAAAAAAAAAACCTGGCAGAAAAATATTCCCCACCACATACGCGCTCAATGACGTCATCAATGTCGATGGTCGATTTCCAAAAAAAATTGTTGGATATTGAGAAGCAAATCAATAATAATTCAGATGACTTTGGAAAAATATTAATCAGTCTCGAAGGTACAGTTGCAGGAAACTCCAACGATATCAAAAAGGTTCATGATACGACAAATCGAATAGAAAGACAAATGTGGCTAAATCATAACAAGGCCACAGAAAATCATAGCGAAGCAATGAAAAAAATGATAGAACTGTTCGATAAGTTAAATGGTAAGATAGATAAGATAAGTCAGACACAAGAACCAATATTCTCAAATGTTGAGCATAATCAACTAAACAATGCAGCTAATTCAGATCATAATCATGAATATAACATGTTTGAAAAAGATAAATTAAATGAGGTTGAATTGGAAATCAGCTCACATGAAAACTATAGCATTGAACTACCTAGAAGTAGAGACTCTAAAATCAACCATGAAAATTATAGAGCTAAGAAACCAAGAGAAGAAAATGCAACTCAATCCACTAATAAAGCCAGTAATGCAGCAACAGAAGTGAGTGAGAACTTTTATATAAATGAAAATCCAATGGCAGAAAAAGAAACAATGTTGGTGAAGGGGCCACATAAAGAATTCAACGTGACTACTATCACAAATGCAACAACAGACATAGTCGTTGAAAATGAAAGAAACCATGAAAATACAAATGCTTATAAAAAGCAAAATGTTTCATCCCCAGATTTGAAATAAAAATGTGAAGAGACAAACACATCCGAAGCCACTGATATAACTCCAGAAGCCGTTGAGGCCTTCAATGATGAAATAGATACAGTTGTTAAGAAGGAAGTGTTTGATGATGAGGAGAAGTTACATCAGATGATAATTGTTGGTAACTTACCTCTAAATCTAAAAAGGAACAATGAAGAATCACCAGCAGTACCAGGAATAGGATCCGACCCTATCAATATCAAATCTTGTCGCTATCCCCGTCATCAAAATATTGAACTCGAGAAAATGCTCCACGATATTTTTAAAATGTGGGAAGCAAGAGCCCACCGCTCGAGAAACCGAAGCATTCGTCAACGTTGTCCATCATTATGTATGCTTTGAGGACAAAGCATCTTTAAGAGAGGGGCAATGTTATGTATATTTTATTAATTATTAGTTAAATATAGTTATCTTAGGTTTATTAATGTGGAAGGGCATGATCAACAATCATGCCTCTTCGCCAAGGCACACCATGAGGCTGTATTTAAAGCCTTGGTGATCCTCACTTGTAATCATCTCATCTTTTATCAATAATAATATATACTTATAAAGTTTAACAAAGTTTTTACACTCCATTGTGCCAGTCCTACGGATGGCTTCATGGAGCCATCGACGTTGATGTAATTGTGGCCTACTCCTCCACTTGGATGAAGCTTGTTAATATTCATCTTCACAGGACCCCAAGAATCGATATATTTGTGACCTAATCCTCCACATGGACCATAAGTAAGTTTATTCTTCAGTATATCTCCCACTTCATAATTTTGTTTAAGAAGATTGTGATGATCACATGGATTTTGATCAGCTTTTGCTATCACAATATTCCTCTCTTTCAGGACTCTACCTGCATCGACTGCACCTTCATTCAATACTATAGCTGTGATTGAAATTACGAAGAGGAACAGAAACCAGCTGCGTGTCTTCAGGGCCCGTCTTCTGTAATAATATTGCAAGTATTGATAATGTTAGCGCGGCTTTGCCTCTCACGTCAAGAAATAAATGAAATGTAATGTAATGAAAAGTGTGGTATGTTGATCTGCGCAAAACAAAGAAAGCTCTAGATAGCACCATGAATAGAACTCCTCTTAATAGTGGCTATTATTGAATGGAAGTAATCCTCGCCGTTATGAGTAGAAGGAATGAGCTTAGGAGACAAGTATGATAGAACAGACAGGGAGATGTATTTGTATACACAATGGCAAGACAAAAATAGCTAGAAGGAGCTGAATAAGAATATTGAGGTTGAATATCTAACCAGACCAATAGTTGCTGAGAAATCAAACAACACGAAAGCCTAGAAACGTGCTTGCCAATTTTAGTCTCTTACTCTAATTCCTAAAATTCACTACTACGAACATGACTATAAGTTCACTACTACAGGGAGATGTATTTATATACACAATGACAAGACAAAAATAGCTAGAAGGAGCTAAATAAGAATATTGAGGTTGAATATCTAACTAGACCAATAGCTGTTGAGAAATCAAACAACACGAAAGCCTGGAAACTTGCTTGCCAAGTTTAGTCTCTTACTCTAATTCCTAAAATTCACTACTACGAACATGGCTATAAGTTCACCAAATAAGCATATTTTGGTTGAGTAACAAGCCAGACCAAGAGCTGCTGAGGAACTAAAGCGCGCAAAAGCCTGAAAACTTTCTCTCTGAGTTTAGTTGAACTTGACCAATTCCTTATATTCATCCCTTAGGCACTTAGTCCAACTCCTTTTTTTGTGTTTTTGTTTGAGCTTCAGGAAAATCACGGAATGTTGAAATTAATTAATTACGGTTACTCAAATATGTGTGGGTGGGCTATCAGCTTTGTAATACCTCATGCGAAGAAATTTGGACAACTTTGAATCATTCCAAGTGTGTTTTGATAATGCTATATATTCTTGAAATTCAAATACAACGACAATACCTTCAAGAATTGGCAGTCACCCACGACAATTAATTGACTCAGAATAAATGAGTCGCATCAATACATTGATATGTGAGTCACAACGGAGTTGCACTGAAACGAAGCCTCGCTATGACCATGAATGGGGGAGTGGAGTGAATGCTTCAGCTCATGGATTTGACATTTTCTCCATATTTGAAACATATATTGTCAATCATGTAGATCTTTGACTTTGGTGTTCAACATCTATCCCCTATCTTAACAATTAATGAATCTAGGGTTGACTATGTGGAAGTGATTGACATAGGGCTAAAATTTCTATTGTTGTCACCGCTTCAACGGATGAATGAACATTAATTTTTTTATCAGTAATCCCATACATTTGCCTGCCTATGGCGAAGACTTCCTTAAACAAAAATGTCGTCACAAATAAGCTGAGAACAAAAATTACAATAATAGACAAAGTGATTCTCATTTGAATGGGCAATGACATTATCAATTTCCTTTTATGCGTTAAAGATGATGTCTCAGAAATGACAAATTTTATGCCCTTAATCCGATATCGGTGAAAAGATCTGCTGCTGAATGATGATGGATGGTTCCTAGAGATAACAAAAGAAATAACACATATGGATGAAATGCAATGTAGGGCTGATTTCAAATTGCACATATACTATATAAGAGAAACTAAACTCTCAGACGAGAGTTAAAACAAATCTAGGATGAGAGTTGTATAAATCATTAAACCCGAGAGTTTATGTCAATAAAACTCTCAGGTGAGAAAATACTTAACTCTCGTCTGAGAGTAGTTTAACTTCGGTCAAGCCCAATCTAACTCTCGGGCAAAACATTAAAAATCTCTCAAACGAGAATTCTAAAAACTCTCGGTCAAGAAATTGAGTTGACTATTTTCTCGAATAAGAAATTAAAAATTTCACCCAAATTCTGGCCATCCGCCAAAAAATGTTTCCCAACTTCAAGTTTTCATTTATTTATTGGTTGTTTTCATTTTGACCGTTGTTTTCTTTAATTTCTTTTTTTCCATTTATGATAGGTTTTGACTGTTTCTTTTCTCTGCATTATATATATGGATAGTATGATCAGCCAGTCTTCATTATCCTGATGATGAACTGCATTCATTAGTTCAAAACGCGTCAGTTCTATAATTTCTTATGTGATTTCTCGGAAGATTTATTATAGCACAAAGGTTTATCTGGGGAAATTCTAAGATAAAAACCCCGCTATCTGTATATTGCATAAGTCAAGAATATGAAACAATATAATTCTTCTCTTAGGCGAGCTCTCTACACTATCTCTATTTGTCTCACTTTGCACCCAACAAGTTTGGTCCAATACTTAGCCAATTTCTTGCCCCTAGATGCTCAGCCTTGCTTGCACAAGCCCTAGGGAAATCGAGCCCCTATTAATTAGGACATTCCAAATTAATTATTGTGCAATACATCTAAGGCCTTATGTTGACCTCATGCATGACCTGTACCATTATCTAATTATACAACTTATAGTACACTTACCTTTAACTCCAATATCAACTAGGTCTTGCTCAGAACTGACATGCATGAGTTATTTATAGCGAATTAACAATTATCTAATTGATCACTGCATGTGAATTAAATCATATTTCATTCATTGGACCTCTCACTAGTTCCTCCATCAATTAGAACTAGTTAAACTGATTTTCACTCAAATAATTAAGGTAAATAATTACAACTCAAATTAAACTGCAACTGGGTATCCTAAAAAGTAGGAGACACTCTACATGCCTCTAGTTTGACCCTCAACTTGAATTAACTGAACTAACTAAGTCTTCGTGACTTATTTAACTCATACATGATGTCATGTGATGTGGAAGTAAAATTTCCTTCTAATTTAATTAAGGGAAAAATAAATTAGAAGCCCCTTCTTGTTGCCATTTTCAATATTTCTTGTTACAAATTTCAACACTCCCTCTATACAAGAAAGGAATTCAACTCTATCCTAATCCGGTACCTTTGGAATGTTCTGCATGCAACACTTCTCTCTAGTGTTGTTGCTACTGCAACTTCTGAAACTGAAAAACATCCAAACTAAATCTATTGTGATCATTATGATGCATCTGTCACCAAAGTCTCTAACTGTTACTAGCTACTGCACCGTCTACTGAAAACTCTGCATTTTTGCTGACTCTGCACTGTTCCATTTGCACTCCTGCCAACTCTGCTCTGCGCTCCCCAGTATATGACTCCTACTAGTCTCTGCATCTATCACTCTGACATCTAAATGCATCAACCACCACTAATCCATATTGCTATTGTGTATTGTGGGCCCCCGTAGTAAGGTAATGATCCATCAGACAAGACATCTCAATGGACCTTGCCCAAATTTCTACACCCCTAGGACTATTGCTTCACATCACCCCACCTCTCTCCTGGAGGTATGCCTGCATGTACTCCTTCTACCCACTTGGCTCGAAATTCCCCCTACTAGAGGTCTTTGCTTGAGTGGATGCCTCCACTCAGTATCCTCTTTGCTTCTACAATTGTGGTTGCTCCACAACTTGTTGAGGCTTCTTCTAAGACTGCATGTTGAGAGGTAATTCATGCTCCCTCTCAAACACCAAGTCTCTAACCTTTCCCTTTCTCCTCAAATATTTTCATGCATCTCCTACCTCGAGAGCATACAGGTTCTTGACTCGCACATCGATCTGATTTACCCATCCCATGGTGATGTGTCTAAGGAAAATTTTTCCTTTGTTAAATATCACATCATAGCCACGGTCTTCCAATACTGCAATGGACAAAATATTCTTCTTTAGTCCTGGAACAAACAACACATCTGTGAGTTTGAGAGGGGAGCCAAACTCCCTCTGAAAGGTAATAGTACCAATACCGGTCTTGTTATACCTCCCATCATCTCCAAACTCTATGCTCTATTTGAAGTCTTTCTCCTCCAAGTCACTGAAGAGATATTTATTCCCCGTCATATGGAATGAGGCACCACTGTCAAGATACCACATGCTTCCCATTATTTTGCTTTCCATACATGCAATAAGAGTAAAATTAAGCTCAAACTGTGAAGCTAGAGCTTCACCTATTGCTGGAACTACAGGCTCCTTTTTTCTTACCTTCTTCTGTGGACATTTTGTGGCATAGTGCCTGAACTCATGACAGTGAAAACACTTGATCTTGGACAAGTATTTCTTGCCCTCTTTGCCTTGGGACTTATTTCCCTTGGATTTCTTTCCTTTGTTGACTAAAGCAAAGTCTTCTTCCATTTCTTTGGAAGAGGTCCCATCTCTATTGTTCCTCCTAATCTCTTCTTGCACCAAGTCGAACCATAATCACTCCCACCCTAGTAGCCTCTCCTTCCCATTTACCAAATCCTGGTAGATGTGCCAGATCTTGGGAAGGCCTGGAAGTGATAAGCTCACCAGATCATCCTTGGCAACGATAACACCAACACTTCCAAGCTCATCCCGACATAGAGTGAACTTGGTCAAGTACTGTGGTATTGTGTCACCCTTCTCCAACTTGATTTTTCTGAGCTTGTCCTTCAATGAAAACTTCATGTGGTCATTGTTATTATGAAAAAAATCTGCTAAGGCCTTCCACATAGCATATTGAGTTTCCTTTCGATGGAGGTTCGAGAGAATATGATCTTGAACTCCTTCCAATAGAATCCTTCTTACCTTTGCTATGTTCTTCTTCCATGCTGCCAAATCTTGAGCATCTACTGTTGCAGGCTTAGGAATACCAATGTCTATGAATTCCTTCAGCCCGTTATCTTCTGACACTGCTTCCCTCCTGTCCTTCCAATCTATGTAATTCGAATTACCCTCAATGGAATATTCAAGTCTCAATCCAAAGAAATACATCTTGATCCCACGGCTAGTCCTAAAGATAGATCTGCAAATTGATTCACCTGCTCAGAACAAACTTGTTTTCTTCTCTTCTATACTGATTCCTGCTATGATATCATGCAGAAAATCCACATAGATTCAACGAATCTTGTAATATTATAAAACAAAATAGTTGAATCTATTCTAGAAATTACGGAAACCAATTACGATCACATAATCACATGAACAAGAAAGAGAAATAATTTCAATCGCACAACACAAATATTTATCTGGGGAAAGCCTCAGCTAAAAATCCTGCTATTTTTATATTGCATAATTCAAGAATATGAAACAATACAATGCTTCTCTAAGGCTTGAGAGCTCTATGCACTATCTCTATATGTCTCACTCTGTCCCCAACAATTTTGGTTCAATACTTAACCATATTCAATGCTTTTCTCAGGCTTGAGAGCTCTCTACACTATCTCTGTCTGTGTCATTCTGTACCCAACAAGTTTGGTCTAATACTTAACCCATTTCTTGCATTTGGATGCTCAACCTTGTTTGCGAAATCCCTAGGGAAAAATGAGCCCCTATTAATTAGGAAATTCCCAATTAATGATTGTTCAATACATCTAAGGCCTTCTGCAAACCTCATGCATGACCTGTACAATTATTTAATGATACATCTAATAATACACTTCCCTTTAACTCTAATCTCTACTGGGTCTTCCTCAAAATTTACATGCATGAGCTATTTATAGTGGATTTTCAATTATATGATTGATCAATGCATGTGAATTAAATTGGATTTAATTCACTGGACCTCTCACTAGTTCCTCCATCAGTTAGAATTAGTTAAATTGATTTTAACCCAAATAATTAAGTTAAATAATTACAACTCAAAATAAACTGCAACTCAGGCTCCTAAAAAGTAGGAGATACTCTACACGCCTTTAGTTTGACCCTCAACTCGAATTAACTAAACTAACTAAGTCAGGATACAAGCAGTCATGTGATGTGGAATTACAATTTCCTTCTAATTTATTTAAGGGAAAATTAAATTAGAAGCCTCTTCTTGTTGTCATTTTCAATATTCATTGTTGCAAATTTCAACAATCTACCCCATATTGGGCTGTAGAGCACCTATTCATGAAATTAAAGTATTGAACAAGATCAAAATCTGATATAACTTCCCATTGTCAAGGATGAATGACTTCATGGACAAAATTTTTGGTGCAACATAGTTCTCATAGATTGATAAGAAGAGAGGATACCATTAAATAATAAGGGGACTAATGGAAGAATACATTCAAGACCAAGTATGGATTATATGAATTGTTTGGCTCCATGCCACTTGGGCAACCATTGTGCCAAGTACATTTTTTTATTTAATAATATAAGTGTTGAAATTGTGTATTGGTAAGTTTATGATTGGGTATTTGGATGATATTTTGATGTTCAACAAAGGAAACAAAAAAAAATTATAACATTTGAGATTGATATTTGATAAACATTTGAGATTGGTATTTGAAGTGTTGAGCAAAGAATAAATATTCGTTAATACAAAGAAATGAAAGTATTTGAAAGAGAAGTCATTGTACCATGGATCTATTATGATTCAAGAAGGGATGCAGATGGATTCATCAAAGGTCAAGATAATTTTTAATTGGCCTATACCGAGGAGAATTATTAAGGCAAGAAGTGCTTACATGGTTTGATTTTACCAATTTTTATAGCCTGAATTTCATCAAGGGATTCAATGGCATATGTGCAATGATGAATAAGTGCATGAAAGCATGACTATTTTTTTGGAATATGTGAGCATAATAATTTTGAGACATTGAAACAAATTATTATTGAGGTGCCAATATTCCAATTACATGATTTCAATAAAGCATATCAAGTTGATTATGATGTGTGTGGAAAATCTATTGGCACAATGTTGACTCAAAGGCTAGTAGCATACTTCAATGAGGCATTGAAAAAGTAATCTACAAATGATAATGAGTTCTATGTGGTATTCTAGGCATCGAACAATGAATGCTGCTAGGGGAATTTTTTTTTTATACAAATAATCTATAAATGAAGGTTATTCATGACCATTCAATTTTGAACCAAAGACATAATCAACCATGGATTGAGATGTTATAGAGCCACACATTTGTGTTGAAGCATAATAAATTAGAGTTGTTGATGCACTCAAAAAGAGAGTAGTGATGTTGAAAATAATGAAGAATGAGACAGTTAGGTTGTGTAGATAAGAAAATGTACACACAACGATTTTTCACAGGTATGGGAATGATGGAAAAACACAATTTTGTAAGGCAAAATTGCAAAGTCGGATTATGTTCTACAAGATGGATATTTATTAAAGGATATCATTTATACATAATAGATGGCTTAATGCATGAGAATTTGATTATAAAGATGTGTAGTGGAGGATTAGTAGGACACTTTGGACAAGGCAAGACCATAATTTTCTAAAATAAAGGTATCATTGTTTGAGCTTGCATACAAAAGTATGAATGTTAGTAGTGAGATGCACAGTATCTTGGATGGCTGAGGGTATGATTTATATTATAAGATTGTATACTCCATTTTTTATATTGGAGATTCCTCAGGAGAGTTTTTCAATGGATTTTGTACTAGGTATACCTAGGATGTAATGTGAGTTTGATACACTATTTATTGTGGTTGGCATGTTTTTAAAATGGATTTGTTTTTCTCTTGTAGAAAGACTAATTATATGACTAATTGCATGAATTTATACTTCAATGAAGTGGTACATTTCAATGGATTTTAAAAAATCGTTATGTCAAATCAAGACATAAGATTTCTAAGCCAATTTTGGAGAACTTTGTGTAAGAAGATAGGGACAAAGTTGAACTATAGCATAAAACATAACCCAAAATAAAGCATATTAAAGTTGTAAACCAATATGGGGAATACATTTAGATGCTTAGTTGAAAATAAGTCGAAATAATGGGATCTAATTTTATCATCGGAAGAATTTAACAACAAGATTTTTGCAAACATGTCAACTAAGAAATAACCATTTTAGACAATGCATGGACATAATATAATAGGTGTTTTGGAATTAATTCGATTGGAGACAATGAAAATTTATGATATTGGAGCTTTTAAAATAACGAAGGAAGTGGATGATCAAGTATGAGACATTTAATTGAGGTTAAACCCAAGGGGTTAGCTCAGTCAGTTGTCACCAATGTTGTTAGACATTGTAAAACCCTAGTTTTTAATCCCCATATTAGCAATGTGTATTTTTAAATATGATGAATGGTCATGGGCCATGTGAAGTAATATGAAAAATTTGTACATTGAAAATAATTAAATAAAATGCATTGTAGACTGTCAATGAATAAGGATAGAGTCATGGGGCTAAGTTTACATAAGAGAGAGAGCTATGAAGGGGTGCAAGGGGAAGATATCCATGCTTAATAATCATAATCAAGCTTTCTAAATTAGTTTTGGTAACGAACCTTCTGTTTCCTTTTTAAACTATATTTCAAAAACCCAATCATTGAATGCATGCCATAGGTTTTGTATAAAGGTCACCTCACCTAGTTATTGAAAGCATGGGTTGAATACAATCAACTTAGAGAAGTATGAGAGTCAAATTTGAATAGGGGCAAATGTTAGTTTTTAAAATCGGGAAAGGGAGATGAAGAGAGTTTTGGCTATTGGGAAGAGGAGATAGCGATAGTGGGAGCTAAAGATAGTATGCTAGTGCTAAAAAATGCATAGAGAATTAGGATTTTATGCTTGTGAGTGAATTTCTATTGACACAATTACCCAAGGGCAAGTGGAATTGTTGCTAAGAGAATTCATGTTAAAGTTAGAATTATTGGAGTCCCATAACTGCGATATTTCTTGGTGAACTTATGTTGAATTCTTCGAGGGAAGTGGTATAACCTAAGGGACCATGTGGAAAAGAATGGGATCTTAGTCCTTGGGTTGTGTAGGTGAGGGGAAAGAGAGTTGGTGGATTGAAATGGTTGTAGGAATTAGCTTGTTGTGAATTTGACTAGGTATCGGTTGTTGAGAGGATAATGACCAACCATAGGAGCCATACTTTCCTATGGACTCATAACGTTATCTTGGGGATGACTTGTTAACTGGAGTAACAAATTATATGGTTGGGTGGAACACACGTCATCTACAACTAGTTATGTATTTTTTATTACGATAATTGTTCTCATCATTGTGTTTATTTACTGTTAAATGTTGTGTGTTATTGTTGCATTTTATTCTATGTTCTAAGTATTTAGATGTTGTTGTGTATGCTTAAATATTTTGTATTCATGAATTTAAAATATTAGGTAGTTGCATGAGCATTTTTTCATGTAGCATGCATCTAATTTAGTTGGTATCAAAATATTTCACAGGGTTTAATAACATGTATGCTATAAAGTGGTATTAGAGCCTTAGTTGCAACACTATGCTTACATGGGTCTAATGCAAAATAACGTAATTTATTTTTTTTGAAATTAATTATTATTATTTTTTTTTAATGTTAAATCGTGGTAAAAATCCCAAAATTCTTATTGGTATTAAGGTACCTAGAATGGGGGGAATGGGAAATTGACGGACAAAGGTTGATTTGGTACTTGAGTTGTCAAATTCGGCTCATAGGGTTGAGTTCGGCTCATAGGGTTGAATTTGTGCGTTTCACAACAATTGTGAGGTTAACTTTTGGAAAAATAGCTTAGTGTTGAAGAATCTTCTAATTTATATGTATATCACAAGAAAATATTTATTTTACAACATAGGGTGTATGACATGAAAACATTATTCATGCAATATAGCATTCACACTCAATAATGGACTAAAAACTGAGAAAAAATTCTTGAAATTTTTGAAGAGTTCAATGTATTACACATAAAAATATTTGTTGTTATGTCTTGCATCACATCAAAATATTTGTATTGGTGTGATACACCATAAAGAAAGAAAAATCCAGTGGTGAAAAACACTCGTCACATTCAAATAAAGTTTGAAGGGTGTGATGTATCATGCTGATTTTTTTTTTGGTGTGATATATCACAAAGAAATAATTTTCTAAGGCGTAAGAGATACATTTTTATTTTGTAAGCCAAATTTCTATTCATATGGAGAAAAAGGAGTACATTCATCCAAGCATAAAACATGTGGTCTCACCCCGACCGATTTTTTTTACCAAAATTTTCACCAGGTGACAAAAATACAAAAAAGAAACTAAGGACAACGTCCATAAACGATAGGGCCAAAGGCACCAAAATACAGAGAGGACACAAAAAAAACCAGAAATCATACTAGTCGTTCGACATAATGAAAGTAGGGTTGTCCGGGGATGTTCCTGGAGGAGGCGGGGGACGGAAGTTGCATTGGGTGTGCCCTTCGAAGTGTGCCAAGCAAGTCTCCAGCTTTTCCACTTTCTCTGTGTTGATTTATAGTAGCATCGGATGTGCTCTAGCCTTGTAACTTTGTATATAGCCTAAGACACATGTATTCCATAATACCCAGAAATGGTTTTGGAAAATTCCACTTAGAGATGGTTTAATTAAATTAATTAATGGTTTTTTAATGTTTTCCTAAGTCTAAACTTAGGGAAACTCATTAATTAATGGGTATTAATTAAAATAAGTGTGAATCTTCTAGATAAAGTCATGGATCACCTCCAAGTTAATCTTAGCCCTTGATTACGTTTTAATCTTGGTCCTTGAAGGGTCAACAGAAGAATATAAGAAGGAGGGTGAGGGGCCTAAGGAAAACACATTGAGCACATTGAGCATTTAGCATTTTCGAGTTTGTGTGAGGAGACACAACTTTTGGTTAGAATCAAATCAATAGGGCAGGGTTTGCTAAGTGATTTTGATTCATTGATCAGATTCAGAGAGGGGCAGAAGCAGTAACTAGTTAGGAGGACTAGGAGTACATTTCAGAGAAAAGGCAGCAGTGACGCAGAGAGAGGGAGCGCAGTTTTCTGAAGGGGTGATGCAATCCATGAAGGGCATCATGCAGAAGTGACCCAGTGCCTTCCAGATTCGGTCTGAATATAGCTAGAGGCTTGGGTTTCTAAGCCAGGAGGGCCAAAACTCAGTCTCAGATCAACTTGATCAGTTGTAGAGAGAGGTGACGCAGTTCCTCAGCTTACCCATGCATGCTTACGCAGTTCCACCGTAGGAAATCACACAGAGGAAGATAGGGGCTTCACCAGCGCTGTTTAGATCAGCCAGGGACCTGCATAGTGAGGTATATCTCACGATTTCATCAGTTGTCTATATTTCTCTGAAGGGTAAGCTGGATATTGGCACCCTAGTTGTACTCAAGATTCTGCGGCTTAATAATATAAAACCCTCAGATCTGTTGCACCGATTTTCCTGAGTTGGGTTTTTCTAGAGACTTAGTCCAAAAATAACTATGTCAAATGTGTATGTTTTTCATTGTATTTTGTTCAGCTTTTTTTAGCACTTAGATTTATTTCGCAACATTATTTGTGTAGACTTCTTCTGTAATTACTTCGCTATTTCACAGTAATGAAATAATTATGAAAAATAATAGCAGAAGTAATTCATGTTTGTTGCAGTAGGAATCCATATTTAGGATTTCTCACATGTTATCAGAGCTTATTCAAGCTGAAGTGCAGGAGAAACAAGGGTGAACCAGTAGATCAACGCAGGAAAGACTGGCATCCATGTAAGCAGTAACAAACCCTCCTAGAAATTACGTTGTCCAAGCCAAGAAGGAAATCCAGCATAGAAAAGGCTCCCTCTGAAAGAGTTGACAGAGGGGTAAGCTTTTTCAGTTGCAGAAGAGGCAGCTTAGCAGACTAGCGTAGTTGAAGGATGCAGTTATTGCACAATAGTAAGAGCTGGTGCATAAGTGTCAGAAAATTTCTGAAAAACATAGATTGGGAATTTCTTGACCTCAGAGAGTTTCTTACTCAAAGAAGCTCAGTCTCTCTCGTGCAGCAACAGAAGCAGTGACTTACTCAATAAGGAGTGTGTAAGTCTAGCTGAGCATAGGGTTAGAGGAAGAAATCGACATTTGAGGAGATGGACAACAGTAGATTGTGTGACCAAGATAGATTGGAGGGTGCCTCCGACTATGTTATTTGGAAATCAAGGATTGAGTTTCTCCTTGATGAGCATGATCTAAAGGCCCTCATTGACAACATAGTTGCAGAGCCCCTTGATGCAGAACATCTGAGAGCCTTCAAGAAGAACATGGCAAGAACCAAACGTTTGATCCTAGATGGTGTGAAGGATCACATCGTACCTCACATAGTAGCAAAGGGCGCTGCTAGAGAAATGTGGGTCGGGCTGGAAAAGCTATACCAAGGATCTTCCGAGCAGTTGAAGATGTATCTAGAGGAGAAGATGCGTAATACCAGGATGAAGAAGGGAGAGCATTTTGACTCCTTCCTATCTCGTATTCAGGATAACCGAGATCAATTATCAGCAGTGGAGGCAACACCTAGAGACTCAGGGCTGGTAGGGCTCACTCTGAACTCTGTTTTAGAAGACTATCAGGTCTTTGTCCAAAGCAGTATGGGAAGAGAAAGGCTTCCAGGATGGGAAGCGATGTAAGCAACCTTGCAGCAAGAAGAGCTAAGGAGAGACCTCCTCAAAATCCATATGGAGGATGGCAATAGCGGTTCGAAAGTCAAGAAGGAGGAAGAAGATAACACTGCCCTTGCATCAAAGGGGAAACAAAAGCAAAAGAAGAAATATTTATCTAAGATCAAGTGCCTCAAGTGTGGGGAAATGGGACATTATTCCACATAGTGTCCTCTTAAGAAGAAGGATAAAGAGGAGAAGCAAGATCCTCAAGCCAGAGCTGCCAAGATTGAGGCAAAAGGAGATTGTGCTATTTTAGCTCATATTCCAAAAGGAGAAAAATGGGTTGACTTGGAGTTGTAGATCCAGAATCTACAAATGGCAGGATCCTAGAGTATTTCTAGACTCTTGGATCACATGTGAGCTACGGTAGCCTAAAGACAATAGCAGGATGGACAATTGCAGCGGAATATGAGAAGACAATGCAGTAGCCAACAGTATTAGAACTTGATCAGCATAGAGAAGGAGCAGCAACATCAGAAGTTGAGAAGCAGCAGCACAGTGCACACTAGTGTAGTGTAGTGCAGTGTAGTGCTCACGCAGAGTAGAGTAGCAACATCGTGGTATTTTCAGAGAGCTAGTGCAGAAGCTAGCAGCAGTCAATCTTATTTTTTAGTTGCAGATTTAATTGTCCAATTTCGGATGTTTTTCTGTTGCAATTAGCAACAATTAGCAACAATGCAGCAGTGCACCAGCAGCATATGAGCAACAATAGTGCAGTGCACAAGTGGCATAGCGTAGTGCAAAGTAGTGCTCAGCAGTGCAGAGCAATGCTCATGCAGTGCAGCAACATGGTTGCAGAATTCAGAGGGAGTTGCAATGCAGTGGCAGTTGGCAGTAGTATGCAGAGTCAGTAGCAGTACAGATGCAACATTTTTTTGTGCAGTGTTAGTGAGCAGCATCAATAGCACAACATTAGATGTTCCAGAAGTCAGAACATCAGCACATTGAGTTGTCTTGTTAGAGAACTTTCCTCGCTAAGAGGGAGTGTTGATTTATGGTAGCATCGAATGTGCTCTAGCCTTGTAACGTTGTATATAGGCTGACACATGTATTCCATAATACCTAGAAATGGTTTTGGAAAATTCCACTTACTGATGGTTTAATTAAAGTAATTAATCATTTTTTTAATGTTTTCCTAAGTCTAAACTTAGGGAAATTGATTAATTAAAGGGTATTAATTAAACTAAGTGTGAATCTTCTATATAAAGTCATGGATA
This sequence comes from Pinus albicaulis, assembly GCA_034641835.2. Lineage (NCBI taxonomy): Eukaryota > Viridiplantae > Streptophyta > Pinopsida > Pinales > Pinaceae > Pinus > Pinus albicaulis. Next base: position 149,501,166 of record CM076582.1, read on the forward strand.
ACCTCCAAGTTAATCTTAGCCCTTGATTATGTTTTAATCTTGGTCGTTGAAGGGTCAATGGGAGAATATAAGGAGGAGGGTGAGGGGCCTATGGAAAACACATTGAGCACATTGAGCATTTGGTATTTTTGAGTTTGTGTGAGGAGACACAAGTTTTGGTTAGAATTGAATCACTAGGGCAGGGTTTACTAAGTGATTTTGATTTAGTGATCAGATTTAGAGAGGGGAAGAAGCAATAACTGGTCAGGAGGACCAGGAGTACATTTCAGAGAAAAGGCAGCAGTGGCGCAGAGAGAGGAAGCACAGTTTTCTGAAGGGGTGATGCAGTCCCTGAAGGGAATCACGCAGAAGTGATGCAGTGCCTTCCAGAGTCATTCTGGAGATAGCTAGAGGCTAGGGTATCTAAGCGAGGAGGGCTAAAACTCAGTCTCAGATCATCTTGATCAGTTGCAGAGAGAGGTGACATAGTTCCTCAGCTTTCCCACGCAGGCTTACGCAGTTCCAACGTAGGAAATCACGTAGAGGCAGAGAGGGGCTTAACCAATGCTATTTAGATCAGCAGAGGACCTGCAGAGTGAGGTATATCTCAAAATTTCATCAGTTTTCTACATTTATCTAAAGGGTGAGTCGAATATTGGCACCCTAGTTGTACTCGAGGTTCTGCTGCTTAATAATATAAAACCCTCAGATCTGCTGCACCGGTTTTCCCAAGTTGGGTTTTTCCGAGGACTTAGTCCAAAAATAACTTTTTCAAATGTGGATGTTTTTCATTGTATTTTGTTTAGTTTGTTTCAGCTCTTATATTTATTCTGCAACATTATTTGTGTAGACTGCTTCAGTAATTACTTCGGTATTTCACTGTAATGAAATAACTATGAAAAATAATAGGAGAAGTAATTCATATTTGTTGTAGTAGGATCCATATTTAGGATTTCTCACACTCTGCTAGTTGGTTTTGGCTTCGCCAAACCACCACCACTCTCTCCCTGACTTGGCACTGAAAATAGTGCATCTTATCCAGTGTAGCCATCAACTCAGCATGTGCCTCCCAACAAACCTACTCATATATATCTACTTGATTCATCATACTTTGAATTATTTCATGAAAATTTTCCAGGCAACAGTGTTGGATTCCCTCTACAACATTAGGATCAACGCCACGATGTCCAGTCCCTCGATTCCTAATTTCACCCCACTGTCTGCCACCCCGCCACTGAGAATTATGAACCCGCACACCTTCGCCATCGTTGGAACCACACTTGCCACCAACGTGACCCTGATGCATGCCCACAATAGGGAACCGAGAACGATCGACTGTCTTTCTACCTCGGTGAGATGCGACTGCCACAATTTCCATATCTTCCTTGCTCGCAGGGTCAGGCACGGTCGAAGAGGAGGAAAACATGCATAATAGACAAGGACCAGACCACCCAGAATGCCACATGCCACCACCCCAGAAAGACCGGTCCCTCGTCACGCCAACCGCAACACTGAAACCCATCAACACCTAGAACACATACTATTGAAGAAGTGCAGGAAACTGAGAACACGCCCCAAGTGGGGACTGTCCAGGATACTTTGTGTGGCTTCAACCAAGACAATGACCACCAAACTCCTATGTCACACAGTGAAAACCACTCGCCAAGCCACCTGACAAAAAAATTACTAGGTTAGGCACCAGAAGTAAAATGGCCCAGATTCCCTGCCACACTTCGTTGAGCCTCCTACTCTGCCACTTCTGAACACCACCCACGGCCTAAATTTTTAGACTTACCATAACCCATAGAGAATTGAAATGATAATACCCGTCACCCACCAACATCCAAACATGGCAAGTGCAGAAAAGCCAAAATATATCAAGGAAAAAAACATAACTCAATGCACTGTACCAGAAGTCACCGAGAGCTCACAAGCACCATCCACCAACGCTAGGGAACCTCCAACGACACTTCCTATTTCTCACCAGAGACCACCCAGGAGCCCAGCACCAGACCAGAATGAAAACGCAAATGCCAGGTTCTCTTACTATCCCACTCAATATCCATGTGCGGCAGTGTAATGGCTCACATGCTTAGGATTAATTCTGACAGTATGCCTCCGGTCCTGCTTGTTACGGTGAAGGGACTGGGAGGGCCGTTCCCCACCCCCACGCTACTTGTGGTCATTCATGAGGCACATACGCCACATGCACTGGAGTACTTACCCCCTTCGAGGAAGTGTCTACCTCCTCCACTATTATTTGCAGGTAGACCAAGTGATTATTTTGGAAGGAGGGGGGCCAGCCTTGATAAATTTCTTGACCCTGAAGCTCGCTTCCCTAGTTCACTAGTTTGTCTATGGCCTTATTTCCTTCCCGATAAATGTGTTATGTTATCATATAATCAAAAGATGAGAGTATGGATTGTATGTGTTTCCCTATCAGCTCCAAAGCCCAACTCTTTACTACCTTTTCCAAAGGAGATCCTTTGATAAGGCACTGGAGCATGGATATAACAATATGAGAGTATCATGTTACCTACAGATGCAAGGCACCCAATTCCATTGTTGCCTGCAATCCTCTTTCCAGGGCAAGGTACTCAACCACATTTTTTTTGGTGTGGCCACAAGATGTTGCATAAAACTTGGTCGCCTTCCCTCTCTCATTTCAGATGATTCCCGTGAGACTAGCTGGCCCAAAGTTACCTTTTGAGGCCCCATCAAAATTTAGTTTAAGGAAGCTCCGTGGGGGGAAATTGAATGCACCTGAGGAAACATGTTTAGGCTCTCAGCGATGGGAGGGTCTAGAGTCAGAGGAATCCCTTGGGATGTCCAACGCAATCAATATGGTTTGTTCCCGCCCCTCTGCCTTCCAATCCTCATCCGACCAATGCGAAATAGGTAGGGTTTCCATAAGGTTATGGAGGGAAATTTTCCAGACACTAATGGGGTGGAACTCTTCAATATGGAAGATTTACCTATTTTTGCCTTTCTAGATGTTCCAGAGGACGAATCCTTACAAGAGGCACCATGCTATATTAACATTGATATTTTTTAACAGAGCCCATCTCCAAGTGTCTAATGACTCACGTAGGTTGTTGACAGACCGGTCATATACTCCAAAAACCTTTGAGTGGCACCCCAGACTTCCAACGCCTTTGGGCAGAAGTTTAGGAGATGGTAAGATATTTCCTCCTCATTGCGACATAAAGGAAAATATGACGGTCCATGGAAGCAATTTTTTCGTATTTTATCCCATGTGAGAAGCTTTCCTTGTCCTATTAGTCATAATAAGAATGATAATTTGGGCCAGAGGCGAGAGTACCAGATCCTTTTCCATAAAGAGCCTGACTCCAAGTCCCCTGCAGATGAGATCATTGAGTAAGCTTCAGGCGTAAGAGATACTTCAAGATGAAGAAGAAGACATACATTTTTTGAGGAAACTTGCAAAAAATTATTGTTTGTTGCACCAAAGTATTTTTTGTGTGATGTGATATATCACAAGAAATAGAATATCTATGTGATACACTTCAAGCAAGATAAGTTTGTGGCAATGTGATAAAGGATGGAAAATTTCCCTTTATCATGAGGAAAATGAAGATGGTTGCAATTTGATACATCACATAACGAAAATTTCCTTGTGCGATAAAGATTTCCGAGCCCTACAACAAAGAAAAAAGGAAGAGAGGAAAAAAGAAAATTTCTCTAAGTGTTAAGTTATTGCAACAAAATGAAATCTTGTGATGCATTATATCACAAGTGGAAAATGTTTTCTCTACAATAAAAATTTATAGGAAGATGCAACACCAAGGCATATCACATGAGAAATATTTTTGTGTTTGCGCAATATGTGACATGAAGAAGAAAATAATCACATGATAATGATTTTTTAAGCAACACAGTAAAGAAAAAATTGCTAAGGAATACATATCACGGGGAGACAATTTTATTGGCCATCGATACATTACAGAAAGAAAAATTTCAAACACAATTAAGATCTTTGGTATAGTGCAATAAAGGACACGAACACAATAATTTTTCTAAGTAAAAGACTTATCACAAGGGATAATTTTTTGGCCATGTGATACATTACGCAAAGAAAAAAATTTCCGTGTGATCCAATGCGATACATTTTCACATGTGATAAGGAAAGATAATCGCATGGGAACATTTTTCTTGTGCAAAGAAAGGTGTAAAAGAAACAATTTTTTTTCTTGGTATGGGAGTGTAATAGAGAAAGCTTCCTAGGAGATGAAACAAGTTGCATCAAAAAAAATTTCCCATGCAGAAAAAAAAAAGAATTGGAGGAAGGTGAGATGTCGCATTAGTGAAGAGAAAGATAAACATTAAAAATTATTTTGAAGCCAAAATATTGTTTTGGCCATAATAGGAGAAGAACAAATTAGAAGGAAGAGATATTTTAGAGGTATGTTCCCAGTGGGAAATCCTACAAAAATGTTAGTGAGGGTCACTATCTAGTTCTCCTCCAAATTTCCAAAAAATGAAAATCAACGATTTTTGAAGAACATGGCAATACTCCTTGCCCTCTTGATAATGAAAAAATTATGGTAATTCAAGTATACTTAGTGAACCCCAATGAAGTGTTATCCATATTCTGAGGGGAAATCGATAGACAAAGGTTAGTTTGGTACTTGAGTGGCCAAAATCGGCTCAAAGGGTTGATTTTGTGGGTTTCACAACAATTGCGAGGTTAAATATTGGAAAAGTCTCTGTCTTGAAAAAACTTGTAATTTTTGTGTGTATCATAAGTTTTTTGTTTTGCAACACAATTTGTATCACATGAAAATATTATTCATGCAATATAGTGTTCACATCCATGAATATGGACTAAAAACTCAGAAAAATTTCTTGAAATTTTTGAAGAGTTCCATGTATTGTGCAAAAAAATCTTTGTCGGTGTGTATTGCATCACACCAAAATATTTTAATTGGTGTGACATGCCATAGATACTTAAAATTATAGTCGTGTAATACATTTATCACATTTAAAGTGTTTGTGTAAATATTCCAGGAAGATGTTCCAAAAACGCTTTACTTAATTCACTAGTGACAAGTGACCATAACAACAAAATATGGTTATTTGTGCTTCAGATTTGCAATAACAAAACAAGAAAAAACTGCAACAAAAAAAGTTGTATGTGATCCAAAACATGAAACAACAAAAAATATCTAATGTAATAACCTAATGGAATAAGTCTTTGAACTAATAATAATTTTATTAAAAACACATGGTGAAGGAGATCTACAACAAGGGTCTACAAATCCCCCTCCGTGGGATGGGTCCATTGATGCCCTTGTGCTTCAATGATCTTTTCTCTCAATATGCGAAAAACCAAAAACGAAGAATGAAACTCAAGTGGGAGCTCGAATGTGAGAAGACAATAGTAGTGATGATGATAGTGATCATGGTGAAAAATGAATATAAAACCCTCTTTTTTATAACAAAGTATTGGGTTGATCTCAAAAATGAGAAATATTAAAAAATTATTGACCAAATCAAAATATAACCATTAGGAATACTTTATTATATTTTTTGGAGAGAGAGAAGATATTCAAAATGGTTAAATATCTTTATATAGGAATAATTAACAAATAAAATGATTTATTAATTATTTCGTGAGAATTAAGAAATGTGTTAAATTGAAATAATTACTAAATAGTGATTTAAAATTATTCCAAAAATAGAATTAAGGAATAATAAATAAATAGTGATTTATTTAATTATTCCTAGGCGATTTAGTCAAATGTGACAAGGAATAATTATCAAATAATGATTTAATAATTATTCTTAGATAAAATTAAATAAATAATGATTTATTCAATTATTCTCATGGGTTTTTTTTAATTTTAATCAAAAATAATTTAACAAAATCGTTTACTAAATTATTTCCTATGGTGATAGTAATTTTACTATGGTTAAAGTAATCCTACAGGGTGTATTTCGATCCACCTAGTTAGAAATGGTTAGGTGATCATTTTTTAGGTGATAACATAAAGAAAGTTTGAAGGGTGCGATGTATCACACTGAATTTTTTTTGGTGTGATATATCACACAGATATAATATACTAAGGTGTAAGAGATACTTGAAGATGAAGAGAAGAGTTAAAATTTTTGAGGAAACTTGATGAAAATTAGTGTGTGTTGTACCAAAATATGTTTGGTGTGATGTGATATATCACACCAAATAAAAGATATATGTGATACACTACAAGCAAGAGATTTTTGGGGAAATGTGATAAAGGATGGAAAAAATCCCTTTATCATGAAGAAAAAGAAGGTGGTTGCAAAGTGATACATCACATAAGGAAAATTTCCTTGCGTGACGAAGATATTGGAGCCCTACAACAAAGACAAAAAAGGAAGGGAAAAGAGAAGAATTTTTTTCCAAGTGTTAAGTAATTGCAATAAAATGAAATCTTGTGATGGAATATATCACAAGCGGAATTTGTTTTCTTTATGATAAATATTTCTAGGAAGATGCAACACTAAGGCATATCACATGATAAACACTAAGGCATATCACATGACACCATTTTATGTTCGTGCAATATTTCACATGAATAAGAAAATAATCACACAATAAATATTTTTGAAGCAACACAATAAATAAAAAATTGTTAAGGAAGACATCACGAGGAAACAATTTTCTTGGCAATGAGATACATCACACAAAGAAAATTTTCAAATGTAATTAAGATCTTTGGTATAGTGCGAGAAAGGATGAGAACACAATAATTTTTCTAAGTAAAATTATTATCACAAGGGAGAAATTTTTGGCCATGTAATATGTCACAGAAAGAAAAAAAAATTCTGTGTGGTCACATGAGAATTTTTTTTAGATGTGATAAGGAAAGGTAATTGCATGAGAAATTGTTTCTTGTACAAAGAAGGGCATAAAAGAAAAGAAAATTTCCTTGCTATGGAAGTGTAATAAGGAAAAATTCTTAAGAGATGCAATACATTGTATCAAAAAAAAATTCCCATGTGATATATCATAGAATAAAAGAAAATAAGGAAGGTGATACACTGCATCAATGGAGAGAGATGAAGATTAAAAATTATTTTGAAGCCAAAATATTGTTTTAGCCATAATAGGAGAATACAAAATTAGAAGGAAGTGAAATTTTAGGGGTAGGTTCCCTGTGGGAAGGCCTACAAAAGTGTTATTGAGGGTCACTAGCTAGTGCTCCTCCAAATTTATAGAAAATGCAAATCAATGGTTTTTGAAGAACATGGAAGTACTCCTTGTCCTCTTACTAATGAAAAATTTATGGTAATTTAAGTAAGTATACTTAGTGAATCCCAATGAAGCATCATCCATTTTCCAAGGGAAAATTGATAGAAAAAGGTCAATTTTGTACTTGAGTGGTCAAACTCGGCTCATAGGGTTGAGTTTGTGGGTTTCACAACAATTATGAGGTTAAATTTTGGAAACTTCTTTGTGTTGAAAAAACTTGTAATTATTGTGTGTATCATAAAATTTTTTTTTTTGGCAACACAAGGTGTATCACATGAAAATATTATTCATGTGATATAGCGTTCACATCCAAGAATATGGACTAAAAAATCAAAAACAAATCTTGAAAATTTTGTTCCATGTATTGCACAAAACCATATTTGTGGTTGTCTATTGCATCAACCCAAAATATTTTTATTGGTATGATACACCATAGAGAAATAAAATTCTAGTGATGCAAAACACTTATCACATTTGAATAAAGTTTGAAGGGTGTTATATATCATGGAGATTTTTTTTTGGTGTGATATATCACAAAGAGATAATATTCTAAGGTGTAAGAGATACTTCAAGATGAAGAAAAAGACTTAAAATTTTTGAGAAAACTTAAAGAAAATTATTGCGTGTTGCACCAAAATATTTTTGGTGTGTTGTGATATATCACACCAAATAAAATATATATGTGATACACTACAAGTAAGAGAAGTTTGTGGCAATGTGATAAAGGATGGAAAAATTGCCTTCATCATGAAGAAAAAGAAGATGGTTGAAAGGCAGTACATCACATAACAGAAATTTCCTTGTGTGAGAAAGATTTTGGAGCCCTACAACAAACAAACAAAAATAAAGAGAGGAAAGAAGAAAATTTATCTAAGTGTAAAGTTATTACAACAAAATGAAATCTTGTGATGCAATATATCACAAGCGGAAACAATTTTCTCTACGATAAATATTTCTAGGAATATGCAACACTAGGGAATATCACATGAGAGAGTTGTGTGTTCGAAGAAGAAAATAATCACATGATAAAGATTTTTGAAGCAACAAAATAAAGAAAAAATTACAAAGGAAGAAATATCGCGAGGAAACAATTTTATTGGCCATGCAATACATCACACAAAGAAATTTTTCAAACACAATTAAGATCTTTGGTATAGTGTGATAAAGGACAAGAATACAACACATTTTCTAAGTAAAAGACTTATCATAAGGGAGAAATTTTTGGCCATGTATATCTCACATAAAGAAAAAAAATTCCACGTGATCACATGAGAAAAAATTTCATAGGTGATAAGGAAAGGCAATTAATTACATGGGAAATTTTTTCTTGTGCAAAGAAAGGCGTAGAAGAAAAGAAAAATTTCCTTGGTATGGAAGTGTAACAAGGAAAGCTTCTTAGGAGAAGAAAAATCCCCATGCGATATATCATAGAAGAAAAGAAAAGGAGGAAGGCGACATGCTACATCAATGAAGAGAAAGACGATGATTAAAAATTATTTTGCAGCGAAAATATTGTTTTGGCCAAATTAGAAGAAAAAATTAGAAGGAAGCGAAATTTTAGGCGTAGGTTCATAATGGAAATGCCTACAAAAGTGTTAGTGAAGGTTACTAGGTATTTCTCCTTCAAATTTCCAAACAATGCAAATTAATGGTTTTTGAAGAACATGGTGGTACTCCTTGATGGAGGCCTTCTTGCTAATTAAAACTTTATGGTAATTCAAGCAAGTATACTTAGTGAATCCCAATGAAGTGACATCCATATTCCAAGGGGTTTGGAATGGGGATGTAGAAACATGCCAAAATCCACTATTCTAGGCCACTTTTAGTTTACATTTTACCTTGAAAACAAGCCAAAAAAAAATTCTTTCTAAAGTTTTCCTAGTTTGCTTCAATTGGGAGATAATATTTTTTGATAAAGATTTGTTGTTTGGGTAAAATGCAAAAAGGAAAAAATAAAAAAAAGTCCAATTCGTTGCATAATTTGAATGTACCATCAGGTCCCTATACATCAAGAGTATTATTAATGCCTAATATAAAAGTTATTTTGGTTATTTATAGATTTCCTTCTATAGGTGGAAAAAAATTATCCTTTGAGCAGGTTGTCCTAGTGAAAAAAGGAACAATTGAATAGAAATAGTAAATTCAAAAAACCATAACTTTTAGCTCAAAGCCTAGAATGAGGTAAAAATATAACCATTAGAAAGTTGAGTAAGAGGAGAGTATAGTTGATGGCTCATAAGTAGTATTAAGGCATTGGAATTCTTTATAAATTAAGAGGAAGAAGGACCCGTAGCCTATTTAATGAACACTTTTATGATATGCACAATTTATAATAATAATTGTTACATGAACATTTTGTAGAATTAGGGGCATAGGCATAAAAAATCAAGGTTATTATGAGGACCACTAATATGTAGGATGCCCAAGGATCTTAAATCCATGAATAGGAGATGAAAGGCTTATATGTAATCATAGGAAATGTAGAAATCGAGTTTGATTGATATAGAAGGAGGGTGGAACCTATAAAGCTATTGACACAATCAAGAACTTGCAGAGGGAAGTTTTAAGCTAATAAGCAGATAATTTTAGGTCCCTATAATACTAGTGTAGCCCCTTATTGTTATTGTTAGCGTAGCCCCATTATTGTTATTGTTGTGCCCATGTAGTCCCCATATTGTTATTATTGTGCCCCATATAAGCCCACTATTGTTATTGTTGTGCCCTTACATTATTATTGTTATGTAGGCTCTGATTATATTGTGACCCCTTAAACTCCTATATATAGAAAGGAGGTATTGTCATTTGTATCATCCAAAAATTGTTCATTTATGTAATTTAAAGGAGGTTTCCCCCTCGAAGAGGGTAATTTTCAAGTCGTTGATCTATATTTTCTTCTATTTTGTGAGCTTGTTGCATAACATTTGGTATCAGAGCTTTGGATTTTAGGGTTTCGCTGCTGCAAATAAGTTATCTTGGAATTTTCACCATAACTTTTTTTTCTATGAAGGTTCAAAAGTTTAAATTTTTACCACGTGGATCCAAAATCTTGATTAACACCATGTAAAAAGTTTAGATCTTGGTTCGCTGTATTTTCTGAGATATGGTCCGAAGAATTTAGGGTTTTTGCATGCTGCAAAATTTCATCTCAAATATGTGACCTCGAGAAAATCGTCATAAATTCCTCTATAAGCATCATATTTGAAGTTTGTAAAAAGTGGATGAAATTTCATGAAATTTAGTATTTTGTGTATCTTTTTCAGGGTCGAAGGTCGAAACAGTGGCTCCTAGCACTTTGTACAATTTCTCTCTACTGAACCATTCCATAATCATGACATCATTGTAGATTGAGTATAACTTTAAATTGAAGAATCAAAATTTAGTTTGACCCATGGCATTATAAAGAAGACTTCGAAGGATACCACATGACCTAATTTCAGACCTTGGAGATCCAAAATTACAGAGTTACAGCATATTCAATATCAAGCTCCTACAAAGCAAGAAAAATGTGTGTATTTTTTTTTTTTTAATTGCATAAGTTTTGTTTGAAAAATAAGTTTGAAGTGATTCAAGGGGCATAGTGAAATAAATATCATTGTTTAATTCCAAAATGACTCGAATCAAGAAAATGGAACCACCTAGTAAGCAACTAGAAATATCTACTATGACACATGAAGAGGAGGAATACATGCAAGATGATATATCAAAATTACGAGACCAAGTGCAACAAACTTCACTCTTGCAAAGAGTAACCAAAAATGAAGTAGAAGCTAAGATGGATGGTTTGAGGAATGGTTTAAAATCAGACATGGAAGGTTTTAAGGATGGATTAAAAGTAGACATGGAAGATTTGAAGGATGGTTTAAAAGCAGACATAGAAGGTTTAACAAAGTTTCTACAAGAAATGCGTCCTAATGGAGAAAAGTTATTAGATGAAACTCATGATGAAAACAAAAGAAATTTTAATCATGATTTCATAGACTGTAACTTTGGATTAGAGACCCACCATATTCCAAAGATTGATATGAGTAATTTTTATGGCAAGGATCTGGTAACATGGATAATACAAATGGAGAAATATTTTGATCTCCCTAATGTGAAAAACACACAAAATGTACATATTGCAACTTTATATTTAGAACCCAATCAGTTTGTATGATATCAATGGCTTTGTTATCGTGAACCACTTTCCACTTGGTCAATTTTTACGGAGGAAATTATAACACATTATGATGATATAAAGAGTATCACCTTCTTATTGGGTGTGGAGCCTGATTATCTTCTTTTCTTTTGTATCACAGCATTGGACCCCTGTTCTTAATGAGGCGGCAACGTTGCCCGTAATTGTACGCTATCTGGGGGGTCTAGGGGGGGTGGCTGCGACTTTATGTATCCCCCCCTGGCAAGGGGTTTCGAGGGTAGTGCCCCCGAAGCTAAAAAAAAATGTAAAATTTCCTTTTAAAAGTATTCTAATTTATAGTCAATCTAGGTCGTTCATTAGGCAGATGATCTGACAGTAGAAGTTATGTTTAATTTAGGGTTTTTCACCCTATAAGGCAACCCCTCGTTTTGTATGAGGGTATTGTATTGTGGTTGTGTATTGTATTTGTATTCTCATAGCGAGAAACAAATAGGGAGACTGTGAGAGAGAACAAAGGATATTACAACAGATCTGGTGTAGGTTGTGTCTCTTCATTTTTCTGGATAATAGAAAGGAAGGACTGGCTGTTTGGGGTGGACGTAGCCCAAACTGGGTGAACCACGTATATCTGTGTCTATCTGGTTTTATATTTTTTCTGTGTTTGTGTTTACGCATGTTTTATGTGTTGCATTGCTCTCTAATATATAATCTTCTAACACTTCTTTATCCAATTGATAAATCTCAAACAAAAGGGTTCAATGGCGAAGCACATTGAGGACTTCCAAAAATTGAATATAAGGGTAAATGATATTCCAGAGGAACATAGGATTTATGTCTTCATAGAGACTTTAAAGTATAACATCCAACATGAGGTTCTCCTTTGGGAACCTGATTCATTGGAGAAGGCATTTAGGGTGGAAAGAAAAGTTGAAAGTTAAATTATGGAAACAAGGAAGTCTACCACTCACAAATATAAATATGGAAGTGTTGATGCTTCTAGCCTTCCACAACCTACAAGGTTAACACCACAAAATTGGAAAAAAAGAGAGCAAAAGGTATGTGTTACAGTTGTGATTGAAAATACACTAAAGGTCATAAGTTTGCTGAGAATAAATTATTCTACATAGATTGTGAAGAGGAGGAAGAAAAGAAACAAGAAACGTTAAAAGAATAGGATATACACCAAGAACAAACCCTAGTGAAAGAAGAAATGAATCCAACCACATCTTGTAAATCTCTCAAGATAGAAGGACATATCAAGAAGGAAAAGGTAATAATGTTGATTGATTGAGGTAGTACCCATAATTTTATTCATTGCAAGGTAGCCAAGGAATTGAATTGCTTCCTATATCTAGCACCAGAGTATTAAGTGATGGTTGCAAATGAAGGAAATATAAATTTCTCTGGAAAGTGCCATAATATCAAGCTAACCATGGGGGAATATGTATTGAATATCCCAATGCTTTCCATTCCAATGGGTGGTGTTGATGTTGTACCAGAGTCCAATGGTTACAATCTTTGGGTACGATAACTTTTAATTTTCAAGAACTTTTCTTGAAATTTTTGTGAGAAGGAAAGGAATTTGAATTAAGGGGTATCATAGGGAAAATAAGAAAGATAATTACCTATATATGCATTACAATTATTCTAAAGAAAAATCAACGAGGTGTAATTGCACAATTATGCTCACTAGAGGTTCAAACATCAGAATCATCTATTTCTCTAGATCTCAAAAAAGTCTTGGACAATCATTATAAGGTATTTGAGACTCCCAAAGGCCTCCCACCCATTCATGATCACGATCAAGCTATTCATTTGATTCTAGGAAGTGTTCCTCCAAACATAAGGGTTTACATATATCCCTATTCCCAAAAGAGTTAAATTGAACGTATGATAGAAAAAATGCTAGAGGCAGGTATAATTCACCCTAGTCAAAGTTCTTTCTCTTATCCAGTAGTATTGGCGCATAAGAAGGATGGATCATGGAAAATGTGTCCGGATTATAGGGAGCTCAACAAGCTCACTATTAATGATAAATTTCCCATTCCTATAATTGATGAATTGTTGGATGAATTACATGGAGAAATTTACTTCACCAAGTTGGATCTTTGTTCAGGATATCATCAAATTAGAATGAAGACTAAAGACATTCCAAAAAAAACATTTAGAACTCATGAGGGTCATTATGAATTTTTTTTCATGTCTTCTGGCCTTACCAATGCACCTTCTACATTTTGAAGGTTTGATGAATTCCATTTTAAAACCCTTCCTCAAAAAATTCGTGTTAGTATTTTTTGATGATATACGAATCTACAACAAGTCTTGGAAGGATCATGTTCAACATGTTGGCAGGGTGCTCAAACTATTGGAGGAGAAACAATTATATGCAAAAACATCCAAATGTTTCTTTGGAGTACAAGAGGTGGAATATTTGGGTTATATTGTATATCATGAGGGTGTTAAGGTATACCTTAAAAAAATTAAAGCCATTAAGGAATGGAAAATCCCCACAACCATAAACCATATTTGAGGATTTCTCGGGTTGACATGGTAATATCACAAGTTTTTTAATAATTATGGGATAATAACAACACCTCTAACAAAATTACCGAAGAAAGATGCATTTTCTTGGACTTTGAATGCAACTAAGGCCTTTGAACATCTTAAAGAGGCAATGTGTCAAGCACTAGTCTTAGCTACACCAGACTTCAAAAAAACCTTTATTGTGGAATGTGATGCCTCAGGAAATGGAATTGGTGATGTTTTAATGCAAGAAGGAAGACCCATTGATTTTGAAAGTATTCTAATCAAAGGAAAGTATTTACACAAACCTATTTATGAGAAGGAAACATTGGTAATACTACATGCACTAAAGAAATGGCGACCTTACCTAATGGGAAGATGCTTCAAGGTAAAAATAAATCATGATGGTCTTAAATAATTTTTGGAACAAATATTATCTTCAAAAGAGAAGCAAAAATGGGTCACAAAGATGTTGGGTTATGTCTTTGAAATCATCTACAAAAAAGGGAAGCAAAATTTTGTTGCAGATGCACACTTAAGAAAGGATGAGGACGTGGAATCATTTCTTTGTGCCATTTCTATTATCCAACCAGATTGGATAACCGAATCAAGGGATGAATGGAAGAATAATGAAGAAGTGTGGACACTCGTTCAAAAATTGCAGAAATATCCCAATACATTTGATACATTTAACTAGAAAAATGATTCATTATGGTACAAAGATCTCTTATATATTTGTAAGATTTCCCAACTCCAACAAAATATTCTTTTGGAATTTCACACCTCTCGCTTAGGAGGGCACTCAGGATTTTTAAAAACTTACCACGGGGTCAAGAAGGAATTTTTTTGGGATGGCCTTAAATCTGATATTCAAAAGTTTGCAGGGGAATGTTTGGTTTGCCAACAAAATAAAGTGGAGACAATTAAGACCCCAGGTCCGTTACAACCTTTAGCCATTCCAAATCAACATTGGGAGGAGGTTTCAATGGATTTTATCACAGGTTTACCCAAGTCCTAAGGAAAGAGTGTCATCATGGTGGTAGTTGATATACTTACCAAGTATGCACACTTTTGTGTATTATCTCATCCATTTAAAGCCAATACAGTTGCTACTACATTTATGGAAAAAATTCAAAAGCTACATGGAAAAACAAAGATGATTGTAAGTGACATAGATCCCATTTTCACTAGAAATTTTTGGACGGAATTATTTTCTTATTTGGATACTAAATTAGCTCATAGTTCATCTTATCATCCTCAATCTGATGGGAGAACTGAGATAGTGAAATAATGTTTGGAAGGATATCTTTGTTTCTTTGTATCTAATAATCAAACATAATGGATCAAGTGTTTACCTCTGACTAAATGGTGGTATAACACTTCCTTCCATACTGCAACAAAAATGACCCCATTTATGGCATTTTATGGATATCATCCACCGTCCATCACATCATCTTTAAGAGAAAATTCTAAGGTTGAAGCAGTGGAAGATCACATTGAGTATCAACAAAAATTTCTCCAAATATTAAAGGAGAAACTCACTTTGGTGCAAAATCGAATGAAACAACAGGAAGATCAACATCGCAACGACATAAGTTTTTATGTAGGGGACTCAATATTTTTACAACTACAAAAGAAGAGATAGAGATAAGGGGGGGAGAAGGAGAGAGGGAGGGATATAGTAACAGAGTTGGAGTGTGAAGAGAGAGAGAGAGAGGATGTGAGAGAGTGGAGAGAGGGAGGGAAAGAGAGATGAAGTTGTAGGGGGGGAGAGGGAGGTAAGAAGAAAGACACAGAGAGAGAAAAGTGGAGAGAGAGAGAGGGAGTGATAAGGAATATGGAGAGAAAGGGAGAGAGGAAAATAGGAGGAAGAGAGAGAAGCAAGTGTGTGTGTGTGTGTGTGTGAGAGAGAGAGAGAGAGAGAGAGTGGGGTATATAGATAGATTGGAGAAAGAGAGTGTATGTTTTGGGGGTGATATAGAGGGACAAAGGGAGATAGAGATATTGATGGAAGGTGAAGAGAGGGAAGAAGAGAGTGATGGAGATAGGGAGGGAGGGACAAAGAGATTGATAGATATGGAGTGAGAGAGTGTGTGAGTTTGTGGGGGTGAGGTAGAGATAGAAAGATGGAGAGATGGAGGAAGATATAGATATAAATGGAGGGGGGAGAGAGGGAATAATATTTCTTGCACTAGATGCATTGATTTCAGTGTAGATTACCAGTGATTTATAACCCTATTTGATTGCTTGCACTAGATGCATTGATTTTAGTGTAGATGTTCATTTCTAATGATATTTGATTTCTTGCATTAGATGCATTGATTTCAATGTAGATGATTTCTAATCCTATTTGATTGCTTGCACTAAATGCATTGATTTCAATGTAGATGGTGATTTCTAAACCTTTTTGATTGATTTCACTAAATGCATTGATTTCAGTGTAGATGGTGATTTCTAATCATATTTGATTGCTTGCACTAGATGCATTTATTTTAGTGTAGATGTTGATTTCTAATTATATTTGATTGTTTTCACTGGATGCATTGATTTCAATGTAGATGATTTCTAATCCTATTTGATTGTTTGCACTAAATGCATTCATTTCAATGTAGACGGTGATTTCTAATCCTATTTGATTAATTGCACTAAATGCATTGGTTTCAGTCTAGATGTTGGTTTCTAATCCTATTTGATCAGTGTATATGGTGATTTCTAACCCTATTTGATTGTTTGCACTAGATGCATTGACTGCAATATAGATGTTGATTTCTAATTATATTTGATTGTTTGCACTAGATGCATTGATTTCAATGTAGATGATTTCTAATCCTCTTTGATTACTTGCACTAAATGCATTGATTTTACTAATGTTTAACCTTTAACATTTTTATTCTAATGCCCCCCTTATTTAAAAATCAATCTAATTATTTTTATGTATAAACATAATATAAATTTAAAATATAAATAGGTTTATGAACACTTAGAAAAAGAGGTATGGTAAAAAAATAAAACCTCTTTTTATACTCACTCTAGAGATATCCTAAATAAATAAAAGCTCTTTTTATACTTACTCCAAGGTATGGTAAATAAATAAAAATATAAATAAACTAAAGGTAAGGTAAATAAATAAAACCTTTTTTTATATTTACTCCATAAACCTTTCTATATTTATGAAAACTCAAAAAAAATGTTTTATTTAGGTGAAGCCTATGAGCCAAATACCATATTTATAAACGAGGTATGGTAAATAAATAAATAAAAGAGGTATAAAGTGGTATGGTAAATAAATAAAAATATATCAAATAGGATTATAAATCAACATCTAATTATATACCAAGTCTATGGGCCAAATACCATGGCAAATAAAAGAGGTATGGTAAATAAATAAAACCTATTTTTCTATTTACTCCATAATCCTGTTTATATTAATGAACACTCAAAAAATAGGTTTTATTTAGGTGAAGCCTATAAGCCAAATACCATGGGCCAAATTATTATTAATACCATGCAAAAAAAACATTATTAACCATAATATTAATATTAAAAGATTAATAATATTGTTATTATTAAATCTAATATTCATATTAATATTATTAAATTTGGATTAAGACAATATTAAATTTGTTATATTATAATATATATTAATATATCATGATATATATTAATTCTAGATATATATGGGAGGGGAGAACAAAGACATAGAATGATAGAGGTGGAGAGATTGGGGGGTCACAAGGGAGATATGGAGATAAACTGAAAGAGAGGGGAGAGAAGGAGTGAATAGAGAGAGAGAGAGGGAGAGGAGTAAGAGAGGTAGAGAAGGGTAAGATAGGGAGAGGGTGACACAAATATGGAAGGGGGGAGAGAGGGAAGGATATAGTGAGAGAGAGAGAGAGAGAGAGAGAGAGAGAGATGGGGAAAGAGATAGGGAGCTAGGAGATACAGGGAAAGAGAGGAAGGATGAGAGAGAGGGCTTGATAGAGAGGAGGATAGAGGGAGGGATATGGAGATGGATTTGGAGGGGAAAAGCGGGAGGGAAAAGAAATACATAGAGAGTGAGAAGTGGAGAGAGAGAGGGAGTGACAAGTGAGAGATGGAGAGAGTGTCTGTATGTTTAGGGGTGAGATAAAGAGATAAAGGAGGAGAGGTGGAGAGAAGGGGGGAGATGGAGGGATATAGTTGGAGACTGAGAGAGAGAGAGAGAGGAGGAGGGAGGGATATATAGATAGATTGGAGAAAGAGAGTTTATGTTTTGGGGGTGATATAGAGAGATATAGGGAGACAAATATATTGATGGAAGATGAAGAGAGGGAAGAAGAGATGATGGAGAGAGGGAGGGAGGGACAAAGAGATTGATAGATATGGACTAAGAGAGCGTTTGTGTTTGGGGGGGTGAGATAGAGATATAAATAAGGAGAGATGGAGGGAGATATAGATATAGATGGAGGGGGGGGAGACGAAAGAAGATTTCTTGCACTAGATGCATTGATTTTGATGTATATGGCGATTTATAATCTCATTTGATTGCTTGCACTAAAGGCATTGATTTTAGTGTAGATGTTGATTTCTAAAGATACTTGATTGCTTGAACTAGATGCATTGATTTAAATGTAGATGATTTCTAATCCTATTTGATTGCTTGCACTAAATGCATTCATTTAAGTGTAGATGGTGATTTATAATCCTATTTGATTGCTTGCACTAGATGCATTGATTTTAATGTATATGTTGATTTTTAATTATATTTGATTGCTTACACTAGATGCATTGATTTCAATGTAGATTATTTATAATCCTATTTGATTGCTTGCACTAAATGCATTCATTTTAGTGTATATGGTGATTTCTAATACCATTTGATTGCTTTCACTTAATGCATTGATTTCAATGTAGATGTTGGTTTCTAATCCTATTTAATTTCTTGCACTAAATGCATTGATTTCAGTGTATATGGTGATTTCTAACCCTATTTGATTGCTTGCACTATATGCATTGATTTCAATGTAGATTTTGACTTCTAATTATATTTGATTGCTTGCACTAGATGCATTGAATTCAATGTAGATGATTTCTAATCCTATTTCATTGCTTGCACTAAATGCATTGATTTCAGTGTATGATGTTGATTTCCGATTTGATGTAATTGGATGTATGATGGTATATTAATTTTAAAGTGATTGGATAAACAATGTGAATTTATTTGAGTGTAAACACAAAAAATTATTGGCAATGTACATTGTTTTTTGTGTTATAGTAATCCAACCTATTGATATTGGAGAGCAAGAGAGACAAGGTATGATTTTTACTACAAACTCTCAAGCTAAAGATTTAAATGGATTATGTTTTCAACTGTCCTTTTCATATAATCGATATGAGAAGATGACAAAACTAAAAAAGGTGACAATAAGAATAGTAGAAGAAAATAGTTTGAGATTGATCACAAGGAAGACTATTTGTAATTTATAACATTCTTATTATTCACATTTTCTATCATTAAACATTATTACATTGTCACTTTTCATTCAAAATTTTTGTTTCATCATTTTTCATCATTAAACTTATTAAAAATATTTATCATCTCGAAAAAATGAGGTAACTCGTAAAATTTAAAATTTAAATGATCAGATTAATCTCAGACATATTTAGCATATTTAAAATGATTATATTAATATTAGATTTATTTACATATTATTGAAAAAATTAATCATATTTTCGATAGATTTTCCTTGGTCGCACACGACTGAAACTAGCCTAGATCCATATTAACTCTGGACCTATCAAGCATTAAGAGGGATCAAATCTCTCGAGGTGCAAACCTTTTCTCAAGTTTTGCACTCGAAAAAGGGGTTTGCACCTTGAAAGATTTGATCCATCTCGATGCTTGATAGATCCAGAGTTAATGTATAAAATAATACAATATGCATGTATATTACCGGACTCCCCTAATCTAACAATTAAATCCACTGTTAAATACAGAATCCTTCTACTCAATTCTTTGTGGAAATTAAATCGCCAATTGCAAACATATGAAGAAAAAATCAATCACACATAACAAGATGTTTTACCAGGAAATATTAAAGCTAAAAACCCCAACTATCATATATTATGTATATCATGGAATCATGCAAAATTTCATACAAAGCTCAGCTCATAGAGCTCTCAGTACAATATACAATCGTCTCACACTATCATACAAAAATTGGTTCACACATGCACCAATTTACTGCCTCTTGACAGCCTGCCTCCACTGCGCAATCCCTGCTAAAGAATATCCCTAAATGAATTCGATCTTGCCTTGCCTTGACTGCGCAATCCTGATTGGAAACTCCAATGTGTGTGTAGATGCATTGAATGCATCACTATAGTCACAACTAATAGTCAAACACACCCTTTCACCTATCTCTCCAATAGGTCTCCACTGGATCTGACATGCAAGTAGTTAACTGTTGTATTTATTCAGTTGCAAGTAAGACACTACTTGTGGATTAATTAAATAATTAATTCACTCATCTTTCACTAGTGTATCTTTAGTTACAACTAGCACAACTGAGTTTGACTCACTTAACTGATTTAAACTAAATAACAACTCCCATAACTACTCTTCCAACTCCGTTACAACTATGTCACACTCAGTTACAACGAAATCCATCATGCATGAGTCACCAACCAACCTTGCAACTCATAATTCCTTCAGCTAACTGGTTTGCCACATCAGTTAACTGAAATCAAGTGCTCCAAGAGAATAAGTTATTGTTTATTGTTTGATTATCATTAAGGGCTAATAATAATCAACATGCATTCTATTTTTAGATATGCGATCTATAAATAGACTTCGCCCATGTTTTAAAAATATAAACTCATCTAAAGATATAATTTTCTCAACCATATAGAATGAGCATCTTGCTAATTTTAGAATATGCTCACCATTCTAAAAAATAGACATACACCTAAAAATAGCCTGCGGGCCCCACCTAGTGAAGGTGCTTAATTTTCACTAGGATCGTCATCTTGTTGAATCTCAACACTCCCTCTCAATAAGAAAGGGATTATCCTTCACCCCGATCCTATCTCTACGATATTCAAATTTTATCCTGGTGAGCGCCTTCGTTAGAATATATGCATCTTGATATTCCGTAGGAATGTACTGAAGAAACATGATCTTTCGCTACACACAATCTCTGATATGATGATACCGGATATCTATATGCTTAGATATATCATGAAACACAGGATTAACCGAGAGTTTAATGCAACTCTGATTATCACAATGAATCACTGTAGGATCTAAATGAGAACCGAACAAACCGACCAGGATCTTCCTCATCCAGATAACCTCACATGCAGCTTGACTTGCTGCCATTTATTTTGCTTCCATTGAACTGAGTACCACAGATATTTGTTTCTTGTTGTACCAAGAAAAAACTGTAGATCTGATACTGAAAACCCCTCCTGATGTGCTCTTTATGTCTGTTGGGCTGCCTGCCCAATCTGCATCCGTGAAGCCATGCAACTTCACCTCATCCGTTTATCTGTACCATAAGCCATACTCATATGTGCCCCTGAGATATCTCAGGAAATGTTTTCCCGCCTTCCAAAAGAGCTTGGTAGGCTTAACCATCAATTGACTAAGCTGGTTCACCACACAGCATATGTCTGGTCTTGTATTAACTAAATACATGAGCAAACCCACCAACTGTCGATCGACAGTAGCATCCACTACCTCTGTCGATGTAACATCCTCTTTCCTCCAATTTCCTAGAAGAGGAGTATCCATGGGTTTGTAGTCCTCCATGTGAAACTTATCGAATATCTCCCGAGCATACTTGCCTTGAGACACAAATAGTTCACCTTCTCGCTGCCATATTTCCAATCCAAGGAAATAATGAAGGAGGCCCATATCCTTCATCTCGAACTCCTTTGCAAGGTCCTCCTTGCATGAGTGTATCAGTTGCTCATCACTAGTCAGTATTAAATCATCAACATAAATAAAAATGATTAAAAGCTTACCCTCCGCCAAAAACTGGTATAGGTTTGCATCCGCCTCACTCTTGGTGAAGCCAAGTCCAGTGAAATAGCTATCGATCCGAGTGTACGAAGCACGGGGTGCTTGCTTCAGCCCATACAACGCTCTTTTGAGCCTGCACACATGCGACTCGCTGCTGAAGATCTCAAATCCTTTAGGCTACTCAATGTACACTTCTTCCTCAATGATCCCATTAAGGAACGCAGTCTTCACATCCATCTGACGAATGTGCCAACCCATCTGTGCTGAGAGGGAAAGGATGGTCCTTATGGAAGAATATCATGTGACAGGTGCAAAGGTTTCTTCATAATCAATCCCCTCGATCTGTGAGAAGCCACGGGCAACAAATCTTGCCTTATACTTCTCAACACTCCCATCAAAAACTTGCTTTACCTTGTAGATCCATCTTGAACCTACCACTAATTTATCAACCGACCTTGGAACAATTTCCCAAGCATTGTTTCTGACAATGGAGTAATACTCCTCCACCATTGCATCTACCCATGTGGGCTCCTACACTGCTTCCTGAAAAGAAGATGGCTCTGTCACAATACATTTTCTCATGAGAGCCATGTATCCAGTGAATCGATCAGGACACTGTCTCTGTCTGTGCTATGAAGTAGGGGCTCCTACATTCTGTGCCACATCAAGCTTCATCCTCTCAGCTTCTGTGGTACGCCTTCTGCCAGTTCTGATGTTTGGCTCTGCGTGAGTGGACTCCTCCACTCCATGATCCTCCTCCTGTGGCTGATCCACATCTTGAGGCTCATATTTGGGAACAAGCAGTTCCTCCTCTGCATGTAAGTGTAGCTCCCTCTCAAGCGACAACTTCATGGATTTCTCCTCATTGAATTTTATATCCCATCGCACTACAGTCATCCAACTATTTGGAAAATACACACGATAATTATGGGGTGTTTCTGTGTACCCCACAAATATCCCAACTTCTGCAATTCGCTTCAGCTTCTTCCTAGCGTTCTTGGTCACATGAACATAAATAGATGAGCCAAAAATCTTAGAGTGAGAAACATCTGATTTCTTACCAGTAAAAGCTTCTTCAGGTGTACTCATGCCAAGTACTCTATGAGGACAATGATTTTGCACATAAACTGCAGTGTTGCATGCTTCTGCCCACATGTGCATTGGTAGGCCTTGATCATGCAACATAGCTCGTGCAGCACCCATGATCGTTCTGTTCTTCCTCTCGACGACCCCATTTTGTTGTGGGTTATGAGGCGCTATGAGTTCTCTTCGAATTCCTTCTTTGCTACATAAGTCTTTGAATTCATTCAAGATATATTCACCACCATTATCTCTTCGCAAAGCCTTCACTTACTTCCCCAAGTCTTTCTCCACCAATGATTTAAACTCACGGAACTTTGAGAATGTTTGATCTTTCTTCTACATGAAGAAGATCCAGCATCTATGAGAATAGTCATAAAAAAAATAACATAATACATGTGTTTTGTTGTTGAAGCAACCGAGAATGGCCCACACACGTATGTGTGAACTCTCTCTAGGATCACTGAAGCACGGTTCTCCTTTTCATGAAAGGTGGTCTTCACAAAATTACCCACGGTACATCCCTTGCACTGATCTATCTGCGAAAGTGTACCCTTGGGAAGTCTAATAGAAATCTGCTGCAAAATCTTCAGGGTGCCATGGTGAAGATAGCCCATTCTCCTGTGCCATAATTCGCCCTCATCCCGGCTCACCACTTCTTCTTCTTTTCCCACCATTACAGCGCAACCATCTACCTCCAGCTTGTAGAGATTCTTGACTCGAATCCCTATCCTCTTGGTTTGACCCATTGTTTTATGTCGCAGGAAGGCTTTTCCATCGTTGAAAACAACATCATAACCTCTGTCCTCCAACATCGCGATTGAGACCAAGTTCTTCTTTAGACCTGGAACATGCATAACATCTTTCAACAAATATTATTTACCTGACTCCCTCTCAAAGGTAATGGTACCAATGTTGGTCACACTTTATCATCCATCGTCGCCCATCTCTATGCATTTGGAGATATTTCTCCTCCAACTCGCTGAAAATATCCTTATCTCCCATCATGTGGAAGGAAACGCCACTATCAAGATACCACATCGATCCCATTTCACTTGAAACCAAGCATGCGGTCCAAGAAAAATAAAGTTCAAATTGCGAGGTAAGGGCCTCACTAGCTACAACTGCAACAACCTTCTTGTTCTTCTTTTTCTGTGGGCATTTAGTGGCGAGATGCCCATGTTCGTGACAGTGAAAACACTTCACCTTGGACAAATCTAGCTTCTTGCCTTTAGCCTTGGATTTTGGATGGGATTTCTTCCCCTTCTCTTTCCTCGCTTTGGAAGCCAAAGCACAATCCTCTTCATCATCACGTTTTGATGAAGAGACATCCTTGGTACTCCGCCTTATATCCTCCTACACTAGATCTTACCAAAGTCGCTCCCAATCCGAAAGTTTCTCCCGCCCATTAACAGAGTCTTGATAACTGTGCCAACTCTTCGGAAGTCCAAGGAGAGCCAAGCTCACCAAGTCATCATCAGAAACTATAATTCCCACACTCCCCAGATCATCCCTACATTGGAAAAACTTCGTGAGATACTTTGGAATATTTTCGCCCTTCTCCATTTTGATTTTTCTGAGTTTATCTTTCAACACCAACTTCCTATGGTCGCTGCTGCTTTGGAAAAGATCTGTCAAAGCCTTCCACATTGCAAATGGAGTAGCTTTCCCGTGAAGGCTTGACACAATATGGTCTTTCACACCTTCCAATAGAATCCTTCTCGTCTTCGCTACTTTCTTTTTCCAGGCGTCAAGTAATGCAACATCCATCGAAGTGGGCTTAGGAACATCGCTATCGATGAACTCCTTCAAGCCATTATCTTCAAGCACCATCTCCATCCTGTCCTTCCAAGCTATGTAGTTCAAGCTGCCCTCGAGTGCATACTCCAACTGCAACCCATTGAAAGCCATTTCAATGTTTACTCAACTGTCGCACCAAGAAATTCTTGCAGCAAATTCGAATTGTTCCACCAACACAACTCAGCACTGCTTCAATATTGAAATCTTCAATGATTAACACTGCTCTGATACCATGTATAAATTAATACAATATGCATGTATATTACTGGACTCCCTGATCTAACAATGAAATCCATTGTTAAATACAAAATCCTTCTACTCAATTATTTGTGGAAATTAAATCGCTAATTGCAAACATATGAAGAAAAAATCAATCACACATAACAAGATGTTTTACTGGGAAATATTAAAGCTAAAAACCCCAACTATCATATATTATGTATATCATGGAATCATGAAACAATCTCATACAAATCTCAGCTCATAGAGCTCTTAGTACAATATACAATCGTCTCACACTATCATACAAAAATCGGTTCACACATGCACCAATTTACTGCCTCCCGACAGCCTGCCTCCATTGCGCAATCCTTGCTGAAGAAGATCCTTGAATGAATTCGATCTTGCCTTTCCTTGACTGCGCAATCCTCATTGGAAACTCCAATGTGTGTGTAGATGAATTGAATGCATCACTATAGTCACAACTGATAGTCAAACACACCCTTTCACCTATCTCTCCACTAGGTCTCCACTGGATCTAACATGCAAGTAGTTAAATGTTGTATTTCTTCAGTTGCAAGTAAGGCACTACTTGTGAATTAAATAAATAATTAATTCACTCATCTTTCACTAGTGTATCTTTAGTTACAACTAGACAACTGAGTTTAACTCACTTAACTGAGTTAAACTAAATAACAACTCTCATAACTACTCTTCCAACTGTGTTACAACTATGTCACACTCAGTTACAATGAAGTCCATCATGCACGAGTCACCAACCAACCTTTAAACTCGTAAATCCTTCAGCTAACTGGTTTTCCACATCAGTTAACTGAAATCAAGTGCTCCAAGAGAATAAGTTATTGTTTATTGTTTGATTATCATTAAGGGCTAATGATAATCGACATGCATTCTATTTTTAGATATGTGATCTATAAATAGACTTCGCCTATGTTCTAAAAATAGAAACTCATCTAAAGATAGAATTTTCTCAACCATCTAGAATAAGCATCCTGCTAATTTTAGAATATGCTCACCATTCTAAAAAATAGACATACACCTAAAAATAGCCTACGGGCCCCACCTAGTGAAGGTGCTTAATTTTCACTAGGATCATCATCTTGTTGAATCTCAATAGTTAAGATGGATCTAGGTTGGTGTATATATACATTTACACCTTTCATTATTCTTTAGCATTATCATGAAGGATACAAGTAGACATGGACTCATACTCTTTTTTATCAAATTTTTTTGCAAATAATTAACTACTTGTTTATTTAACTTTTCTCTTTCTATTAAACTCTTACATGCAACTTAATTCAAAAAAATTATGCATGGAATCAAGTCAATCTCACACAATCCTCCTCTTTAGCAACTACCTTGCTTAATTTGTAATATGTGCACATTCTGCCAAAAACATATTTACTTTCTTGGGAACTTCATTCTACCTAGAACAAACAACTTTTACCTTGGTATTATGTTGTGTTCCTAATGATACTCTTTTTTCTCCTTGACTGTATGCATAAATCTCTCAGTCACAACCAAGAACACTTCTCTCATGTCTTCATCCTTTAATGGAAATAACTAAATGTACTTTCCATCCTTTATGATAGTGTATGTGTTATTCCTTCCATGGTATGTTGTGTTCCTTTCAAACTGCCATGGACTTCCTACAAACAAGTGATATGCATTTATTTTGGGAATTCCATCACATAATATTTCATCTCTATATTCACCTATGTGAAAAGATACTTTACATGCATATGTTACTATCACCTTGTAAGCCCTTTTGGAACCAAAACATCTTGTATAGTTAGAGAAGATTCTATTGCGATAAGCCTAACTTGTAATATTCCCAATTAGCAATAGCTAATTGGAATATTAATTCGGATCAATTTTGCCACCTCTAGTTAATTATAAGAGACCGGGAGTAGATCGGGGCTCACGCAAGCGCGCGGAGACAAACACGCGGGCTGAGTTGGCAGTGTGGGGCCGAGAAGGGCTACGGGTGAAAGAAAAAGTCTAGGGTTGAGAAGGAGGCTGCATATAAAAGGGGAGCGGGCTTCCTCATTTTGGTTCACTGTTGAAGTTTATGAAATTGTCATTGGTCGATACGACTAGAGCATGCCAGCTGTTCAGCCAGTCTGCAACACTATTCAGTGCGTCGAGTGTCTCCGAGCGAAGATCTCACCTTCAGCCCCGGGGGACTTCGAGTGCCTGCTCGGGTGAGGCAGTCCTATTATTGTTTGCAGGAAGATCGGGTCTGGGACTTGTTGCGGGCATCGTCATTGGTGGCCGCGCCGTCTCAAGCGAGAAGGTCGCAGCTCATCCCGTGAGGGCCTGGGACGCTATCTTTCAGGAGGTTTCGGGTCTGGAGGTGGAGCCAAAGACAATCGTACCTATTGAGGGCATGAGGCAGAGTCGATATAGTCTCTGGGTGGAGCCTTTCCAGCCGCCACGTATTAGCAGCAATACGACAGTACTCTCAGCCACGTGAACGCGAACTGGAGAACCGCAGTACATCTTCTACAGCCTTCCCTACTTAGTTCCCGATTGGAGTTGCAGCTGCTGCCCAGCAACTCCGACGTTTTTTCCATTCCGTGTAATTCAGCCAATCCCTTGGAGGATTGAGATATTATTGCTTGTAAGGGTTAGATCTTTGCTCCCCTATTGTGTTCAGGGCCATATATTTTTACATCATTTGGAGCGGCATTCTATCATAGACTGCGTTTTTCTTAGCCTGGTTTTATGCAAAAATAGCAGTGTTCTTTCATTTCTATTTACATGTGTTATTGAGGCTTGTATTGCTCTTCTTGATAGGTTGTTTCCTCAAGACTTGTACACTCTTTGCTGCTATACATTATTCTTGGCTATATGTTCTTCTTCTTGTCTCACAGCTCATTGCATAACGTTGTCTCTTCATGGTATGTATGTGTTTTCATATTGCTATAGCTCACTTTTGAGTGGGATTCTTCAAGCAGCTCTATAGACAGAGTCTGAAAAGGGCCAGATAGCCTTCGGATCTCACACTTCCTTAAGCATGAGCATACATACATCCAGAATGGCCTCACTGACCGGAATAGATTGTTGATATTCCCGAAATAGGAATATTACAAGCAGTATCGTAGTATAGTTCGGTCGTTCGTGATATTATCACAATGCCTACATTCTTACCCCAGCACAGTAAGAAAGAGAGGCACAGGATTCTCATTTACCCTTCGAGATTATTCTTATAATGGCAACCAAGGTAAAGACTCTGCCACTTTGCCTTTCAAAGATTACTGTTAGCTTAGGCAGGATGAAAGCAAATGGAACAATGGAGGATCTAGAACACAGAGCTCAGAGTTGCAGCGTACCATTGGGAGGACACCTCTTCCCATGTATGAGAGATCCACTAGTCCCTGTGAGTCTAAGCCCAAGAAGACCGGTACGGTGAAAAAGACGAATTTATTCTCATCTATTTTCAGATCCAGAGGGAATGAATCCACCTTTGAGGAGGTCAAAAAGATTGAAGAATAAGAAGTACCATGCACTTCCCATTCTCATCAAGAAGAAGATATTGAGCATGGAAGATACTTGGATCATCATATCCTCAATGATTACCTTGTTGAGTATAGATCTCAACCTAGAGCCTTCAGGGAGACTCTAGATTTTCCTCATTTCATCCAACTGAAGGAAGAGAAGAGACCATGTAGCAGAAAATAAATCAAAGGAAATAGATTTATGTTGTCTACCTTTGATGGGTCATCTAATGCAAAAACTTGGGTGAGAAAGTTGCAGGCATTTTTCCTACTACATCCTGTAGCAAGGAAAGAAGCTGTTGAAATCTCAGCGCTGCATTTGGAGGGTGAAGCCTATGATTGGTGGTGCAGCCACTTGAGCCATGCAAGGGTGGAGACTTTTACAGAGTTCACTCAAGGGTTGATCCAAACCTTTGATGGAGAAAGAGAAAAGAAAGAAGAGATCACATCACCTCTTGAGGAGGCTTGTGATGACGTTGTTACCTTCATTGAAGAGCAGCCACATGCATCAATAGTTGGGGCAGCCAACACTTTTGAGGAAGGGACTCTTGCATCCCTACAATAAGTTCCAAATGCACATCAAGGTATGAAAATATTTCCACATTCCATCGTTGCAACCAATTCTTTTGATCAATGTGGAGATTTACTTTTGCATGACCAAGGGTCAAATCTCATCGCTACTATAGAGCAGCTTGGTTGCACTGCGCTGTGCAACATGGAAACACTCGAGAAGGAATCAAACCATTATTCTCATGAGCCATTTCTGGATTGTACATCATATTGGAGGTTGTGGTTTGAAGCCTTGAAGGTTGATGGTAGACATCTTGGAGTAAGAAACCTTTTCTCCCTTCAAGATGACACTTTCTCAATGAGCTCTTCTCAGCTCAAAGAGGAACTTATACTTTTAGATCCAAGACCTCATTGGTTTTGGAAGACTATGGATGAAAGGGAGGTCTCAAGGAGAGATCTCATTGGAGATGCACTTCAACACACCATGGAGTGCAATGCTTTTCTTCCCTTCTCACAAGGGCGGATAGAAGATGGAGGACATCTTAAGATGGATAACTTCTCTCATACCTGTGTTGAACATTCCTTGAGCCATACACATCATGAGGGGAGGTTTTCGCCTACCACCTATTTGATTCTTGATAGGGTCTCATTGATTCTTGAGAAGCTTACATTTCGAAATCCCATGAAGTGCAGAGACCGGAATTTGATTTGGGAGGATGGTAGCCCTCATGGGAGGAGTACCGAGATGAAGAGAAGAAGAATGCATCCACAAGTAATTGAGTGGATGTGGATGATGAGCAAGGAGCTAGGGAGCTACCTGCAGATCTATGATACCGGGCAGTACGAGGCTTGGCTGCACTGGTTACTCTTGAAGGAGTTTGGCCACCACTTGTACTTGCATACCGGGCAGCAGGAGGCTTGGCTGCGTGGGTTACTCTTGAAAGAGTTTGGCCATCACTTGGAAAACACTCTTCCTAAGAGTAGGAGGACGGGGAGAAGATGACTGGATACTTGCATCATTGAGCAGCATAGAGTATGGATGCATGGTGCTGATATGATACTTATATCATTCATTGTGTCTTCATCACATGATTGGTATGATGGAAGTATGGGGAGGCAACACAATGTCTTGTTGCTTTGTTTGTTTCTGGGAGAGCAAGCGCAGATTTGCTCTCACACTTTGCATGATGTTGCAGGAGGAGGAGATGGCACTATCTCCTTGGTATTTGATGATGATTTGGAAGCACTTCCATCTTGGGAAGTATTCCACATTTGTTGCAGCATTATTAGAGGAGTCTTTGACAAGGAGCATGTCAAAGAACAGAGCTTTGTATTGACAGGAGCTTATTTACATGAGTTCACAACGCTGTCACTTTGGAGCAGAGACTTATGGATGAAGTGTGCCCAGTAGAGATATGGTGGATCTATAACCCATAGGTCCCAGGATCACTTCATATTTGTTGCACTTGATGAACAAGGAGGAGGTAATGATGATAGAGACATCTATGGCATATTCTTCTTAACTTGGATTTCCAAGCATGAGAAGGATCATCTTCTTGCAGCACATGGTTCATTCTTCTTCATAGCATGCCAACACACTATGAAGGACTCATGTAAGGACCCATGTACCATCTTACTTCCAACATATGGTGAGGGATTTGTTTTTACATTAATTGATTTGCACACTCTTGCCATTCCTATGCAGTGCATTGCTTCACAAGGGGGCAAGCTTGTCACATTGCTCCATGAGTTGTATTGGGCCAATCTACATGATGGAGGCAACCATCTCTTTTGTGGCCTTGGGCAAATGTTTTATCACCACATGTATGTTCAGTTGTTGCACTATAGCATGTATCATATAAAGACATGCATGATTAACATTTTGCCTTGTATTTTCATCAAGCAGCAACTTGTAAAACTGCGCTGTACTTGTCTGGGAAGCTGTTGGTACCTTCTTGCACAACATGAAACCTTCAACATTCTCTTCATACTATTACTGATCATGTCTACATTTGCTGATATAGATCAGATTTGTATGGGAGGCTTGATCATGAGGGAGACACATGAGCTGGATGTGTCCGTGAGTGGGAAACATTCTCACAATTTCTGCACTACATGTTTTAATGGGAGCATGAGAGGAGATATGGCCACCACAGCTAAATGTTTGTTCTCTTTTGAGGTGGGCCATAAGATTGATATTCATCCATTGTACAACCATGGGCAAGTACCTGATCATGTATTATTGTTGCTACATTCAGCCATTTACTATCCTTTAGTAGATGTGATGAATCATGGACATTGCTTGCCATGTAATTTTCTGAAGTTGCAGTGGATGAGACTGCGTTGTATCCTTGGGAGAGATTGTTTGCATCATGTATCATTATGTAAAACCTTCAGCAAACCTCTCATTCGGATGTTCCATGATGACCATGTCCTATTCTTCATGGATGGATTATTTTGGGCCAGCCTGTTCTTCATTGTTGGAGGAACCTTCTCTGGAGGATTGTTCTTCAATTTGCCATTGAAGGGCAATAATTTTGCAGCCCAGGATCAACATACACTCTACACTTGTCATGAGTGGAGAGAAGGACAGCATGGGGTAAGCTATGATGCTTGCCAAGTTCAGATTTACAGCCCACCTTCATTACCGGAGCTTGAGGTGGAAGGAGATTTTCAGGGGTTGCCTTGTTGGGAGGTGGCTCATTTTGTTTGGGTAATTGCTTGGGGATGGAGGATCCACATGAGGGGGATGTTCCTCATTATATTCCAGACACCATGCCTTGAGTGGACACTCTTCAATTCTATCCTTGCAATAGAATGGAGAGAGGTGATGAGTAGGTACACAGCTGATGGGACAGCTTACACAGCCACAGATACAGCGCAACATGGGTCATGGTCTTCGCCTCTTAGAGCATCAGTCATAGCCAGAGGCAGTGCACAGTCCGAGCCGTGGGACTTGGGCGATTATTGGCCATGGTGGCGATGGGATCTGGGAGGATTATTGGTTGGATGGTACTGTGAGAGGTCAGTTTGGGATCCTGGCATTGAGAGGTCCCTTCATATCAGAGTGATGAAGAGGGGAAGAATTTTCCGGATGAGGATGCTACTTGGGAGAGCAAGAAGATTTTGCAGCATCCATCACTACAGTTGCTTGGGGTCAAGCAACATTTTTCCGGGGGAGACTGTAATATTCCCAATTAGCAATAGCTAATTGGAATATTAATTCGGATCAATTTTTCTGCCTCTAGTTAATTATAAGAGACCGGGAGTAGATCAGGGCTCACGCGAGTGCGCGGAGACAAACACGCGGGCTGATTTGGCAGCGTGGGCCGAGAAGGGCTGCGCGGGAAAGAAGGAGTCTAGGGTTGAGAAGGAGGCCGCATATAAAAGGGGAGCAAGCTTCCTCATTTTGGTTCACTGTTGAAGTTTATGAAATTGTCATTGGTCGATACGACTAGAGCACGCCGGTTGTTCAGCCAGTCTGCAGCACTGTTCAGTGCGCCGAGTGTCTCCGAGTGGAGATCTCACCTTCAGCCCCGGGGGACTTCGAGTGCCTGCTCAAGTGAGGCAGTACTATTATTGTTTGCAGGAGGATCGGGTTTGGGACTTGTTGCGGGCAGCGTCATTGGTGGCCGCGCCGTCTCGAGCGAGAAGGTCGCAGCTCATCCCGTGAGGGCCTGGGACGCTATCTTTTGGGAGGTTTCGGGTCTGGAGATGGAGCCAAAGACAATCGTACCTATTGAGGGCATGAGGCAGAGTCGATATAGTCTCTTGGTGGAGCCTTTCCAGCCGCCGCGTATTAGCAGCAATACGGTAGTACTCTCAGCCGCATGAACGCGAACTGGAGAACCGCGGTCCATCTTCTACAGCCTTCCCTACTTAGTTCCCGATTGGAGTTGCAGCTGCTGCCCAACAACTCCGGCGTTTTTGCCATTCCATGTAATTCAGCAAATCCCTTGGAGGATTGAGATACTATTGCTTGTAAGGGTTAGAGCTTTGCTCCCCTATTGTGTTCGGGGCCATATATTGACAGATCCATGTATTGACATCATTTGGAGCGGCATTCTATCATAGACTGCGTTTTTCTTAGCCTGGTTTTATGCAGAAATAACAGTGTTCTTTCATTTCTATTTACATGTGTTATTGAGGCTTGTATTACTCTTCTTGAGAGGTTGTTTCCTCAAGACTTGTACACTCTTTGCTGCTATACATTATTCTTGGCTATATGTTCTTCTTCTTGTCTCACAGCTTATTGCATAACGCTGTCTCTTCATGGTATGTATGTGTTTTCATATTGCTATAGCTCACTTTTGAGTGGGATTCTTCAAGCAGCGCTATAGACATAGTCTGAAAAGGGCCAGATAGCCTCCAGATCTCACACTTCCTTGAGAAGGTGACACATCCGGTAAATGCCCTCTCAGTCAATCTCTGGAATAGATTGCTGATTGCTGATATTCCCGAAATAGGAATATTACATAACTTCTCTATCATCACCATGACAACCATGTTTTTTGAACTAATTTTATTACTTTACAACACTTACTAAGGATATTTTTCATTGACTCTATTTCTTCCTATGTTGTTTTTTGTTCCTACACAACCACACCTCTTTGTATCATTAGGTTCTCTCCTCTTTTAGGAGTTATTATTGTGATAGTTTATTTGTATTCAAACTCTTCTCCCTTCACTAACTTAACTCCTGGTTTAATGTTCCGCTCGTAATTATAATCAAAGGTCTTAAAAGGAAGAATGGGAAACCAAACCCACATTCGAGCCGTAGAGAGGGAATCTAATGAAGGTTGAAAGTAAGGAATCGAGGCTTCATGTAAAAGCTAACACAACCCAAGATTCATATATTAGAATATAAATTGAGTTCCTAATCAGGTGCATAGTTAAATTTTACTATGAAAAAGCCCCTTGCATAGGGTAAATGTAGACTTATTCCTTTAGTAGGGGTCCCAAGTTAGAAATACAAACTAGTGAAGATTTATCAACCAGTATTGGAACTCATGGAAGTAGTGAACTAGACCACGTTGTGAACATAATTTCATGTTCTTGAGTGCTTCCTATCCATAGGGATAGTAGGGATTATGTTGGCCTTTTTCCATCCTTAAATGACATAGAAGAGAATACCTTCACGATTGAAGAATTCCCACTAGACCAAAGAGGGAGAGAGCATCTTTTAAAGATTTCAAAATATTAGCTATATTTTCCACTTGAGAGGGACCCAACTACAAGATAATTAGATTATTAAATAAACACTCACATGAAGAATTTATGAAGCTTCCACTAATAGAAAATGAATATGAATACAAAGCACCCAAAAAATATATAGGTTAATAGAAAACATAAAGTTCTTACCATAGAAAAACTCTCCACTTCAGTGAAATCCTTAATATAGGGTAACATCTAAAATAAAATCTTAGTTACATGGATAAATATTTATCTTTATTCATTTTTTCTTTCTTTAAATAAAAACATTTTACTCTATCTTTTAAAAAACACTTTATTTATATTAAAATTTAAATATTATAATTAATAATTTCGATACATCTTACATAATCTCATTAAATAAATAATAATATTATATTATGACCATATAAAAAACTCTAATAAATTAGCATTTCCCTTAATAAGTATCATCTATAATCATTAAAAAAATCTTGTTTTAAATTATAATTATTATCTTATGAGGATGCGAAGACTTCCTAATAAAGTAGCATTTTCCTTGTCAAAGATAATAAGTATGGTCTATATAATAATTAGATGTCTAGCTAATAAAGTGACATTTCTTGTCATGGATAACCAAGTCTTTCTAAGCAATGTTTGCAAAACAATATTATAAGTAATTATGTATCTTACCAGCTTAATTGCAATGATATAACTATAAATTTTGTCCCAATAGCTTGTACTTTATTGTAAAACCAAATTTTTTAAATGAAAATAAGTACTTTTGAGATGAGTTGAAAACAACTTATGGGACAATCTATTAATAACAAATGATTAATACTTATCATTTTATAAAGTGCACAATTAACATATTTAAAGTGCTTTTAGGATCTTCATATCCATAACAATATGGGCAATGCCTTTTTATATTATGATATGAGACAGATGAGAACCAGCCAGCGAGAACAAAAACCACACTCAAAGAATATTTTTATATTATAAAATTTTTAATAGGTCAAATCTAAGCCCGACAAGATTTTAGGTTGATGAATGAGGCTCTGTAAGAAGGGGATTATAGCATGATGGGTCGTGCATTTGCAATTACTTTTGTTTACCTTATAGGACTTTTACAAAGATAGATTATTAATAAAATAATTATAAATTGAATCATAAGTGTGTTTAGTAGTATGTTATTTATATTAATATAATTTTAAAATTATATTATATATATGCATAGTTGTGTGAAGATAAAAAATGATTATTAAATTAATTCAATAGTGATATATAATAGAATATATATTTGTCAAAAGTTTATGTAATGTGGGTCATTAATTTGTTTTCTTATATTTAAGGAAAATGAAATTTTAACTAGTTAAAAGTAATTTAAAGTCATATTTCAAAACTAAAAAGATTGGTTATAATCCATGAATGATATCCACTTATATCCATTACTCATATTTGGCCATCACTAACTCTATTTGGTAATGTGGTATCCACAACAGCTAGTTATCAACCCCATACATGAAAGCTCAGATGTTGCACTCCCATTGCAATTTAACCTCTTTCCCAAGAGGTTGCAATACACTATCATTTAGTTACTAGTTTATGTTAATGTGAAAGTTTATTGATGTTTTTATTCTATAACGGCAAGGTACATATACTTGTATAGATTTAGTCAAAACATTCTAATTTGGCGTTTAACTTTATCCTAACCTTTGAATTAAATTATTATTACTATATTCAAAATACTAGAAATAGGTAAAAAGAGTACCAACTCTACTCTAAGTCTTACTTAAATGATTTAAGGTTATATTATCAATATTTCCAAAAAAATGAAAACTAATGAGAAACTAATAGTGTCCTAGGTCATCTTGGGAGCCAACTCTCACAACATTCACTTTCATTGTTTGCTTTCACTGACTAAAAATATAGCCCATGAACATATATGTAAGTTGCATGGAACTCAAATAAAAAAATATCTTATTTTTTCGTGTTTGATCTAATATGAAACTCATAATAAATGTTGATTATTTAGAGATTTTATGTATTGCTCTCATGTTATATGGAACTCAAATAACAAAAACATTTTATTTATTATTTTATGTTTGAATTAATATGAAATTCATAATAGTTGTTGATTATGTAGAGATTTATATATCTGAGAACCAGATTTCAATAAAAACAATGGATGCATTGCTCTTTTCATTAGAAAACTTACTCATTTTTAAAGAAGAAGTTAGATTATAGGTGGCATTGGAGGAAGATTAATTGGTATGTAATGGTACTACTGCCCTTCATATTACAATTCGACTTTCCTTTCCCCACTCTGCAAAACAAAAAAGAATGTCATCCATGTGTCTCTGTTCATTTTGTGGTTTCTTTGGATTCGAATTGGGCCAATTTCATGTCAATTCGTTTCTCTGGATGCTATAGAAAAGCTGAGGTTGTTAGTCTGAAAATGAACCTCATTTCCACAGTCCTCTATATTTTAAACTTCGAATTTTTTGTAGTAGTATGCTCTCTGCCAATATCTCTTTGTATTTTCCTTTGGGCCTCATTAAAACCCTGGCACTGGTCGCTAAGTCCTTTTATCTTTCGTTCATGCTCAATAGGATTGGTAGGATTCATTGCATGCAGCTTCGTTTCATAAATTTACTGTGGGTTTGCATTTGGATAGATGTCTATCACTGTCTGTCAAAATACTTTCATGATCAGGTCTATCAGTGTTGCGTCGGTACTTGTTTGATTTTGGGTAAGATTGATAAGCTCAATTCCATTCAATCTTCTATTGAATTTGAAAATCTGTCATATGGTGAATTAGTGGGGATAAAAGATCGGTATTTCGGCTTTCCCGGGTGGGGTAAGGGTTTGCTTTTAGGTCTGCATTGTCAAGGGCAGTTATACTTTATTCCATGGCGGAATCGTCCTT
Source organism: Pinus albicaulis (assembly GCA_034641835.2). Lineage (NCBI taxonomy): Eukaryota > Viridiplantae > Streptophyta > Pinopsida > Pinales > Pinaceae > Pinus > Pinus albicaulis. The sequence continues at coordinate 149,538,294 of CM076582.1, forward strand.
CGCACCAGTCTCCTCTTTGGAAAACTCAATTGTCAAACTGGTTCACTGCTGTTTTTTTACTTAACAATACTCACTATCATAAAATCTCGTTCACAAAGATTCTATGGATTATGTGGACTCCAGAGGTATTCAACAGAGTTTCCTTGGTTCATATTACTGATCCCTCTCTACACACAGGGCTCCTATCCAGGTTTTTGGACGCATATTCTTTTTGGTTCATCATGGTCAAAAGCCAAAATGGTAGAGGCAAACACAATAGACAAATCAATCAATCTATTAGACCAAGTAAAAGGGGAAGGAAGACAAATGAGCAAGTTTTGGAGAATATAGCCGATGTGTATGAATCTAGGAATTTGATTCATATACAAAATACAATATATGGTTGGGAAAGACAAACTGACAATGAAGATGAAGACATGAAGGAACAGACTGCCAACATGGAATTTATATCAGAGCCAGGAAGCACAAGAGGTCATGTATCCCTCTTCCAGCAATCAGTTAAGACATATTGGAAAATGAAATGTGTTCTCGCAAAGGCAATGGCTAGCATGGAAACAAAGGAAGACAATTCTTCTATGCTTTTTGAACTTCAACAAATGAAACAAGACATACATGAGATGGTGAAGGTTCAAATCCAGACAAATGACAGAATTGGAAAGATAGAGCGACAACTTCAAAGTATGCAACGAGGGGAACTGCTGGGCACCACAGCGAAGGACCCAGCCCCTGTGGATTCTTCTAATGGGATTTCTATTTAAAGTATAGTTTTTCTCATGATTTTGGCGAATATTAGTAATAGTTTCTGTTTTAGTTGCAAATGTTATGGACATACTAAAGTGATTAAAGTTGTAGTTAGAAGAAAAAGACAATTCATGTTTTGGTTAGCTTTTAACTCTCTGCGGTGGCCAACAGACCTAGTTTCCTTTGGGCAGGTTGAGGCTACTGTAAATGATACAATATGTATAGCAACTTGCTCTATAAAAATATGAAAATAAAAAGGTACTACGAAATTTACAACAAAAAAGAATAAGTTGTTAGACACCTCAAATCTAGATTTACCTTAAATCTAGATTTATTTGAGACATTTTAACTGATTATCTAAATGTCTTAAAAACTAGGAAATATTTGTATTTATTATCTTAAACTAAGAAAAAAAACATAGATTATATTGACCTTTAAAGAAATATCTCAATTAAATAAAGTAAGCAAGTTATATTTAGAAGACACATTTACTATAAACTAGTAATTTTGCATCAAATGCTTAAATATATCACCTTTCCCATCTTTTCTCATAAAGTAATTAATGCAATTTAGTTTTATATGTTTTTATCTCTTCACTCTTATATTCCTTTTCAAAATAGACATTGATGCACTACTCTTCCCATCTTTCCTCCTAAAGTCTTGCTGCAATTTAATTTTATATCTCTTTAGTCCAATACTCCTTTTCAAACTGAGCATTGATGCAATTACTTTTATCTTTTTATCTTTTCAAAATTTGTTTGCATTCCCCCCTCTTTCTTTTATATCTTCTTTTTCAAGCTGAACATTAATGTGGTTACTTTTATCTTTTTAAAAAATTTCTAAGACTTTCTTTCTTTGTTATATTTTATTTATAATATAATAACAACATCATTTGTACTTACCTTTATAAGATAAATATTACTAAAATATTTTATTTACAATATAATGACAACATCAATTGTGCTTACTTTTATAAGATTAATATTACTAATAATTAAATAAATAAATTATGATAAATTCATCTTTGTTTTAAATTTAATTTTTATATGTTCATAAGACACCTTAATTGCTGATAACTTAATGTTATATATTAATATATATTAATATATATATATATATATATATTAATTCAAATATTATTTTGAAATTGTTCTTCTAGATTAATCACACCAATAATTTTGGGTTGACCTTTGAAACCAATGTCATTCAATTTTAATAATGTTTACTCATCCACACTTTTTACCTCCCACCCCAAGCTCCTACCCAACCTATAAAAATGAGAATTAATATATAGAAAAGAAACACCAATCAATTTTTTAATTAATTAAACAAATGAAAATAGGATTAAAAGAATAAAGAACAAAGGGACCCATTGAAGGCGTTTTTCCCTAAATGACAATAATGTGGAACCAAATTTCTTAAAGCCATTGTCATACCCTTTCAAAACCAACCTGGAACAGAACAGTGTACAGTAATATTGTAATTGTAAAGCCAAGTGGTGGCGCAGGTACCTATGAGAAAAATATAGAGCAAAGAAGGAAAAAAATAATAATTTCCAATGATAAAATCAATGGCAGAGCTCTTGGATCTGTGCTTGGTTGTACTGTTTTCTCATTCATTTCTCGTTTGTTTTTCTTTTTCTCCGGTGGTGAGATGATATTGTGCTTTGTGCCTTCTTATGTGCTGCTTCTTCTTCTGACCCTTCCATCGCTTCAAGGTATGACCGTTTACCCATTCAAACTCTCTGTCATCTCATCAATATCATTTTCTCCATTCTATAAAGTTTCGTCTTTATCAAAAGCATTCGGTCCACTTCCCCAGCGTTGAATATTGCAGTTTTTCTACGTGAAAAAGCCAAGCCAAGACAAGAAAAACTTACACTGTTTCACGTGAAGTACAGAGAGAAATCATTCATCACTTCCCACAATATGGATATATATATAACCGATGCGCCCATATTACTGGTTTACTCCTTTTAATTATGGTACCCACTTGCTGCTTCATAAGCCTTAACAATGGCAAAACTCTTTCAAGTATTTTTTTTTAATTGAAATCATGCCAAAGTTGGAATAATACTAGGTCCCATTGCTTCATTAATGAGGTTTACAGAGTAAAATTTTCCAACTATAGATCATAGATTATTGGTAACAAAGTGTATTTTATTTTTAAAGTATATTTTTTTGGTCAAATTCTATTATGGATAGTTGGAATTGTAAGTTTGAGTTGTGTAGCGTGCAAGATTTGAATATTTTAGATTTTTTGTAAGAGCATTGAATCTATTTATATATTCAAAATGCAATTTAACTAACAACAAAATCAATAATGAGATTATCCTATATTTTAGTTTTTTTCATTTTATATTTTTAAGTCAAAATTAAGTAGGGATAATTAGAATTACAAATTTGAGTTTTGTGCTCTACACAATTTTAGTGTTCTAGAAATTTTTCAAAAAACTAAATCAATTTACACATTTAAAAAAGCAATGTAAATATAAAAAAATACACCTTTCAAAAATTATATCAAGCAAAAACAAAAGTCAAAATTGAGAAGAGATAGTTGAAATTGCAAATTTGAATTGTTGACTCTACAAATGTTCTAAGAATTATTTAGGACACTAAATTTATTGATATACTCAAAATACAATTTAACTAATAAAAAAAATTACATTCTCATAAAAATTTAATTACTTATTTAAAATATATAACAATAATAATATAAAAAAATTATTATTATTTTTTATTTACATTTAATTAAAATTCTCATTAAAATTATCAATATTAATGTACAAATTTCTAAATATTAATGATTTATAGTCTTTTCATTTTTTGGGTTAATAAAAATATAATAAAATTCAAATTTAAAACTTACATTTCTCTCCTTATAAATATCTTAAAATTCAAATTTAACAATTGTTTTTATAAATATCTTTAAGTGACAATGCTATTAGTGAAGTGTTATTTATAAGTAATATGTGTTTAGGTGTGAATGAGGGTGTGTTGGTTTGAAAATATGTTTGGAGGCCACATGAGTCTAAATAAGGCATGAGGCTAATTAAATGAGTGTTGGACCAATTCAAAGTACAATCAAAATATATGGCTATAAATTAGGGATGGATTCAATTTCAATTAAGTGAAGTTGTTATATCTATATATATGTATGTATGTATGTATGTATGTATGTATGTATGTATGTATGTGTGACAATATTTTTTTTTAGATATACACATAAATTTAATAATAATAAAAACACTATGAAATAGTGATTAGAGAGGTTGAACTTCAATGGAGTAGTCAATATTAGTATAACAAATCAAGAGATAAAAATTAGGTTGGGGTTGCATTCTCTTTTTCTATAGTTCATGGATACTTTAGGTTCAACTTAACATGCCTCATATCATTGAATCTTGACTCGTCTCTATAAATTTTTAACCAGAAATACCTAATTATTCAAGTTTAAACCTACACAATTTTGACATTTGAACTTTAACTAAACTATCTAGATTATTCAAATTCAAACTAATAGATCTTTAAAGCTTAATTTTGAACATAAATATTAGAATACAATCAACACATTTTTTTAAATATTTCAATTTGTTAAATTTAGAGTTATTATTTTTTTAATAACAACATAAAAATTATCACAGTGAAAATATTTAATAATATGCTTTTTAACCATAATCTAACTAATAGATAAAATAGCTCCAATACTTTTTTAGGTCACTTTTACTCATGATAGTGAGATAAAGATTTTAAAAATCATAAATTAAAATATATTTTGAAAAAAAAAAAAAATTAAACAAGAAAAAATAACAAGCTTTATCAAATAGTATTATCGACCCAAAAATAAACAATTATCTATTTATTTAAATTATTCCATTTTTTTATCTTATTTTATAATATTTTAATTATATAAATTATATAATATTAAAATAATTACAAATAATTATTTTTAGACATATATCTTTAAAGAACCTTGGGACTTGTTTTAAGGTAAAGTGAAAACAAAGTAAATGGTTAACCTGGCCATTATGAGTATGGATTTCAGACTCATTCAAGATTCCATTCAACTACATTATTGGTTCATAACAACAATCATTGATATCAGGTTGTAAAATGGTAAGTATTATTGTGTTTGGTTTTCTTTTAAATTTTGAACATTGACTTTTGTGGAAGAGTTGTTCAAACAAAACTTCGAGAACCATTAAAACTTAATAATCATTTTATAATCATTTAAAATGAGTAGAAAATTCACATGCTATACTTATTACTTTTTTTTTTAATCACTTTTTTAAGTAAAAACTTTTTAATATTTATTAGAAAATTAATTAATTTTTAATACAATTAAATTTATAATAAATGAGAATTCTAATGAATTTTAATTATAAGATTTTAAATATAATTTAAAATATTTATAATAAAAATATGACAAAAATTTAATAGAAATTTTAGATATGAATATAGTTTTATCATAATTAAATTTGTGTGTGGTGGAATATCATTTTTAATATTTTTTTTTAAATTTTAAATTGATTTGAATTGTAATAAAAAATTATTAGAGTAAATCTAATGGAATTCTAATTTTATTGATAGTAAGATTCTAATTAATTTTTGGAAGGGAATTTGGTACTCTATTAAACAACTTTAAAATAATAATGTTGTGTAATTTTTTTAGTTAGTTACTTAGTTTGTTTTTTTTCAATTTATATAAATCTAAAGAAAATTTTAAATATTAGAAATTTTGGCTTTCTATATTATCCAATTTTATTTTCCATTCTAGACTTGAGAGTGTATTTTTATACAATAATTAAAATATATATATATATATATTAACAATGTAAGTCTTAACCACTCAATCTTCTTTTTTTTCCAATTAATTAATCATAAGTTTAAGCCATTTATTTTGCAAAGTTGAAGTCTTAGGTTTTTCAAGGTGTTGATGAACTATTTATGCATTCAAAAACTCATTTTAAACAACAAAAATCACATTCTCACAAAAATTGTATCACAATATTTGGTTTATTAATTAGACTATCCATATTTTTAATTATGTTCATAATTAAAAATAAAACTAAAAATCAAGATTTCCCTAACCATTATATTTATTTTGAAGAAAAATACTTTTCCTTCTTTTGAAAATGATTTTTAATTATATTTCACTATAACCTTCAATATTTTTATGCAAATGTTGATTTTTATAGTATTAGAAAGTGTTCTAAGTCTCAAACTTTTGTGAAGAGGCTTGGACATTAGTATTCCAAAGAACCCAGAAACTGTTTGTGGAAATTCCACTCGGTTCATGTCTTATTAAAATAATTAATTATTTTAATGGAGACCTTAAAGAGTATTAATAAGACAGAGTGTGAATCTTCTAGAGAATGAAGATCAAGTCAAGTTTTAATCTTAGCCATTGATTAGACTTCTAATCTAGGTTGTTGATTCATCAATGAGAAGATTATAAAAGAAGGCTTAAGGGTCATTTGGAAGGCAAGTCGGGCACACACTTAGTACTCGAAGGAGATCAATTCTAAAGTAATAGAATTCGATTTCAGTGGGAGAGTTGTAAGGTGAAGAGTTGCAGAAGCAAAAGGAGAAGAGGGAGTCAACAGTGACTAAGCACGAGGACAGAGGGACGAAGAGGGTCACAGAAGGCAACGCAGAGCTGCATCGCAATGAACCCACCTAGAGCCTATGCAGAGTGACGCAATCCAACGCAGGGACTATGTAGAGAAACACACAGAGGGATGCAGAGGAAGTCAGAGGCTCAGGTGTTAGGAAATTTTCGGGAGGGGTCTAGAATTTTGTTTGAGATGTTTTCTGAGTATATCTGCTAGTGCATTCCTTGTAAAGATTCACTTGCTGAAGAATAATAATAAAACGCTCATTTGCTGCATCAATTTTCCCACATTGGTTTTTTTTTTTTTTTTCCGGGGACAATTGTCCAAAAATGTAACGTTTTTTTTTTTTTTTTTTTTTTTTGGGGACAATTGTCCAAAAATAAATGTGTACATGTGATTGGTTATTATGCTTATGTTCTTTACTATTTACTTCTCTGCATATATAATTGTGAATGTTGCAGTAGTACTTATTTTGAAGTTTATCACAAATTTTTGTAAATAACTTATGAGAGTAATAAGTAGGAGAAATAAATCTATCAGTACAACTGTAGATTTCCAGATTGAAATTTTCACAGCAAATCCCACCATCATGTGTTAGTGTAGAGAGTTAACCCATATTTGAAAATGAATTACATTCACAATGCAAGTCTCAATCACTTAATTTATCCCTCACAAACCATTATACATAAATTTATTTATATCTTTATATATAAAAATATGTCTATAATAAATATTTAATTTAAAATTCCGATATATATGGATTTAAATAATTTTCTATATTCATTATATTTATTTTGAAGAATTCATTTTCCTTATTTTGAGGATGAGTTTATGGTGTTTTGGGCATGTGGTATTGATTAGCCTTAGTATTGGCCTATGGTATATTACCCAGAGGCAGGGAATTGAACTAACTACTTCACATCAATGAGTGCCTTAGCAAAACACCTTATCATCATCTATCCAAGACCCCATGGACAAAAGAAAGTTATAATTTAGTTAAAGATTATGATTTTTTTAATCTCGGCAAATGAGATATATAATGATGTAAGTGTTTAGATACTTATCATAATTGATGCCTATGAACTTTTACCAACTATTTAATTTATATGATTGAGCTACTTATATTCCACTATATCTTTTAATTTTATTTTATTTTTTGCAAAACCCACTATCACATATCACATGTCCAGAATTAACCAAGATTTGAAAATAGATCACATTAAAAATGTAAGTCCCAACCACTCAATCTATCCTTAACAAAACATTATACATAAATTTAATTATATTTTTAAAATACAATATAAATAAAATTTTAATTATACATTTTTGTTGTACATGGATTTAAACATTTTTTCCTAAGGCACAATATTTATTTTAATTTTCCTTATTTTTAAAATGATATTTAGTGATATATAATTATAATCTCCATTTTGTTTTTCTCACAAATCATGGAAAATAAGCAAAAATTTGAAAATAAATTATATTAAAAATTAAGTCCCAACCTCTCAATCTATCTTTCACAAAACCTCATACACAATTTTAATTATATTTTAAATAAATCTACTAATTATATCTATAATTAAAAATTCAATTATAGAAATTTAAACAATTTTTTTTAAATAATATTTTAGACGAACACCATATTATTTTTACCACAAAACTATCTTAACAAGAAAAATGTAATTAACTTTATGCCACAAAACTATGTTAATAACAAAATTTTGAATAAATTTATTAATTATATATATAATTAAAGATTCAACTATAAAATTTTAAACAAGTTTTTTATTATTTCTGCCACAAAACTATCTTAACAACAAAAATTAATTAACTTTATGTCACGAAACTATGTTAATAACAAAATTTTAAATAATTACAATATTATATTAATTAAATATAAACATGTTAAAGAATCAAATTTGACCCTAAGTGAAAACAACTTTTCCAAGTAATATCCCATTAACATAATTCAAAATAACCTTATCAAGACCAACTAACACATTGAATAGAATAGTACAATTTGAATATTTTAATGGTAAAACCTGCTACTTTTAACTGGGATTACTTCACTGTCTACGAGTAAATCAAAAGTGAAGGCAAGGTGTACCTCAACTAGCTCTTGCAACTTTGACTAATCAAGTAAACAAAATGTGACAATTTGAGATCTTTCATGAAAGGTGCTTCATTTATGGTTAAAATTACTTTACTTGTCCCAACCAAATTAAGGTCTCCCTGCAGCCTCAAGATTGTTTTTAACACCCCATTTATTACTAGAGTTAGATTATAGTAGAATATATTTCTGCACAACCATTGTAGTGGGGAGACTTTTGAGATATTTTGTGATAATATTGGTTGACAATATGTGAATAATAATATATATAAGGATTGCTCTATTTTTTATGTGAAGTTATGGTGATTGGTTTCTCTATTAAGGTACTCTTTCATGTGAAATTACAGTGATTGATTGTTCGTAAAGCTATCAATTGAATTTCACGTCTCGATTAGAGTGACATATTAAATATGATAAAAAATAAAAATGTCCCTAAAAAACAAATAATACACATAAAAATTCCACAAATTTATAAATACCATTCTATTAAATTTGTTTTAATATTACATTTAACCTTAATCAATTATATATAATTTAATAAATAATTTAAATAAATAAATTTGGATGTTATTAAAATATATCTTCAAGAAAATCACATGAGAAATTTTATAATCGTCTTTCATGTAAAATTATCAGTTCAATTTCATGTCCCGATTAGAGTGATATATTAAATATGATAAAAAAATAAAAATGTTTCTAAAAAACAAATAATACACATAAAAATTCTACAAATTTATAAATATCATTCTATTAAATTTGTTTTAGTTTTACATTTAACCTAATCAGTTATATATAATTTAATAAATAATTTAGATAAATAAATTTGGTTGTTATTAAAATAAATCTTCGAGAAAATCACATAAGAAATTTTATAACCAACGCTTTTCGAATTACTGACAATAATTCATTATCAAGATAATTTTAAATTTTAAATTTTAAATATTTATTAAAATATACAATATTTTATTGTTATTTTAAATAAAAATAATAAAAAAAACTAAATTTGTATTTTGTAAATTATCAATAAAACATAGTTTGTTTTTTTTGGTTGTATGTTAATTTTTATGTTAGAGTTTTCATATTTTATTTTATGTTTATCTTCATTTTAGATATCTTAAACTTTAAAAGTTTAAACAACTTCTTTTTCTATATAATTTTATTTCAACATATTTTATTGTTTTAATTTAAATTTATTAAATAAATACCACTTAGGTCAAACCTTTACCTAAAACAATCAACACATGATCTTAAATAACATAAAGTTTAAAAATAAATATTATTTTTTTTCATTTAACTTTTTTTTAACATATTTTATTGTCAGTTTAATTGAAACTTATTAAGTAAATATAACTTATCTTAAACAATTCAAAATTTAAAATCAGGTTTAAAATCACATATTCTTTCTCTTTTGAAATTTGTAATTTGTCCAGAGACATATCATTACCATTTTTTTAATTGAACACAATTTATCCCACATTTTTCATTATCATCTTAAAAGAGATTTATCAATACCAATTTACTTTTACTTTACAACCACCCAAAGTTTAAAAGGTAGCATGTTTATAACCATTGTTTTGTCAAAATAATTTTCCTTTAAAAATACATAATAATAATAATGTTTAATTGAGGGAATTGCTTTACTATAAAATGGTTTGTTTTTGTTTTTTATTTTTTATTTTTAATTGGAATATAAAATCTTGTTTTATAGTGGTATCAATTTTAATTTTTAGTAAGAATATATCATTTAATAAAAACTATTTAAAAATTTGTTTAATAAATAATTTAGTTATTTATAATTTTATTATTAAATTAATTTTATTTTTATATTATTACATAAGTATGTTTATTTAGTTTTATGTAGAGGATTAAGATTAGATATTGCTAAAAAGTAATGGGTAATTTTCATAAATTGTATTAGTTTGATTTTTTTTTTTTTAATAATATTTAGGTGAATCCCCTATTTTTTTGATCATCATGTAAGACTTAAAACTGTTTCTTATTAGATATGGATTCATCTTTCTTCACATAATAATGACCCAAAACTTATAGGAATTCAACACGAGTGAATATTTACCTTCTTATGGACCATTAATGAATCAGGGATCATTATTTTCCTTAAATAAAAATGATAATTTTCTTTAAATAATGATAGTTAGTTAATCAACATTCACAAATAACAACCAATAATAACTATATTTAATATATATTAATAAATAAAGACGCAATCTAACTTACAGACAAAATAACCATTTTCACCATAAATTAGGGATATAATTTCAAACAAGATTGTGATTTTTTGTTATTTAAAATACATTTTTGAATGCACAAATAGATTCAACACCCTGAAAAATCTTTTGGACACTAAAATTCTATCTCTTAAACAAATTCTACATATTAAACAACTTACACTCAAGTTTTTAAAAATCTTTGTCAATTTTGGTTAAAATTAATTAGAAAAAATCTCTGGAAAAAAGTCATTTCTTCTATGAGTTAGACTAGGCCATAAATAAATTATATTAATTTTTATTTTATTTTTTTCATTTTGAAAGGACAAAAATTAGTGTAGTTTAACTAATAGACAAAATTACCCTTTTTCCACGCATTTTTATATTCAAATTGGCCAAAATACAATAGAGGTTTTTCTTCTTCTTGTTTTTGTTTGCTTGGTAGTGTAGGTCCTGAGATGAATTCATGCCAAATCTATGGTCTGAGAAACCGATCGAGGGGCATCTAAGCCGTCAAAATCAACTAGGGATAGCACCCGGCCTCAGCCACACCAACCCTTTCTTAACTGGGGAGTTCTAATAGGATCCTGTGCATTAACTCTGGTATGATTGGTATGATCTAGTATGATCACACCCAGAGGTTTTTGGTATGATTGCACCCAGAGGTTTTTAAAAATCATAAGTTTAAACTATTTAATTTCAAAACTAAATATTCTAATGCTTTTCATGGTGTTGAATCCATTTATGCATTAAAAACATTTATACATTAAAAACACATTTTAAATAATAATAAAGCTGTAGTCTAACTAGACTGCTTTTTAGCCCTGAAAATCATAGAAATTTCGGTAAGTGCCTTAGAGGTTTTTGATGGTGCTGAATCCATTTTCACCACCAAGATCATGATTCAAACACTGTTACTGTAAGATTTCTTAAATTTTTTTGGCCCTGATTCCGACCAATTTTAACCGTCTAGGCAATTCTTCCGTCTCGTTAGACAACTCCAATAATAATTCACAATCTCACTTGAAATCATATAATCAAATTTCATGAAAAATAGTCATTTAATTTATTAATAAAACTAAAAAAAAATTATAATTTTTTTTTTAACAAATAAATTTTACATTAATTTATATTAAAATAAACTTAAATCTCCAAAGCCTATAAAAATCTTCAAGAACTCTTCACTATGATTATTCTGCATGGAAATATACACATATTTATGAATAATTACTTGATAGTGAGGTGCATGGCATTTTAAATTTGTATATATTGAATATCCATGTTCTTACTTTATGTCAGATGCTTAGTTTTGAAAAAAGAAAAAAAGAAAACACATATATATGTGAATAACTCTAATTTTTTTTATAGGAGATAAAAGGTTTTTTTAACTACAGAAATATTGAAATTAACAAAAAGTTTGAAGAGCAGTTTAGGATTTCAAAATGATTCCTCCATGTCTAATGGCTTTCCAAAAACAAAATCATTTATATGATAATAAATAACATTGATTCTTGACTTTGAATTGAAAGTTCAAATTTGATATTCAAATTTTCTACTGAGTATCAATATTCTTACCATCTTAGACTTATGTCTTATTATTTATTAATTAAAATAAATTATAAAAAATTATAACTGTTATTTTCTTTACAAAATAAATTATAAAAAACTTATAACTATTATTTTCCTGACAATGGCTTGAATAACAACTCTTAAAATCTAAAAATATTGACTAACATTTTAACATTTAAAAAATACTCTTATATAAAGTACACACATATTTATGAATCAGACTAATTTTTTTTTTGACAGTGGGGTGCAGGGTTTTTTAACTGAACATCCCTGTTCTTACTATGACTTAAGAGATAAGAGGATTGATATATAATATTATCATATATATGTGGGAAACTGTTTAAATTTAATGAAATTTTAATTCGAAAAGAACAAAGAATTTAAGTATAATTTGTATGTGTGAAATTTTTTTTATTGGTTTTTAAAATATAATAATTTAATTTTTAATTATAAAATTTGTATGTTTTCACTTTAATTGATATTGAGTATTTATTTATAATTTTTGAATGATGAATATAATATATTGGATTTTAGATGATTAATATATAAATATTGATGAAAATATATAGTGAGTAATGTTTTTATTTTTATTATTTTAATGTTATTATTAAAAATTTGATCTAAATATATTATTATTTAAAAAATTTAATAGTATATTAATTATTGAGATTAACCAATTAAAAATGATAATTATTTTTTTAGGATATTAAATTTATTTATATTTTCAAAAGGTAATTTTAATCACTAAAAAAATTATAACTGAAAATTATATAACCAAATTTAAGTGAAAACTGAAAATTATATAACCAAATTTGAGTGAAAATGGGAATTTTTTTTTTAATTATATATTAAACACTCACATTTTATTATGATTTTTTTAAAACATTTTACCAAATTTAAGTGAAAACTGAAAATTATATAACCAAATTTAAATGAAAAAGGAAAATTTTTAAAAAATTATATTCTTGTTATTAAACACTCACATTTTAGTATGATTTTTTTTTAACATTTTGTCCAAGTTACAGGTAAGAGAAAACCACCAATATTTATATTTTTCCTCATTTCGAGAAAAGTGTCAAACTCAAATCTTAAAATCTTTTTGAAATAAAACCCATAAACAATAAAAACTTAAAACCATAATAACCATACATTTTTAATATTAATGAAATTAAATTAAATTTTGATGTTTACGGGATTAAAAATAGTTTATGGGACTATGAGTTCCTTGTTTTTCGCCTTTTGTATTTTAGTTTTTCAAATTGATGATACACTGGTCCATCCTTTCAACAATCTCATTTCTAAAAAACAATGCCAAGAAACCAATACTAACATATTCCCATAACTTTCTCAGATATTTTGAACGCATCACATTCCAAAATTAAGTAAACAATAATTCCTCTCGACTCTACAAACTAAACCGAGTTGACATTTTCTCTATAATTTATATCCATTATTATTATAATATTGACCCTCCTTACTTATGATTTTTGACTCATGAATATATACATTGGATTTTTGGATTTTCTTAAATTTTGGGGTCATTAATATATGAATATTGTTGAAGATATACCATTCATTTATGGTTTTTGGGTCAGCAGTATATGGATATTGATGGAGATATACAGTGGCTAAGGCTTCTTTTGGTAGAATTTTCCACTGGGGACAAAGGTCCTCTAAAGTAGGGAATAAGTTATATCTTTTGAGAAGGAGCTTTCCGTGCTAGACTTTTGTGTGACATCCTATCCTTTTCAATGGCCCTTTTGATGGTGGAAGTGTGTGAAAAAAAGATTTTGGGTGTAAACATTATCAATTAAAAATTGGATAAAATACATAATTAATTAAAATAGAATATATTTATTATTATTATTACACAGCAAACTAAAACATGAGGAGGAGAGGGGCTCTAGGCGGGGAGGGGTGGGACAATTTGGCGACGAGTTAAATAAAAAATACTTCTCTAATTAGGTTTAGCGGGGAACCCGCCAACACTAGCTGCGGCGGGAGGAGTCCCCACTATATGTATTTGACTGTTTCTTTAGCGGGTAACCGCTATATTTGGAGGCGATTTCGTTACTTTTTCTAAATTGGCGGCAGGTAGTGCCAGGTTTGGCGCATTTATGACCCTCATCTCACGCCTCGGGAGGTTAACTTCGTTTCTAGTTTTGGGGTGGGCGATAGAGTTAGCGGAGACGACAGCAAACCAACAAACCCACCCATCCGATTAACGAATTAGGGCTGGAGTTAGCGGTACCCAAGCGCAGAACCTGCGTTAAACTAGAGTAGAGTAGAGTAGAGCAGCTCCGCCAAATAAAGCAGTTGGGCAGCTAAGTTGATGTGTTAGCCGGACTGCCGCAGCTGTCTGCATTCTCGGAGCTTCAAGCAATCCATGCTCCATCTCCTGTGCAGTTTGAAGTCTGTGAAACCATCTGTTGAATGTGGGATTCCATAGGGCATTTGGGCACTTGTTCTGCTAATTAGCGGGGGGCTTGGCGGCGGTGTTGTGGAGCATAAACTGATGTACAAAGGACCTTAAACTATGCTACCATTCCTGGATTGTTAGCACACTGAAAGGGGTTTTCATGGGTTTTGATTAGATGAGTAGCAGTTGTAAAACATTGGTCTGTGCTGCTAAATTATGGCCCCTGCAATATCCTCCAGCTATGAATGCCTGTCCCATTTGCTCTGTGCGGAAGATGCCAGCAATGTAGTCGGCTGCTGGGATGAGGATGACAGTAAAATCTTCTGCGAGGAAGAAGAGGGTTTTGGGATTCAGCATTTCCCTGATTTCCCAGTTCCAGATGATGATGAAATAAGGGTCTTAGTGAGGAAGGAATGCCAGTATATGCCTGGGAAGTCCTATGTACAGTCCTATCAGAACCTCGAACTGGATTTCACTGCAAGGCAAAACGCCATCGGATGGATTCTCAAGGTACCTTAATCAATGAATCAATATCTTCCCCACTGGGTTCCTTAATTAATTTGCCAATATATTGAAGATTTCTTGCGTGCTCAATAAATCAATTTCTTCCCTATGGCTTATAGATGGTTGTGTACAGGTCCATGGCTCTTACAACTTTGGTCCACTGACCGCCTATCTGTCTATAAACTATCTAGATCGGTTTCTGTCCAGGAATCCACTACCGGTAACATCAGATTGCCCTATGGTATTTCTATTTGCATTGAATTTGAATTTGTAATTTGAATGTTCAGTGGGGTTGATAAAATCCATTGGATTGCTTGCTTCCTGTGAACAGAAAGCCAAGGTCTGGATGCTTCAGCTCCTATCTGTGGCTTGCTTGTCTCTGGCTGCTAAAATGGAGGAAACCCAAGTTCCCTTCCTCCTGGACTTGCAGGCCGAAGAGCCCGACTTCCTCTTCGAGCCGCGGACTATCCAAAGAATGGAGCTTCTGGTTCTGAGCACTCTGGAATGGCGGATGCTCTCTGTTACACCGTTTTCGTTCGTCGATTACTTCTTGCAGGGTGGAGGGGGCAGGAAGCCACCGCCGAGAGCTATGGTGGCGCGAGCCAACGAGCTCATACTCAACACACACACAGGTATCATAACATTTTTAAAATCTAATGCAATCAAATGCCCACTTGTTTATTTATCCAATGTCTACTTCTGTGTGTGTGTGTGTTTGAGACATATAACAATTGTAAGACATAGATGGTTCATATTGCATTACTCTGCCAATCCAAAAGTTGGTTGTGGGCATATAGTTATACCATCCTCCTTCCTTACTTTGATAGTAACATTGCCATTGTATACCATCCTTCTTCACTCTGATAGTGACATTGTCATTGTTAACTGCTTCGACACTTTGCTAATCTGGAAGCTAGTTTGATGGTAACATTGCTCTTGTATACCATCCTTTCCCACTCTGATAGTGACCTTGTCATTATTAGAGCTTTGACACTTCGCTAATCTGGATGCTAATTTTTCAGCTATAGCACATTGGCATTGGCATTGTCATCGCCATCGCCATTAACAGCTTTGATGGTTTTGCCGTTTTGAAATCTGGATTTGAGTTGCAATATAGCATCTTTCCTGATTCTTGTGTTAACATTGCCAATCCCCAATTACATGGCCAATCCTTAACAGCATTGATTCATTTTTCAATCCAAATCCTGGCTTTAGGGTATAAGTTATAGCATTCCTTCTCACTGTGGTATTAACATTGGTATCTGCATTGACAGTAGTTCTGATGCTTTGCCATTTGAAAGTTATTAGTATCTGCATTGCCAGTAGTTCTGATGCTTTGCCATTTGAAAACCAACATTGGTATATGTATTGCCAGTAGTTCTGATGCTCTGCCATTTGAAAACTGGATTTTAGGGTGCAAGTTATAGCATCTTTCTTCACTCTGGTATTAACATTGGTTTTTTATGGCAAACAGTTTTGATGCTTTGCCATTCTGCAAGTTGGCTCCAGGGTGCAAGTTATAACCTCCATAACATTGTCTTTGCCAATATTTTGATGGATTTGCAGTTGGATTTGGGCAGCAAGTTATAGCATCCTGCCTAACTCCAGTATTATCATTGTCATTGCCAACATCTTTGATGGTTTATTATTTGATGCTTTGTAGTTGGATTTAGGGAGCGAGTTATAACATCATCTTGCCTTGCTCTGGTATTTTCATTGCCATGGCAGACAGTTTTGATGCTTTGCCCTTCTGAAAGCTGTCTTTGAGTTGTGAATTATAGCATTCTTGCTCACTTTGAAACCAACATTGTTATCACTGAAAACTTTGATACTTCATGGTGCAAGTTTCCTTCCTTATTCTGGTGTTGTCAATAGTGTTATGCTTTTGGGAATCTGAAAGTTCAGTTTTGGATTGCAAGTTTTAGTATCATTCCTTGCTTTGATATTAATATTGCAATTGCAGACAACTTTGATGTAATGCTTTATGGGCCTTTTGACTTTTGCACTGATGAGATTTTGTTCCACACTAATAGAATCATTTTCACTACTAAATGAATTGATCTAGTTATTGATTTCGAGTGATCAGAAATTATGTTGTTGGTGTGGGTTTTTAAGATCTGTTTTTTATTCTGTGATATCTTAACAGTGTTGGATTTCCTTGAGCACCGACCATCTGCCATAGCTGCTGCAGCTGTTATCTGTGCAGCTGAAGAGGTTTTACCCCTGGAAGCAGCCCAGTACAAGGAAACCATCCTCTCCTGCTCTCTTGTCGACAAGGTAAGCATATCAGCACCATTTTTCTCAGTGCACATTAGCTTAATCCTCCGAACCGAATGCACATATAATCAACACTACCCACTTGCTATTTTCTGTTCCTGAGCCTTCAGCAGCTTAATCTGAGAAGCCCAATACAGATAATTAACTCCTATTTGTATTGTTTTTTATTTGGTTCAGGAATGGGTGTTCAGCTCTTACGATCTAATACAAGAAGTCCTGATTGAGAAATTCTCAACGCCTAATAAGGCAAAATCAGCATCCTCCTCAATCCCGCAGAGCCCTGTTGGAGTGCTGGACGCCTTCTGTTTGAGCAACAACAGCAACAGTACTTCACTGGAAGCTAGCTTAAGCGTTAACCTCTACGCCTCTGTGGCTGCCAAACGCAGGAAGCTCAACGATTACTGCAATACATGGCGAATGTTTCAGCACAGCACCTGTTAATCAAACATGAGATTAAAGGCCAAGGACTAAAAAACCAGTCCAGCATTTCTGTGCTGTTTTAGAGGGTTTTAATACCTTTTAAGTCCTCTGTAGGATTTGATGCCTCTGGACGCTACAGTGATCAGGGATTTGATCTAATGCTAGTTTATTGATTTCTATGATCCAAGACCTGGTCATAGATCAGGTGCCTAGTTTATTGATTTTTATGACACAGTCGAAGCTGTTCTAAGCTTTCCCAAGACTCCTAACATATGTAACAACAGAATTCGTGAGCCAAGAGAATTTGTTGAATTCGTTCTCTATACTTATTTTGTAACTCTGGAAGGACCAGTTAAATTATAAATCCTGGAAGTTTTGATCAATTATATTCAAAATCAAAAAATCCTGCGTTGAAGGTTCTGTGAATCAATGGAAATTTGTCCTTTTTTTGCTTCTCTGAATGATTTTATTGGGCAAAAACTATTTGTTCATGATGATTTCTGATTCTTTCCTGCCATTAATGTGCGTATAGTACGTCCCCGAGGGGGCTTTTAATGACAAACTGTGTATGCCGGCCATCATTATTAATTTGCAGTCAAATTCGGATCGTTGAACGAAGTGAGTCGAGTGGAAGAGGGAGGTGGAACCCTAAAGCAAATGACGGCGTGAGGATTCACGAGATCCAGACGAAGTGGTACGTTGGATTCTCGCGTTTTGAGGGAGACAAGTGGCAGAGCGTGCCTGCTTTAGTGGCGCATGCTCTTCCCATAACTTCCTCCACTCTAAAACTTACTTTTCCACTCCTTTACTACAACACCCCCTTTATCCAGCTTCCCTTTATTGCTGAGAGTGGTCGGTTACCTGGCTCAAATTTTGAAGGCAGAGGCCATATTTCCAGGACCTGGATCAATCAAAGGAAGTGGCCGTATTTCCTTCAGCCAACCATCTCTTCTCCCTCGTCCTTATCCATATTTCCTTCAGCCAACCATCTCTTGGCTTCTGGTTTCTTCTTACGGCCTCATTTTCTTTTTCCGGCCTTCTGGCCTCCTCTTTCGACCTGAGGTACTTTGGGCAATTTTTTCTATACATGTCTGATGATCGGATCGGTCTTGTTATTGAAAGAGTTGGATTAATAAATATTTTGGCCATCTTTTCTGGATACAGTTGGTTTGGCTTGATGAAGGATCTTGTTATCCAATGGAAATAGGTATGGTTGTCTAATGGAAATAGGTATGGTTTGGCTTGATGAGGGGTCTAGGAAATAGGTATGACTTGATGGAAATAGGTATGGTTTGGCCTGATGAGGGGTCTTGGAAATAGGTATGACTGGCTTGATGAGTATGATTTGATGGAAATAGGTATGGTTTGGTTTGATGAGGGGTTTTGGAAAATAGGTATGACTTGATTCAGGGTCTTGTTATTTACTTGAAATAGGTATGGGTTGATGAGGGGTCTTGTTATTTACTAGAAATAGGTAAATAGGTATGGCTTGATGACAGGTAAATAGGTATGGCTTGATGACAGGTCTTGTTATCTACTAGAAATAGGTATGGCTTGATGAGGGGTCTTGTTATCTATTTGAAATAGGTAAATATGTATGGTTTGATGAGGGGTCTTGTTATTTACTTGAAATAGGTACCATTAAAATGGGTCTTGTTATTAACTGGAAACAGCTAGATTAAAATGATAGGTATGTTATAGGTATGATTGATAGAGGGGTTTTATTATTGACTAAGAAATAGGTATGTGATAGGTATGTTATTGACTCGAACATAGATTAAAATGATTTATGATTTGTTTTGATAATTAAAATAAATATTTTTCTCAACACATTTGTGGGGTCTTGTTATTTACTAAAAGGGTCTTGGGTCTTGTTATTGACTAAAAACATTAAGATTAAAATTAAAATAAATATATAGATATCATTAAATTAATTATTTTTCAAATTATTATGGTTTTGATTTTTCTATTTTATTAATATAATTAATTTATATTATTATAAAATTTAAATTATCATAAAAAAAAATGTATTTAAATAAAAATTTCAACAATTGATGTTACTGTGTTAATCTCTAAATATTACAAAAAAAAATTAATTTGGGTTAATCCCTAATATTATATCAAAAATTTTTAATAATTGATGTGATTGTGTTAACCATTAAATGTTAAATTATTTTAATGAGTTCATTATTTGTTATAATATTTTAATTTTAAAGACTGAAATCACCATAATAATATTAAATATTAAAATAATTGTACTTTTACTTTTATCATCGATTAATGTACTTTCAATTTTTAAATTATCAATATCAACATTCTAAATTTAAAATATATATTAAATATTAAAATAAATTTTAGTATGATTTCACATTTTCATAATTTAAAAATATTCATTCAACCAACCAAACCATTTTAAATATATTCATTACATTTGACATTTTAAAATATTTTTTTTTTTATAAATATTAAAATAGAGTGATATTTTCCCAACTAAATAGTTTTAACATTTTAAATAGTTTTTAAATAAATGTTGAAATAGTGATATTTTTTCAATCAAATAATATTTATCGTATTGGTTTTTTGAAATTTAAATTTACTTTATGTGGTGGCTTTTTGAAATTTAAATTCCTTTGGAGTATTGTTTTTTAAATTTTAAATTTATAAATATATAATATTACTTTCTTGAATCTTAATTCCAATCTAGAAAAAATGTTATCTTGAATGATAATTTCAATAGAGTATTAATTTTTTAACTTTTGTTTCAATCTAGAATATCGTTTTCTTTAATTCCAAGTTTGTATAATATTGTCTTTGAAATTTCTAAAGTAATATTTTTTTTTTTTAATTCTTAAATTGAGTTGAATGTTGATTTCAGAATAGAGTACTATTTTCTTGAATCTAGAGTTTTAATTTAGAGTTTTGTTTTTTTATATGTTAAATTTGTATAATATTATTTTTTTGAAATTTGTGAAGTATTATTTTTTTAATGTTAAAATGTTGGATATATAATTTGCTAAGGGTTAAGGTGTGAGAAATGGATAATCAAAGGAAGTCCAAATGACTTTGGAATGTGAAATCCAAGAGTCACACTAAATGTACTATAAATGTAAATTGCTGTGAATAATATTATAACTCACTCTTATCTTTGTCATTTTTCATATTCTTGTGTGTTTACCATGCGTGTGTTTAACATGGTATCGGAGCTGGTACGTTCATAACCAATTCAATCTTGTGTGAGCCATTGTGTGAGCCACTTGTTTTTTTATGGCCTCTGTAAACTTGCAAAATTCTGTGCATTGTTTTGTTTTTTTTATGGGCTCCCACAGCACGTTGCTCATCGCTCTTGCTTTCTCCGGTAGCTCCGCAATGCCTACGTGCTCTCGTCGCTGCTCGTTGTTGCTCATTGTTTCGACTCCCTCACGTCGTTGCTCGCTGCTCCGCTCTGTCTCATCCCTCGTCGGCCCCTCCACACTCCCTGTTGGCTCTCTTACTCCTCTGCCCATCCTCCCTACTCCCTACTCCTCCAACCACCCGCTCTCTCATCCCACCTACCACAGCCCCCCTCCGCGGGCTACCCTCCCTCCTACCTGCCACACCTCCCTGCTCCCCTTCTCCCTTCTCACTACTCCCGCTGTCATCTCCCTCTGTGCTCCCCTCCTTCCTCCGCTCCCTCCTCCGTCTACGAGCCTTCTCCCTCCACCCTTCCCCTGCTCCCTCCTCTACCTATGGGCCTTCTCCCTCTGCCCTCCCCTTGCTCCCTCCTTTGCCCTCCATCTGCTCCCTCCTCTGACCTCCCTGAAGTTCCACCTCCCCCAAAAAAATCTCTGCAATATATATATATATATATATATATATATATATTTTTTTTTTTTTTTTACAAAAAAAATAAAAAATTATGTTGACACCTAATTCTAAGGGTTGGGTGAGGATATTTAATATTGTATATTAAATTATATTAGTAAATAAGGAAGGCCAAGAGTCATTGGGAAGTGAATCTCAATAGCCTCACCTCCATGTATGAATACATTCATATTCTTCATCTAATACACATTCTGATTTGCGGAGTTACCTCCTGGTTTGACGTAGTATCAGAGCCAGTTCCACTATTGGCATTCTTGCCTGTGGTGTAACTCCCTCATTTCTGCTAACAATTTTTGTACGTTCAGTTTTATGTTCACTGCATCTAGTTTTTTTGCTGCTCCATTAGATTGATGCCATTCTGAATTTATATATTGCAATTCTACAATTTTTTTTTAAAATTATGTCTGCAATTTTTGCCCAGTTCTAAATTTTTTGCAGCTTCTGAAGAATCTGCAATTTGTAGTTCCTACATTTCTGCAATCCTGCACATACATGCAAATTCTGCAGTGGTTAAAAATCCTCCCTTTCTAAATTTTTTAAACGGCCTCTCGGCCTCCCCACTCACCAATCCGCCTGCTGCCCAACGCCCTCCCTAACACGCTCATTCGCCTTCCCCAACTCAGTGCTCACTCGCATTCCTCAACCCCGGCCTCTCGGCCCCCCTTACGCACCCTCCCTGTTCCCCTTACGCATTCTACCTACGCCCACATCCCCTATGTACCCCGGTCCCCTCACACTTGCTCACACCCCTCTCACCAGGCCGCACGCACCAGCTCATCGCTGCCTACCCGGCCCTCCCCTCTGCTCGCTCCCGTGGCCTTTCGGCCCTCCCCCTGCACAGCTTATCCTCCTACCTGCCCCAACCCGCAACTCGCGACCCCTCCGCATCATGCGCTGCATCCTCTCACGCATCTTTCAACACACCACTACACCCTCACCTCGCCTCTGCGTCGATATCTGTCCCCGCCCCCTAAGCTACCTCCCCCTCACACACCCTCGGCCCCTCTCCCACGCGGGCTTCAGCTCTCCATTTGCTTTGTTTTATACGCTCCCCCTCCCATACGCTCTATTTTATACGCTCCCCCTCCCATACGTTTACATCCCCCTCCCATACACTCTATTTTATACTCCGTTTATAATACATCTGCCCCCCTCCGCCCCTCCCATATAATACCTACCCCTCCCCATATAATAACACCCCCATATAATAACCCCCTATATAATACCCTCCCCAATTATCACCTCCCCCACACTAATTTTTTTTTCCAAACCAAAAACAAAAAAATAATTTTTTTTTTTTTTTTTTTGCAGAATTGAGTATATTTTCAGCAAAGTTTTTTTCCCTCCTTCGAAAGAAATTTTCTAGCAAAGTAATTCTTTTTTCCCTTCAAAAAAATGCATTCTCTCATATTTATTGTAGCGGTGGTTCTCTTTGGCAATGAGAACTATCTTGAATGGTCTCGGAAAATCAAGCACACTCTCATTTTTAATGAGTTGTGGAAAGGAATTTGTGAAGGGCAAGAAGGAAATCCACCAGCGAAGTCCACTTCAGACAAGGAGCTCGCCATTTGGGAAAACAAGAACTGCAAGGCCTATGCCTTGATTGCAGCTTCCGTAAATGAAGAGGTGAGTCGTCATATTTCACTATTTTCAAATGCCTATGAAGCCTTGAGCAAGTTAAAAGAACTCTATGACTCACATTCAGAACTAGAAATTGTTCAATTGATGATTAAGTTGTTCAGTCTTGAAAAGAAGAATGATGATCCCCTTGCTTTAGCTTCAGAAGTAAGATTTATCATGCATGACATTGATAGCACTGGTGTAAAAATTGACATATCTCTCATAGCATATGCTAAGGCATTATATCTGACTTACTCACATTATCTTGAGTCATTGCAAGCAAGTGGAAACCTTGAGCATATCATCTTTGATTCCCTTGAGAAAAAGTTTGCAGAAAGAGAGAGATTTCGGGAAGATGACAGTCCCTTCGTCTTTTGAAGAGACTGCACACTTTGCACATAGAGAAATGAGTCATGCTCCAGATCCTTCCAGAGGAAGAGGTGGTCGAAGAGGAAGAGGAAGAAGAAACTCCAGAGGAAGGGGGGACAGACAATCTGACAAATCCGATCTTCATTGCATACGTTGCAATAAAGAGGGGCATGATGCATCTACATGCAGGACACCTTGGGATAAAATTGAGCAGCAAAGAAATCAAGACAAAGGTAAAACTAATGACAAAGACAAAGGTAAAGCACCTGAATCCGCTCATTATGTTCTAGCACATTGTAACAATGGAGTAATTGAAGACTTGTTTGATGTTTTATTTACTTCATGGAGACTCAGGAGCAACATGTCACATGACATTTAGAAAAGATTTTTTTGAAGAATTTACTGACAAAGTTGATGGAGCAGTATACTTCGCAGATAAATCCAAACTCAAGCCATTAGGGTTTGGCACAGTCAGGCTTAAGTTGCCTGGTCTTCCAGATCATATTCTACATGAGGTTCTATACCTCCCTGAGTTGAGGAGAAACTTGTTGTCCCTGGTCCAAATCCGCCAGCAAGGACACTCCGTTCACTTGTTTGATGGCAAGGCAGAGGTCAGAAAATCATCATATCACTCACTTGTCATGGAGGGAATAGAAGAATTAAGACTCTTGAAGCTGAAAGGTTTATCTGCTCATGCTCAAAACTTTGCATTCAGTTCACATCATGATGAAGGTACATTCCCATCAAGTCTTTTATGGCATGCTATATTTGGACACTTAAACTATGAAAGCCTTCGTTTGTTGAAGAAAAATTGTGTTAATGGACTGCCTACAATTCCTAGGAAACCTAAGGAATGTGATGCTTGTATTCTAGGAAAGCATAGCAAACAACCATTTCATGATTCACACTCCAGAGCACATAGAAAACTTGAGCTTATTCATTTAGATTTATGTGGCCCTATGCCTGTTGCTTTTGCACATGGAAATAAATATATGATGACATTTATTGATGACTACACCAGAATGTGTTGGATTTACTTATTGAAGAACAAGTCTGATGTTTTTCAAACATTCAAGAATTTTCATGCATGGATTGAAATTGATGCACAAACTTATATTGGCTCTCTACATACTGATAATGGGAAAGAATACACTTCAAACAAATTTGAAAATTATCTTCGTCAACATGGGATCAAACATCAAACCACTGTGCCATATAATCCCCAACAAAATGGTGTAGCTGAAAAAATGAACAGAACTATTTTAAATATGGTTCTCTCCATGTTATTTTTCAAGAATGTAAAATTGATGTTTTGGGCTGATGCAGTTCTATGTGCTGTATACATAAAGAATAGGTGTCCTTCAAGTTCAATTAGAAACAAAACTCCTTTTGAAATGTGGCATGGCCACATTCCTTCAGTAAAGCATTTCAGGGTCTTTGATTCCACCTGTTATGTCTTGATTCCCAAGGGACAAAGGAATAAACTTGGTGCTAGAAGTCAAAAATGTATCTTCTTGGGGTATTCCAATACCTCCTAAGGATATCGTCTCTATGATTAAGCCAATAAGAAGTTTGTAATAGCAAGAGATGTCATATTCCTTGAATCTTCCAAGACAGACAATGTTGTTGAGCGACAACTTGATCACTTGGATAGATTCACACATGCAAAGTATTTTCAAGAATTTGATAATCAAATTCCACACCTTGAAGGGGGGATTCCTATATTGAATCAAACTGTGGAATCATTTCCTGAAGCACTCTCTCCCCCACATGAATAAACAACCACGAATGACACATTGAATGATGTGATTGACAGAATTGAGAGATTGAATTTTGACTCAATCCCAACTCAGTCAAATGAGTAACCTGGGCCATCTTAGAAAGGTCCTCCCAAATCGCTGACAAAGACAGAGAATGTTCATCCCGATGAGGTTGGAAAAACAATAACAAGAAGTTCCACTAAATAAAACGAAGGTGACGTAGATAATTTTGATTCTCTTGTTGATATGGATATTGCTTATAACTGTGAATTGAGTTTGTCTACAGATCATGAACCAACTTCCTTCAAAGAAGCGGCTTCTCATGATGAATGGAAGGAAGCGATGCAAAAGGAGTATGATTGATCCGCCTTTGGGAACAAAACCAATTGGCTGTAAGTGGCTCTACAAGAACAAGTATAAAGCAAATGGCTCACTTGATAAGCACAAGGCCAGGCTTGTGGCAAAAGGTTTTGCACAAAAAGAAGGATTCGATTATGAAGAAACTTTTTCCCCCACAGCAAAATGGACCACCATCCGGGCTCTCTTTGCCTTAACAACTCAAAATGGATGGAAAGTCCATCAGATGGATGTAAAAACCGCCTTTTTGAATGGATATATAAAGGAGAAAGTTTGTATGTCCCAGCCAGAAGGATTTGTTGTAAAGGGCCAAGAACACAAAGTTTGCAAGCTTATAAAATCTTTGTATGGCCTCAAATAAGCACCACGAGCCTGGTATGAGAAATTAACTGAGCATCTTCTGAAACTTGACTTCAAACATTTTGATCTTGATGATGCAACTTTGTTTGTTAAGAAAGTTGGAAAAACAGTTGTATATCTTGTGGTGTATGTAGATGATCTTTTGATAACAGGGAACAATGAGAGCTATATTGTATCCATGAAGAAAGAATTGAAGAAAGGTTTTGAAATGACTGATTTGGGTCATGTTCATTACTATCTGGGTATTGAAGTAATTCAACATCCTAAATTTATATTTCTTTCTCAAAAGAAGTACATTAGAGATATTTTGAACAAGTTTGGCATGGATGAATGCAATCCCTTAACCACTCCAATGGAACAAAACTTGAAGCTCACATCCATTGAAAGGAAGGAATTCGAGGATGCAACTAAGTACAGACAGCTTATAGGAAGTCTTATCTACCTGACCACCACCAAACTTGACATTTCATTCGCTGTTGGAGTCCTTTTAAGGTTTATGCAAAAACCTTGTGAAGGACATTGGTCTGCTGCAAAAAGAGTGTTAAAGTACTTGAAGGGGACTCAAGACTTTAGACTCAAATATACACAGGTAGGCGACTTCAGCTTGATCGGATACTCTGATTCAGACTTTGATGGGGACAAAGAAACAGGGGTGTCTACTACAGGTTACACCATGAGTCTTGGATCAGGGGCTGTTTCATGGAGATCACACAAACAGTCAGTTTCAGTAGATTCCACGACCGAGGCAGAATATGTGGCAACAACTGAAGCAACAAAGGAAATTGTGTGGCTCAGGAAAATCCTAGAAGATTTGCAGATGAAACAAATGTATCCCACACCACTCATGATTGACAACACTTCTGCAATAAAGTTGGCCAAGAACCCAAAGTTCCATGATCGAACAAAGCACATCAATACAAAATACCATCTAATTCGACATCATGTTCAGGCCAAAACCATCCATCTACATCATTGTTCCACAAATGAGCAAACCAATGATATCTTCACCAAAGCACTTGGAAGAGAAAAGTTTGAAAAGTTCAGATCGATGCTTGGACTCACTAACATCCCTTTGGATTAAAGGGGGGAATGTTGACACCTAATTCTAAGGGTTGGGTGATGATATTTAATATTGTATATTAAATTATATTAGGAAATAAGGAAGACAAAGAGTCATTGGGAAGTGAATCCCAATAGCCTCACCTCCATGTATAAATACATTCACATTCTTCATCTAATACACATTCTGATTTGCAGAATTACCTCCTGGTTTGACACCAAAATTGAGTTTTTTGCAGCAAACAGAAAATAACACAGGAAGCTAATGCATCAGAGCCATATTTGTTGTGGTGTTTGGCCCACTTTCAACCCATAACTTCACTTGAAGAGGTACAAGTTTGGACATGCTTTCCATGTGGATACTTTAATGAACATGTTGTTTGTTGACATAGAGTAGAGGAACTCATTTGACGGCCATACACAAGGAGAATCACATTTTCAAGGATAATATTTATTGCTTGCAAAAGGTTATTGATTGAGTAGATTTCCCTCTTATAATTGGGCACATTTAATTTGGAAGAATATTGCAAGTACATTTGTGATCATTTCTTGACTAGAGTTGTTTGAATGACAAAAAATCATGGATTAATAGAGTTATTGAGAACTCTAATCATGTCCACTATTAACAACAATACCCAAATCAGTGAGGACAATGTCTCTGATATTCTAGCTTGTTTACAAAATGCACAAGACGAGATTTAGTTTTTGCAGCTTGAATTTTAGCTACAACAAGAAGAATTATAACAGTGAAGTCATCGTTCTGAGCTTGTTTTTGCTCAGAACATCGAGACAAACTCCCATCAACAACAAGAAACTGTTCAAATCACTGAGCCCAGTACAAGAGCAGCTTTGAATGCAGAAGCAAAAATCTAGCATGCGCTTCCCAATCCCATTATCAAACCTTGGAAAGAGCTTGTCCACAACAAGCATAGAACCGGTCTTGGATATGACAAGGATGTGTCCTTTCATATTCCGAACTACTCCATGCCCACCAAATTTCAGAGTGTTGGATTTCTTCATTATAGCTCACCTTCAACTATTTTAGATTCTTCTCCTCTTCCACAACAACAACAACATATTGTAAAATGCCAACACTGTGACCGAGTTGGCCATATGAAAGATCACTGTTTCGATCTTCACCCATGCAAGCACTGTGGTCGACACACTCATTCTTCACACAGATGCTTCAGAAACAAGCCTTATGCAAGAACAAAGATTCATCTTGGATGAATCGCTTCTTGGCAATGG
This sequence comes from Pinus albicaulis, assembly GCA_034641835.2. Taxonomy (NCBI): domain Eukaryota; kingdom Viridiplantae; phylum Streptophyta; class Pinopsida; order Pinales; family Pinaceae; genus Pinus; species Pinus albicaulis. The sequence goes on from CM076582.1 coordinate 149,566,807, forward strand.
GAATCAACAACCAAGAAGATGTTTCAGTCATATCTCAAAAATTGTTCTAGAGTATTGAACAATCTTGCAGTTGAGTTTTCGCCATCATCTAAACTTGTATCTGACAGGGGGGAAATCATGGTCATATACAAGCTTCAAAGCCACATCAAGCGAGCCTGATCCACAACCTATCATTCCAGATTCAGAGTTGTAGCCAAAGACACAAATGCCCATGAGAATGTCTTTGGTTGGTGGTCATCCTTAAACCATCTATGCGAGGTTGATATTCTTCCTCTTCAAAGTATTCAGGACACTTCCTCTACCAGAAGACTTCAACTTCTTTCTAGTTTTGGTAGAGTTCCAGGAAATGCATTAAGCATTCCAGAGTTGGTGGTCATCCTTAAACCATCACGAGTTGTAGACCTCCCTTCTTCTAGATTGAAGGTCTCCCTCTTCAATATATGAGGAGCACTTCCTCTAGCAGAAGACCTCAGCTTCTTGCCAGATTTGAAAGAGTTCTGGAAACTGCACTAAGCATTCCAATGTTGGTGGTCATCCTTAAACCACCTCTTTATGCCAACATTTCAGAGAGCTCATCCAGCCTAGTGCTGTCATGCATACTTTGCAGAATTGTATTACAAATCTCTTCTTGGACTCACACATACCCCTTTTGGATTAAGGGGGGGAATGTTGGACACCTAATCTGCTAAGGGTTAAGGTGTGGAAAATGGACAGCCAAAGGAAGTCCAAGTGACCTTGGAATGTGGAATCCAAGGGTCACACCTAATGTACTATAAATGTATATCATTGTGAATAATATTATAACTCACCCTTATCTTTATCATTTGTCCTATTCTTGTGTGTTTAACATGCATGTGTTTAACATAAATTGAGTTGTAATTTAGAATATCAATTTCTTAAATCTTAAATTTGTAGGGCATTAATTTATTTAATTTCATTTTTTTTTAAAGTATTTCTTTTGAATTTTAAATTTTAAAAACAATTATTCAATAGTTAAAATACATTTTTATTTAAAAAAACAAATTATTTCCTTCTTGAATTTTAACTTCCTTCCAATTTAAAGTATTTCTTGATCTTAAATTTATAGAATATTACTTTCTTGAATCTTAAACCTAATATGGAGAATTGTTATCTTGAATCTTAATTCCAATCTAAAGTTTTTTTTTTTCTTTATATATTTCCCGGTAAGTTTAAGTTGTATTGCCTTCAAAATCATGCAACCACATATATCCATCTTATAAGTACTTTGGTGGGTGGCCTCAATCTGCTAGTAGGAAACCAGATGTTTTTGAATACCTACCAATAGAGTAATTAGTCCAAAATTCAATAAGTATTAATATCTCTAACATGACTGAACCATCTATGCATGACTTTTAAAAGTAAAAACTGAAGTTAATCATGTTGATTCAAGTATCTGAAGAGACCAACAGGGTCTCCATTTTCCAATGAGTGTTAGTGCTCCAAAATAATGCTTCCTTTGTCCCTGATTGTTCCCTAGGTCAAGAATCAATTTGGCTATATCCTCCATGATTTTTGAGTCAGAAAAGACCTAATGCTCATTGACATCACAATAATCCAAGTTTCAGATTTCATTTTGAGTATCCGAAGGGACAACTACATGGTAGCTTTTAGCAACTTCTTGAGCTTGTTGATGGGCTCTATTGCGGCCTTTCAGTTTGTGACCCCCTCCCCCATGCCTACTATGCATTCTCTGTGTTTCCATACTCAGTCGGTTATAATAACCCCTGGAAATAAGGCTCTCATATCCCTACCTTCGGGCAGAGAGGGTGCAATTATTATTGAACCAAGAAACTCATTTAACTGGAAACTGAATGAACACACACACACAATAGCAAGTAAACACATTTATTTATGTGGTAAAACCTTGACAAGGTGTCAAGGAAACCTCCATGGGGCAAGGGATTGGAAACTGTATTAATAAAAAATGGTTCTCCATACATACAAGCCTCTCGGGCCATCCAATTTAACTTGAGCCTATTTCGTTATTCTAACTTCATTTCATTACTCAACCAATTAACAATCAATAAGTAATTTGCCCAAAATTACATTATTTACAATTTGTTGTCATATTTTTAACAAAATCCACCTTGACAACAATTTTCCTAATCCCTTGCCCATGCCCATTCATCATCTTTTCTGCAAGCCGAGAGAAGCGAGACACCATCTCAGCGTCTCTACTGTAACTGTCTTCGTGAATATATCTGCATGATTTTCCTGTGTTCAGACCTTCTTGAGAACTACTTTTCTGCCTTCGATTACATGTCTCACAAAGTGATACCTTACATCGATGTGCTTGGTCTTGCTATGATAGGCTGGATTTGTAGCCAAATGAATAGCGCTCTGACTGTCACAAAACACACTCACTTTCTCCTGTGTCCTTCCAATCTCATCAAGCAGACCTTTTAACCAGATTGCCTCTTTACAGGCATTTGAAGCAGCTATATACTCTGCTTCAGTAGTGGACAAAGCAGCTATCTCTTGAAGCTTTGACATCCAGTTGATTACTCCACCTGCAAGAGTAAAAACATAACCTGTAGTAGACCTCATTTTGTCCAAATAACCTGCATAATCAACATCCACATATCCGCAGACTGAACCTTCATGACCATCAAAGCTGATGCAATGGTCACTTGTGCCTCTCAAATATCGAAGCACCCATTTCACTGCTCTCCAATGTTCTTCTCCTGGATTTTCCATGAACCTGCTGACAACTCCAAATGCATGTGAAATGTCAGGTCTTGTAGATACCATTGCATACATTAAGTTTCCTACCGCATTTTCATATGGTACACGAGACATATACTTCTTTTCTTCATTAGTTCTAGGACTTAAACCCGAAGAAAGCTTAAAATGGGAAGCTAATGGAACATTAACAGGTTTCACATTGTTCATACCAAACTTTTCAAGTACTTTCTCCACATACTTCTGTTGTGATGACCAAAGCTTACCATTCTTCATGTCTCTGTGTATCTCCATGCCCAAGATATGTTTTGCTACTCCAAGATCCTTCATATCAAATGTCCTAGAGAGCTGAGCCTTTAACCTGTTGATTTCTTCCATGCTTTTGCTTGCGATAAGCATATCATCAACATACAACACCAAAATAATGAATATGCCATTGAAACTTTTGAAGTATACACAATGATCATACTCACTTCTAATAAAATTCTGGCTCACCAAGAAGGAATCAAACTTCTTGTACCATTGCCTGGGTGACTACCTTAGGCCTTACAATGATTTCATGAGCTTGCAAACTAATCTTCTACTGCGACCTTGTACAAAACCTTCTCGCTGATCCATATATATCTCTTCATCCAAATCACCCTGTTCTAATTCAAGGTCAAGTAAAGTAGTTAGTGCTAACATAGTACGAATAGAAACAAGTTTAACTACTAGTGAAAAATTCTCATGAAAATCAATACCTTCAACGTGAGAATACCCTTTTGCAACCAGTCTCGCCTTATACCTCTCGATACTTCCATCAACTTTCCTTTTCAACTTGAAGACCCATTTGCACCCAACAACACTTCTCCCTTTTGGAATTTCTACAAGATCCCAGGTATTTTTCTTGGCTAAGGAGTTCATTTCTTCTTCCATAGCCTTTTTCCACATCTTGCTATCTGCATCATCTACTGCTTCTTGATAACAAGAAGGTTCCCCATCTTTAGTAATCAATGAAAAAGCTGAAATAGAATCTTCATACCTTTTAGGTGTTTTTCTTTCCCTTGTAGACCTTCGTAGAGTGACTGGTTGCTGAATTGGTTCTGGAATTTTTTCAGTTTCCTTTGCTTCTCCACCTTTTTCATCAGAAGTCTCTCCTTCCTTTCGACTATCTGGAAAAAGTTTAGTCTCCAATTGAATCTGCTGACTTGGCGATATCTGCTCCTGTTCAACTTTTTCAACATCTGATTTTAAAGGAGAAGATTCATCAAATGTTACATCTCTACTAATGACTATCTTCTGTGAAGAAGGATCCCACAACCTATATCCCTTCACTATATAATCATATCCAACAAAGACACAACATTTCGATTTTGGATCTAACTTTGAATGTTGATATCTAGGAATAAGAGCATATGCATCACAACCAAAAATCTTCAAATGCGAATAATCACAAGACTGACCTGACTAAAATTCTTCAGGAATTTTACAGTTTATTGCAACTTAAGGTGATCTGTTAACTAAATAACAAGCAATAGATACTGCTTCTTCCCACAAATCCTTTTGCAGGTTAGCATTGCTAATCATGCTTATGGCTCTTTCCATAAGAGTCTGATTCATCCGTTCAGCAACACCATTTTTCTTAGGAGTATAAACAACAGTTTTATGTCTAACAATCCCTTCATCCTTACAAAATTGTTCAAATTATAGAGAAGTAAATTCACCGCCATTTTCAGTTCTTAAACATTTAATTGATTTGCCTGTTTTCTTTTCCACCGTTGTTTTAAATTGTTTAAAAACATTAAATACATCAGCTTTATTTTTCAACATATAGACCCAAAAATTTCGGGAGAAATCATCAATAAATGTTAAGAAATATAATGCACCTCCATAAGACATAGTAAGAGATGGTCCCCACAAATCAAAATGAATGTAGTCTAAAATCTGTTTACTATTATGATTTCTAGTCCTGAACCTGTGTTTACATTTTTTACCAAACACGCAATATTTACAAAAATCCAACTTCAAGGATTTCAAATCAGGAAGCAACTTGTGGTTCATTAGTATTTGAAGACCTTTCTCGTTCATGTGACCCAACCGCTGATGCCATAAACGAGAACCTTCTTCTGATTTTTCTGATACGATCGATGCTTCACTAACTTGAGTGCTTCCTTTGAGTCTGTACAGATTTCCGACTTTTTCAGCCTTCATAACAACCAAGGCTCCTTTTGAGTCTTTCAGCACTCCATTCTGACCTGTAAATTTATACCCATTCGAATCCAAAACTCCTAAGGAAATCAAGTTTTTATTTAGTTCAGGTACATGCCTAACACCAGATAATGTTTTAAATGTATCATCATACATTTTAATTTTTACATTACCAATCCCAACAGTCTGACAAGATGCATTATTTCCCATGAATACAGAACTACCATTTACAGTTTCATATGAAGTAAACCAACTTCGGTGCGGACTCATATGATGAGAAGCACCAGAATCTAATAACCAATTTTCAGCATCTTGAGAGACATTACAAATAGGGAGAGCTTCAACAATTAAAACCTCATCAACCATACCTGAATCAACCTGATTTTCTTCCTTGTTATGGTTTTCTGACTCCTTCCATTTCCAACAATCTTTCTTGAGGTGTCCAAGTTTATTGCAGTACCAACACTTGGATTTACACTTCTTGCCACCCTTTGACTTCGATCTGGAAGAACCTCTTGCTTTCTCCCCTCTTTCCTTTGACCGACCTCTGGCTACCATGGCTTCTGGTGTAGAAGTCTCAATACTAGATTTCCTTCATACTTCTTCAGATAAGAGAGCACCCACAACAGATTCAAATTTTAATGAATCGACAGTGCTCAAACTGATTGAAGTTACGAATGATCCCATGACTCGAGCAGAGAGCACAACAAGGTTATTGCCTTGTCTTCTTCCTGCATTTTTACTTCCATATCTGACAATTGGAAAATAAGCATATTAAAAACATTTAAATGTTCTGCAATTTTTGTACCCTCCTTCATTCGAAGACTGTACAATTGTCTTTTTAAATAGATTCTATTTGTCAGAGATTTAGTCATATACAAATATCACGGTGGTTACACTCGACGGTCCTCGACAACTTCTTTTTCCAGCAGATCGCTCAGACTTCTCTCATGGTGATTAAATAGAGGCAAAGGTCGGAATTGTAAATTTGTTTAAAAAATGGCTCTGATACCACTTATTGAACCAATAAACTCATTTAACTGGAAATTGAATGAACACACACACAACAGCAGGTAAACACATTTATTTACGTGGTAAAACCTTGACAGGGTGTCAAGGAAACCTCCATGGGGTAAGGGATTGGAAACTCTATTAATAAAAAATGATTCTCCATACATACAAGCCTCTCGGGCCATCCAATTTAACTTGAGCCTATTTCGTTATTCTAACTTCATTTCGTTACTCAACCAATTAACGGTCAATAAGTAATTTTCCCAAAATTACATTATTTATAATTTGTTGTCATATTTTTAACAATTATCAGCGTTGTGAAATTTTATACCCCTAATTACATACCCTTTAAGAAAAAACCAACTTAGGTTAATGTAAAAAACCAAGCACATCCAATTCAGGGATGATTCTTTCCTAGTTTCTGTGAGTCTCGATGTGGGTCGTGATTTAATGACCACCCATGTTGGACACAAATAACAACGCCTCATCCACCCCGACCTCTAACATTCCTCTGACATAAAATTTGTAAACCAATGCAACAACACGGAGAGGTCCAATGTAGCAATAAAAAATGATGGCCCATAGCCTAGCCCTACACAACTAGGGGATATTCAATGGTTTTCATCGCATGCACAACATATACATACAAATTATCTTGCAAGAGAGGAGGGCTCGGGTCAATGAGAATTTTCCCACAAAGTTCAGAGGAAAATTTTGAAAGTTTAGGTGTACCCAACAGTGCTGAGGGAGCTCCCTTCATGGTCCAGGTGAAACTCATGTTGTTTCAATTTGGCCATGACCAAGATTGTATACTTGGCCTGACTAGGAAATCCTCGTCCTCCATTACTTGTGTTGCTTGTCCACTTTTCCAACTATTTCCTCCAGTTAGCCCTCCATGCAATTTTTGAACCAATGGGCTCAATAGTCCTTGCAAAATTTTGCCTCTAGAGACTCTAATTTCTCTGCAAGCTTCATTCCTTCAATCCCTCTTGTAACAAAGAAATAAAATTTTTTCAACCTAGATGACCGCCAGACTTCTTTCCTCCCTCGCTTGGCATCTCTTGGGTTGATTGCATTGTACATGGATTAAATTGCAGTTACATGTTTATGCATGTGAGGGGGCGGCCACGCCATTCCCGCCATTAAGGCTATATTCATTTCTGGGGTGGTTGGCACGACCCCCTAGCCACCTACTCATTTCAGGATTCAGCCCCATCACGGAATACTTTCTTAAATCATAATTCCAATCTAGAGTTCCAATTTAGAGTAATACTTTCTTGAATTTTAAATTTATAGAGTATTGCGTTTTTTTATTTTTTATTTTATAAAATATTACTTTATTGAATTTTAAATATTAAAAATTAATATTTAATTGTTAAAAATACATATTTTTATTTAAATGAAATACAATTTTATAAATATTTTATTTTATTTTTAGAAATAATTTCACAAAATGGAAATTATTGTTAAGTATCACATGTTTTTAAGAATCTATTCTAAAATTGGATATATGAAACTTTCATATCTTTTTATGTAGTATAATTTGTTTTCATTATGATCAATTCAGAAGTTGAATGAAAACTTCATTAAGATTTAAATATTATATATATTGTACAAGAACAAGCTCAATAGCATAGGATATCGTAGACTTCCTAAGCTAGCTTTAAATTCTAGCCAAAACCACTAAAGGCTTAAACGAGGTTGGTTTAAAGACACCAGGGCCTGGTTAAACCATTGGGAGATCGACGAGAATGTTGCATTGCAAAACATCAATAAAATTAAAAAAATTGTTACGTCTAAGTTCAAAGAAAAAATGTGGTGTGAGAAAGATCTAGCAGCTAAAAGAAAATTAAGGTATTATAAGGAGGTCATCAACCCCACCTTAGAAGATCAAAAGTATCTCTCTATTTTAACTAGCTCAAAGAAGAAAATTAATATAGCCAAGATTAGAATGAACTCTCATGAGCTCCATAGTGAAACAGGTCGTTGAACAGTTCCTAAAACACCATGGATGGAAAGGATCTGCCATTTCTGTGAGAATATGAACATCGAGGATGAAAATCACTTCCTCTTAGAGTGCCCCGCGTACAACCACATTAGAGCTCAATTTCATAATCTTTGTTGCAATACTGACCTTCCTAGCCTTTTAAGATGTCAAAATTATAGTGAGCTCGAGAGGCTTCTCTCCAAGCTTTTGAGCATAGGAATAAAATCTTAAATCAAATTAAATAACTCTTTTCTTTAGGTCCAATAGACCAAAGATTGGTCTCAGTGGACATTAACCATTATCATCATCATCATCATTTTTAAAATTTAATTAATTTTTAATATATATATATATATATATATTTTTTTTTTTTCTACTTGTAATTCTATTTTATCTTAAAAAAAAAAAAATTCACAATTTTCTTAAATAATAATTCGAATAACATAATAAATAAATAAAAATAAAAATAAAATAAAAAATTGTTCATTTCTTACTAACTAAAAGCTCTCTAAAATTTTATTGTGAAAAATAAATTACAAATTCTATATTAAAACATATAGTTGAAACAAAACACTCATTTGAAAAAAATATTTTCCACTTACATTTCCTATAACATATTATATTTTTATGGTTTCTCAAAGAAAAGAGCTTATTCTTTTGGAACACTTTTAATCATTCATTATAAAAGATTAAGAATTTTAAAAGCCTCAACTTATCTTCATTGATTACATTAAAAGAGTTAAAGGAAAGAGTTAACTTTCATAACTTAATTCTTTCTTCCTATTTTTTTTATATTTATTTATTAATAAAAGTTAATGCATATTAATAAATTTTTCACCATTTAAAACATAACATGTTATGAATCCAACTCCAAAAATAGAAGAAAAGAGAGATCAACGCCTTAGCAATCAATCACTTCAAAGGGGCAACCTCCAATATATTAAATAAATGAACAATTTTTGGATGATATAAATGACAAAACCTCCTTCTATATATAGGAGTCCATAGGATCACAATATAATCCTAGTCGACCTAACAATAATTATGTAAGGGCATAATAATAAAAATATTAGGGTTACAGGGGTACAACAATAACAATAAGGGGGTTACACTAACAACAATAAGGGAGTATACTAGTAATATAGGGACCTAACATGCCCCTCTCCTTCAAAAAAGGGTTGACCTCAACCCTTGAGTAGCTCCGGATGCTTCCGTATAAAATTCTCATCCTCCCATGTAGAATCTTCAGTGGGTAAGTTCTTCTACTTGATGAGATACTCTGAAATTGATCGATTTCGTAGCTGTCAAGTTCTTGTTTCCGTGATTGCTTAAGGTTCCAATATGATTTTTCCTTCCTCATCAAGTTCTAGTAATATTGTTTGAATAAGAAGTTTGTCACCTATAACCTTCTTTAAGCATGAAACATGGAAAAATGGATGCACTAACGAAGAAGAAGGAAGCTCCAATTTGTATGCCATAGTACCAATCTTTAGCAACACCTTGTAAGGACCATAGTACTTTGGCGATAATTTCTTATCATTCTTAGCTTGCTTGAGGGACATTTGTTTGTATGGTTGTAGCCGTAAAAATACCCAGTCTCCTACATCAAAAGTTCTCTCATTGCGATGTTGACCTGCCTGTTATTTCATCCGGTTTTGTGTCAAATTTAGGTTATCCTTTAAGAGTTGGAAAACTTCTTGTTCATGCTCAATGTGATCTTCCACTGCTTGAACCTTAGAATTTTCTCTTAAAGATGATGTGATGGACGATGGATGATATCCATAAAGTGCCATAAATGGGGTCATTTTTGCTATAGTATGGAAGGAAGTGTTATACCACCATTCAACGAGAGGTAACCACTTGACCCATTGTGTTTGCTTATCAGATACAAAACAATGAAGATATCCTTCCAAAAATTTATTCACTATCTCAGTTTGACCATTGGATTGAGGATGATAAGATGAGCTATGAGCCAGTTGAGTACCCAAACAAGAAAATAATTCCGTCCAAAAATTTCTAGTAAAAATGGGATCTTTGTCACGTGCAATAATCTTTGGGTTTCTATGTAGCTTTTGAATTGTTTCCATAAATGCAATAGCAATTGTACTTTCTTTAAATAGATGAGATAATGCACAAAAGTGTGCATACTTGGTAAGTATATCAACGACCACCATGATGACACTCTTTCCTTCGGACTTAGGTAAACCTGTGATAAAATCCATTGAAATATCCTCCCAATGTTGACTTGGAATGGACAAAGGTTGTAGAAGGCCCAGGGTCTTAATTGTCTCAACTTTATTTTGCTGGCAAACCAAACATTCTGCCACAAACTTTTGAATATCAAATTTAAGGCCATCCCAAAAAAATAGGCCATCCCAAAAAAAATTCTTTCTTCACCTTGTGGTAAGTTTTTAAAAATCCTAAGTGTCCTCCTAAAGGAGAAGTGTGCAATTCCAAAAGAATCTTTTGTTTTAGTTGGGAATTATTACAAATATATAAGCGATCTTTGTACCATAAGGAATCATTTTTCCAACTAAATGTATCAGATGTACTAGGATCTTGCTGCAACTTTTGAATGGGTGTCCACACTTCTTCGTCTTTCTTCCATTCATCTCTTTCTTCGGTTATCCAATCTAGTTGGATAATAGAAATGACACAAAGCAATGCTTCCACCTCTTCATTCTTTCTTGAGAGTGCATCTGCAACAACATTTAGCTTCCCTTTTTGGTATATTATTTCAAAGTCATAACCCAACATCTTTGTAATCACACCTCATCGCTTCTTTGAAGATGGTCCTTGTTCCAAAAAGTGTTTAATACTATCAGATTAGTAGATACCTTGAAGTGTCTTCCCATTAGGTAAGGTATCCATTTCTTTAGTGCATGTAGTATTGCCAACACTTCGTTCTCATAAATAGCCTTTTGTAAATACTTTCCTTTGATTGAATGACTTTCAAAAGCAATGGGTCTTCCGTCTTGCATTAAAACAACACCAATTCCATTTCCTGAGGCATCACATTCCACAATAAATGTTTTTGTGAAATCCGGCATAGCTAACACTGGTGCTAGGCACATTGCCTCTTTAAGATGTTTAAAGGCCTTAGTTGCTTTAGGAGTCCATGAAAATGCATCTTTCTTCAATAATGTTGTTAGAGGTGTTTCTATTCTCCCATAATTCTTAAAAAACTTGTGATAATACCCTGTTAACCCGAGAAATCCTCGCAAATTATTTATGGTTGCAGGGACTTTCCATTCCTTAATGGCTTTAATTTTGTTAGGGTCTACTTTAACACCCTCGTGAGATACAATATGACCCAGATATTCCACCTCTTGTACTCCAAAGAAACATTTGGATGTTTTTGCATATAATTGTTTCTCTTGCAATAATTTTAGCACCCTTTCAACATGTTCAACATGATCCTTCCAAGACCTACTGTAGATTAGTATATCATCAAAAATACTAGCACAAAATTTTCTAAGCAAGGGTTTGAAAATGTAATTCATCAAACCTTGAAATGTTGAAGGTGCATTGGTAAGGCAAGGCATGACCAAAAATTCATAATGTCCCTCGTGAGTTCTAAATGTTGTTTTCAAAATGTCTTCAATCTTCATTCTAATTTGATGATATCCCGAAAAAATATCCAACTTGATGAAGTAAACTACTCCATGTAATTCATCCAATAATTCATTAATGATATGAATGTCATTGAGGTCCCTATAATCTGGACACATGCGCCATGATCCATCCTTCTTGTGCACCAATACTCCTAGAGCAGAGAAAGAACTTTGACTAGGTTGAATTATACCAACCTTTAACATTTCTGCAATCATACGTTCAATTTCTCTCTTTTGGACATAAGGATATCTATAAGGCCTGATGTTTGGAGGAACACTTCCTGGAATCAAATGAATATCATGATCATGATCAATAATAGGTGGGAGTCCTTTGGAAGCCAAATACCTTGGACTGATTGTCCAAGACTTTTTTGGAGATCTAGAGATATAGATGATTTCAATGTTTGAACCTCTACTGAGCATAATTGTGCAATCATGCCTCATCGTTCTTTCTTCGAAGCTTTGTCATGACATTAGATCTTATTATTTTTCCTAGCCTTCCCTACGATACCCCGTAATTCAACTTCCTTTTCTTCTGAATAATATTTCAAGAAAATTTCTTGACAATTAAAAGCTACCATCCACAAATATTGTAACCATTGTGCTCCTAGTACAACATCAACACCTCCCATTGGAATGGAAAGCATTGAACTATTCAATACATACTCCCCCCTGGTTAGCTTGATATTATGACATTTTCTAGAGAAATTTATAGTTCCTCCCTTTGCAACCATCACTTGACATTATGGTGTAGGAAGCAATTCAATTCCTTTGCTACCCTACAATGATAAAATTATGGGTACTACCCGAATCAATCAAAACTATTACCTTTTTCTTTTTGATATGTCCTTCTATATTGAGAGTTTGAGGAGTGGTAATAACTTCCACAATGCATTACATGATATGGTTTGACTCATTTTCTCTCTTCTTCTAGGGTTGGTTCCCGGTATATATCCTCTTCTTTTGAAGTTTCTTGTTCATTTTCTTCCTCCTCTTCACAATCTATGTAAAATAATTTATTCTCAACACACTTATGACCTTTAGTATATTTGCTATCACAACTGTAGCAAAGCCCTTTTTCTCTTTTTTCTTCCAATTTTTGTGGTGTCAACCTTGTAGGTTGTGGAAGTCTAAGAGTAGCAGCACTTCCATCTTTATAGATGTGAGTGGTAGGCTTCCTTGTCGCCATAATTTTACATTCAATTTTTCCCTCCAACCTGAATGCCTTCTCCAATGAATCAGGTTCCCAAACACAAACTTCATGTTGGATGTTATCCTTTAAAGTCCATATGAAGACATCAATCTTGTGTTCTTCTGGAATATCAGTTACCCTTATATTCAATTTTTTGAAGTCCTCAATGTGCTCCACCACTAAACCCTTTTGTTTGAGATTTATCAATTGGCTAAAGAAGGTGTTGCTCTTTGTATCTTCATAATGTGCTATCATTTTCTCCATAAAAATTGACCAAGTGACAATTTTTTGTGAGATCAAAGCCATCGATACCATACAAATGTATTTTGTTCTAAATGTAAAGTTGCAATGCGTACCTTTTGTGTGTTTTGCACTTTATGGAGATCAAAATATTTCTCCATATGTAGTATCCATGTTATAGGATCTTTTCCATCAAACTTCCTCATATCCATTTTTGGAATATGGTGGTTCTTCCTGGCAACATTAGAGTTTATGAAGTCACGATTAACATATATTTTGTTCTCATCATGAGTTTCCTCTACTATCTTTTCACCATTAGGAAACATTTCTTGTATCAACTTTGTCAAACTTTCCATGTCTTCTTTTAGATCATTCTTCATGTTTTCAATGTTGTCTTTCATTTTTTCATCCATGCCATCCATATTAGCTTCCACACCTTTCTTCAAACCATCCATCTTAGTTTCCATGCCCTTCTTCAAAACTTTCATTTCATTTTTTGTTGTTCTTTGCGAGAGTGAAATTTGTTGCACTTGCTCTTGTAAATTTGATATGTCATGTTGCCATTCTTCGTCTTCATGAGTCATAGTAGATCCTTCTAAAGGCTTAATGGGTGTTGAATTATTTTTAGGGGCCATTTTAGACTCCAATATTGATATATATTCTATAATAGGCCCTTGCAATCAATTCAACTTGATTCTTCAAACAAGACTTATGCAATTCGGAAAAAAAATACACACCTTTTACTTTTTTTGAGGAGCTCGATATTGAAATTGTCTTATCTCTATGATTGAGGATCTTCAATATATGAAATTCAGCACTGAAGTAGCCCTCTAAATTCTCTTTTGAATGCCATAGGTCCGACCTGATTTGGATTCTTCAAGACAAAGTTATGCTCAATCTCCCACAATGGCCTAATTATGGACTGGTTCAGTGGAGCGAACTTGTACGACGTTCCACGTGTCACTGTTTCCTCCTCTGGCTCTGAAATTGATGCACATGAAACTAAAGTCCGTGTACGTGTTGCCACTTTTTACATAATTCCAATCCGATACTCAGAGAGAGAGTTATGACGATTTTCCCACGGTCACCTCTTTGAGATAAAATTCGGGATCCTGAAAAAACCCTAACTTCCATAAATCATTTCATTGAAAATATTGTGAACCTAGATCTGAAATTTTTACACAACATTCCTTAGGATTTTGGCTTCACTATGTAAAAATTTCAGATTCTGAACCTTAGTAAAAAAAAATTATAGTGAAACTTCCACGATGACCTGTTTTAGGTGAAATTTGGGAGCCTAAAAAAACCCTAACTTCCACAGATCATGTCTCCGAAACTATTGCGAACCAAGATCTAAAATTTTTACACAATGTTCCTCAGGATTCCGGATTCTCTCTGTAAAAATTTCAGCTTCTAAACCTTCGTAGAAAAAAAATTATAGCGAAAATTCCATGATGACCTGTTTGGAGCAACGAAACCCTAGAATCCAAATCTTTGATACCAAATGTTATGAAACCAACTCCAAAAATAGAAAAAAAGAGAGATAAATGCCTTATAAATCAGCCATTTCAAGGGGGAAACCTATAATACATTACATAAATGAAAAATTCTTGGATGATACAAATTACAAAACCTCCTTCTATATATAGGAGTCCATGGGATCACAATATAATCCTAGCCGACCTAACAATAATAATGTAAGGGCACAATAATAACAATATTGGAGTTACAGGGGTACAACAATAACAATAAGGGGGTTACACTAACAACAATAAGGGACTATACTAGTAATATAGGGACCTAACATAACACTAACTTTTTCACCATTTAAAACATATTTTGTTAAAAATGTTAAATCATAAATTTACAAATAAGGTTAGGTTGTAATAATTAAAGAATGATATTTGCTCAAAATAGTTTATTCTTTATTTTTTTAATGATTAAATCTTATAATTGATTACTAGATGACATTTATATTAATGGGGTACAAAATAATGTATTGCCAAAGTTAACTATTGTTTGTCTCTAAAAAAACCAAAATTGTATCAAGTTAAAATAGCAATTTTTTTTTTTGCGATTGTAAGGCAAAGTTCTTTACATCCAAATCCCTAGTAGTACCATGGCCTATATAATTGCTAAAAACAACATAAAAGACAATTGATATAACAAATGGAAAAGCCTAATTCCCATTTGGAAAGTAACCAAAAGAAATTAGGGTTTGTTAAAGTAGGAGTACACATGCCTACTTCTGTCATTACTGTGTGTCCTCCTTTTCCTCAACATCTTCATAATCAAGACATGGTTGGAAGGGGTACCTTATTACTTAAGAGTAGGTTCTGCTACTTCCATTGGATTGTGCTTAGTATCCTTTAGATCTATCACTATGATGTCAATGATGTAAACTATTCTGCAAATTGCTTAAAACTTTAATCTATTGAATCCATTTTTTAAAGAATTGCTTCTTGTTGTTGACCTCTTTCTACCACAACTTGTGCTGTGAAAAATTTGCTCAGTTTGTAATGTTCTATTAACTTGAAAATATTAGTGTCTTTGGAGTGGGAGAAACCCATATCTAGACCTCCAATCCCTCAATTTCACCCACCTATTTTTTCGTCATTGTCCTTCATTTTTGCCTAACAAAATTCTCCACATGGGAGACCTCCTTGATAATGGGAAAGTGACATTAATTGTTGGGTCCTGCCTTCATGGCATTAGTCTAGGCATGACTGTTGCGCAAGGGAGTTTCTCCTGTAAAGGTTCTCGAATGGACTTCTTGGTTCCAATTTTAACCTCACATTTGCTAAGTTCCAACCAAAGTTTACCACTAGACTTTAACATCCTGGCCCAAGGATGAGTCACAAAAGTGACAAAGGGTTCACTAAAATAAGGGAAAGAGAGAAGCCACCCACCTAAAGAGGAAAACCAAATAGTGACCTCCTACAGTGACCCATAGAAATTCACCCAATTGTGAAAGGAAAATTTTACTCATTCGTGTTTGATAGAGAGAAAAGATAGAAGAGAGAACACTCTAGACTACTAAACAAACAAGAGAACTTTAAATCAAACTTGAAGAACTAAAGTTGAAAGAAATACCAAAACTATTATTGAGCACAACTTACCTCATTTCCCTAACCTTTTTTCGTTTCTTATGTCACAGATGAACCATTTAAACTTTCATCAATAATCTAAGACATGAGATTATACATGATAAAATTAATTGCTAAATTATATTATTTTTATTTTTATTTTTATTTTTTGGATCATAATTATCATCTAAAATGCTTCTTTCTACTTATGATTTTCAAATTAAAAAATTTAATTTAATTGGAAAGAAAAGATAAACATATCTCCTATATACCCATTAAAAAGGGGAAACAAAAACTTAAAACATAGTCAAATTATAATATTCAAAATCATTGTAGTGTGGAAAAGGGAAAGCAGTGTGACTGAGACATAAACAAACATTTTATTATGGAAAAAAGGATGCGTTTCGATGTAAATAAACATTCCAAAGCTCAAAAGGGAAATGAATTTTGTTGATTATGAAAAAGTGAAAGTAGTGTGGTTCACATAGAAAAGAATGTAAGCATTGTGATTGAGACATAAACAAACATTTTATTACGGTAAAATAGAATGCTTCTTTCTACTTATTTTATTATGGTAAGTGAATTTTGTTGATTAAGCAAAAGTGAATGTCTCGTGATTGAGATGTAAGACCATCTGTTGTGATTGATACATAAACAAATATTTATTTTAATATGAAAAGAAGAAGCCAATGTGATATAAATAGTTAATTACAAATTTAAATTGAAAAATAAAATGAAATTTTGTTAATTATAAAAAACAAATATAACATATTTAAAATGTAATTAATGAATTTTTTTTACGAAAAGATAGTGTATTAGTATATAATTTATAAAATAAGTGTATTTTATTAAATTTGCAAAAAAATAAATATAATTAAGATATAAATATTAAGTTATGTTTTATAAATATTTTCAAATTAATATAATATATATTTTAAAACAGAAAAGAAAAGAAAAGGAAAATATATTAATTAGATTTTATTTATTCATTAAAAAAATGTAATTAAATTATAATTGTTGGATTGTAAATCACAGATGAAAGATAAGTGTGTTCGTTTATATGTACATATTTAAATACAACGATATGATCGAGGGATTTAATTTTTAAGGTTTTTTGGATTTCTCATGATGGTTCATATTCTATATCATTATCTTAATAGATTAGGTGCCTAAAATCTCTCTCCCGACCTATGATCTAATAGCATATATGTGAGTCCAATTAGAGAAATGGGGAAAAGTACTTATGGTTGAATGTGCTCTTCGAGTTAGATGGTTTTGGGATGTTCACAAACCTAATGACTAGTGGAAGCCAAATTTTTCTACTAAATGGTGATTTAAGGTTGACCACCAACTCTAGAACTCGACTCTAAGGCTCAATAGTTGCTGGAACATTTCCTAATTTAACTGGAAGTTGATGTCTTCTGGTAACTAGAAGTGCTTGCAAATGGAAATTTGAAATGAACACAATCCACTTTGAGGGGCAAACCTCTTTTTACAATGGATACAATGTACAAAACAAGTTTTGATAATCCTAAGACTAGGTTTCCTTAGTATATAAATAGGAGACAAAGGATAAAATTATAAATAGGACCATGAAAGGTTTTAACCAACCTCCTAGTATAAAAATTAAGCTAATAATGAATTCTTATTAGGGCCTTAATATAGGGCCCAAGGGCCATAACATAGTCGCCCTTTTTTAAAAATGTTTTTTTCCTCAAAGCTTGTAGTTGAGGGTGTTTCTTCATGAACTTCTCATTTTCCTAAGTAGCTTTTTCTAGAGGCATGTTCTTCTATTTGATTAGGTACTCTGTAATGGTTCTATTTCAAAGAGATAGAGAATGTTGATCAATAATTTTTTCTAGTTCATAAAATCAACTTCCCTTCTTCATATAATTCTAGAAGTTTTGTTTACACTGGCATAATTTGTGCCACGACCTTTTTTAGACAAGATATTACATGGAAAAACTTATGAATGCAAGAAGAAGACAAATATGACTCATCTGCCACTTATCTAATACTACGAATAATATTTTACGGTTCATATAATTTTGGATCTAATTTATGATTCCTCTTTTGCTTGAGTGTATATTTCTTAAAAGGTTGTAGTCCCAAAAATACTGAATCACCCTCCTCAAATTGTCTTTCACTTCAACATTTTTATGCTTGTTGCTTCATCCTATTTTGCGCCATTTGAAGGTTTTCCTTATGGATTGTCAAAGTTTCTTTAGTCTTCTCCATTTGTGACTCTATTGCTTTTACCTTGGACCAATCTTGCAAAAACTATGCCATACTACAAGTTGTATATCCATAAAGAGCCTAAAAAATACTGAATGATCGTCCTCAATTTGTCTTTCACTTCGAGGTTGATATGCGTGTTGCTTCATCCTATTTTGCACAATTTGAATTTTTTTCTATAGATTGTCAAATTTTATTTAGTCTTCTCCATATGTGACTCTGTTGCTTATACTTTGGACCAATATTGCAAAAATATGCCATACTACGAGCTGGATATCCATAAAGAGCCTCAAGTGGGTTCATTTTAGTAGATGTATGACAAGTAGTATTATACCACCATTCTGCAAAAGGAATACATTTTGTCCATTGAGATTGGTTATCTGAAGAATAAAGTCATAGAGAATGCTCTAAACATTTGTTAATTATTTCTATTTGACCACCTATTTGTGGATGATATGTTGAACTCATTGCTAGTGTTGTTCCACTCATCTTCAATAATTCTTTCCAAAAATGACTTGTGAATTTACGATCTATGTCACTTACTATTAACTTAGGAAGACCACAAAGTTTATGAGTTTCCTTCATGAAAACTTTTTCCACTTGTAATGTATGTCCTTTGAATTCCACAAAAATGTGCATATTTTGTGAGTCTATCGACAAACATAAATGGAATATTTACCTTTGTATTTTGGTAACCCTATAATGAAGTCCATTGATATTTCTTGACATCTTTGATTAGGTATGTCTAATGGTTGAAGTAACCCTAGAGATTTTATTATATATTCTTTATTTCTTTGGTAGACCTGACATTCACTTACAAATTTTTGAATCTCTTTCTTCATTCCTTCACCAAAAAAATATTTGTTAATCCTTTATATGTTTTGAGGAACCCTACATGTCTTGCCATCAAAGAGTCATGAGAATCCCTTAGTATTTTTTGCTTCAAATTTAATTGAGGGCATAAATATATCCTTCCCTTGTACCATAGTATATCACCTTTCCACTCTTAATGTTCCACAGATTTAATTATTTCCTTTATACATTGTATGTTTGTTTAGTACTATCGTAAAATTTCCATTTATGGTGAGTTTCTTCCAGCCATACTATAATAAAATATGTAATCAAATATAATCTCGAGGCTTCTTATATTCTAAGAAGAACATCCACTACCATATTGTCTTTCCCCTTCTTATAGATTATTTCAAAACCAAACTCTTGCTTTTTTACTACCCATTTTTATTGCTCTTCTAATGATAATTTTTGCTACAAAAAGTACTTTATGCTAGCATGGTTTATCTTGAATTTAAAGTGTCTCCCAATGAGATATTGTGACCATTTTTTTTTTTGCATGTATAATTTCTTACTTTTTCTTTTCATATGTTGATTTCATCAAATATTTTCCCTTGATTTTTGTTGAGATTTCTAATAATAATTTGGAGAAAATATCATAAATATGACAACAATAGGATTTGTTGCTAAATTGACTGCATCTAATCCTGATATAGAGTTATTGCATCCTATTTTTTTGTGATTGAATTTATTATTCAGTTTCTACTCCCAGCTATAAAATGTAAGCCCGTAGAGGTTTTCTGAGCACGAGGGATGTGAGGTGAGAGGAAGAGAAGTGCAGATGAGAAACTCTGTTGTTGTAAATATCTTGTTTAGAAATAAGACTGCCGATACCTCTGTTTGGTGGACGTAGCCCAGATTGGTTGGGTGAACCATGTTAAATCCTTTGTCTCATTATTATGCAGTGAGTCTGTGTGTTTTTTATTTGTTTTTCTGCTGCTTGACTCTAACAATTGGTATCAGAGCATATTTGGTCGCATGATCTGGAGAATTTGGAGCGTAGAAGAAAATAACATTCAGGTTTAAAATCAATTCGCTGTCTACAATAATGTATTGTTGATTGCTATGTGCTATGTGGTGCTTTCGGCTATAATGGCTGAAGCGTAAGCCGTAAGAGTTGAGCGTCTGTGGTGGCTTCCGGCGTTGAAAGAGCGCTGGAGCTGTTAAATTTGAAGGAGAACATCGAACCTCATGACTGTGAAAGCTGTCTGCCATAGTGATTGCCGTGACATTGAGGAGGATAAAGCACTGTGTGGCCGTTTGTCTTAGATGTGAAGCTGTCAAGCCATGGGCTGGCTGTGAGTTGCCAAGACCATGAGCTAGAAGTTTTGAAAAATGCCCTATGAGCGCAGATCATCAGAGCCCCCGTTCGTGTGGGGAAATAGCATAATTTCTATTGAAATCATTGCTGTGGAATCAGATGAGATTGAGCTTGCAGATCAAGATCGAATTTGAGTTTAGTTTTCAGATCGAGCTTACCGTCGAATGAATTATTGCCCAAAGCCTATTTGTAGAGAGAAATGACAGCGTTGTGAGCTGGAGGGCGTGGAGTATATGCTCCGGCTAGGAACATCGATTCCGGATTGCTGTTGAACTGCACGTGAGGGAGATCAAAGTTAGCACTTCCATCGATCTATATATATGTGAGGTATACATGAAATATAATTTTTTTTTTAAAGGTATACATATTAGCGTAGAGAAATGTATGGCCAATGTGCGAGCGAAAGCCCAATGAGAATCAGAATTTGAAGAGCCATGAGTTGGTGAAAATCTATGTGTAAATTGAGGTAAATAGCAAATCAAATCATTGGAAGAGCAGTTTGTTTGCTATTTTTTTTGGAATTTGTTAAGGATCCATTGAAGTTCAACATGGAAAAAACACAAAGTACTCGATTTGAGATCGAGAAGTTCAATGGTAAGAACAACTTCAAGATTTGGAAAGTGAAGATGCACGATCTACTTGTACAACAAGGTGTGGCGAAGGCGCTTTTGGGAAAATCCAAATAACCTTACACCATGACAAATGACGAATGAAGTGAAATCGATAACAGAGCACTGAGCGGCATATGATTGTGTTTGGCGGATGATGTGTTATTCAACATCGTGTCAGAGAAAACAACTGCTGGTTTGTGGAAAAAGTTAGAGAAGTTGTACATGAAAAAATCCTTAACAAATAGGATTCTTCTGAAGAGACAGTTGTACAACTTGCGCATGAAGGAAGGTATGAAGATAACTGATCATCTGAATACCTTTAATACTCTCTTGGTGCAGTTAGAAAGTATAGAAGTAAAATTTGATTTAGAAGATAAAGATGTAACTTTATTATGCTCGTTTCCCGAGTCATGGGATCATTTTGTTACTTCTATAAGTCTTAGTTCATCAGAAACCCTTGAATTTGATGATGTTGTTGGAGCTTTGTTATCTGAAGAAACAAGGAAAAGGTCAAATTCAGAAACCTCTACATCAGAAGCAATGATGGTCAGAGGTCGTTCTAAAGAAAGACGCTTCAGTAAGCAGAACAACTCACGGTCAAAATCGAAAGGGAAGAAGAGTAAGGTAAAGTGTTGGTTTTGTGGAAAATCAGGACATTTGAAGAAGGACTGTTGGAAGAGACAACAAACATCCAAAGGAGACTCTTCGACAGAAAAGAAAGAAGCAAACACGATAGATATAGGTTCAGCATCCGGTTCAGGTATGAGTGATGAAGTGTTATCAATTAGTTTGTATAATCATGATCAACATTGGTTGTTAGATTCTGGTGCATCAAATCACATGTGCATTCATAGAGAGTGGTTTCAATCTTATAAATCAATCAATGATGGAGTGGTTTATACGGGAAATGATGTCTGATGTAATATTGTGGGAATTGGAAGCATCCAGATTAAAATATTTGATGGGACAAATAAAATATTAACTGATGTAAGACACGTGCCTGAACTCAGAAAAAAACCTCATTTCTCTAGGAGTGCTAGAAACAAATGGATATAAAACTTTTATTCAAGGTGGAGTAATGAAAGTTTATTAAGGAATTTTACTAGTAATGAAAGCAAAGAAGGTTGGAAATATTGTTTAGTTAGAAGGAAGAACAGAGTCAGATCATGCTTCTACAGTATCTGAAAACGACAGTAATTCTATTCGTCAATGGCATCAACGGTTGGGCCATATGAGCGAAAGAGGATTAAAATTTTTATCTGATCATAAGTTACTTCCTAGTTTAAAATCTTCTAAGTTATATTTCTGCAAACATTATCTATATGGGAAACAAAGCAAGAAGAAGTTTAAAACTGGAAAACATACTAGTAAGGGAATCCTTGATTATATCCATTCTGATGTTTGGGGTCCATATCCTACAATCTCATATGGAGGATCGTCATATTTTGTATCTTTTATTGATGATTTCTCTAGAAAGGTGTGGGTCTATATGTTAAAAATAAAGTATGATGTATTCACAGTTTTCAAACAGTTTAGAGCATTAGTTGAAAACATCACTGGAAGAACCATTAAATGTTTAAGAACTGACAATGGTGGTGAGTTTACTTCAAAGGAATTTGATAATTATTGCAAGGAATCTGGGATCGAAAGACATAAAACTACTGTATCTACTCCTCAGCAAAATGGAGTTGCTGAACACATGAACAAGACTCTACGCCAATTTGCAGAAGGAACTATGGACAGAAGCAGTATCTACGGCTTGTTATTTGATAAATCAATCACCATCAACTGCAATAGGATGCAAAATTCCTCAAGAGGTATGGAAAGGTCATCCTTGTGATTATTCTAAACTGAAAGTTTTTGCTTGTGATGCATATGCTCTAATTCCGAAACATCAACGTTCTAAATTAGATCCTAAATAAAAAAGATATATCTTTGTTGGATATGGTGATGGGACTAAGGGATACAGGTTGTGGGATCCTACTACTCACAAGATCATCATTAACAGAGATGTTAAATTCAATGAATCTTCACTCGATAATCCAGACATAGATATGAAATTGAAACAGGATAATGTACCTAAGTTTCAACATATTCTGTTTGAAACCAGTTCAAATACTGATGATAGTCCAGATGAACAAGTTTCAGATGCAGATCATGAACATATTTCAGATGCAGATCATGAAGAAGTTCCTACAGATAATAATCAGCAAATTGTGGAAGTACCAAAAACATCTTTAAGGAGGTCCACGAGAATCAAACGTCCTCCTAAAAGGTATGATGATTATGTTACTTCAGTTGCTTTAACCGCTAATGATGATGAACCTTTGTGTTATCAGGAAGCTGTAGAAGGTTCTAATAGTTATAAGTGGAAAGAATCTATGAAGGATGAGATGAAGGCATTAGACAAGAATGCCACATGGGATCTGGTGGAACTTCCTAAAGACAGAAAGACTGTGGGATGTAAATTGGTTTACAAATTGAAAAGGGGTGTTGATGATAAAGAAGACAGGTACAAAGCGAGGCTGGTCGCAAAAGGTTTTTCTCAGAAAGAAGTAATTGAATTTCATGAGATATTTTCACCAGTTGTCAAAATTGTTTCAATTTGGATTGTCTAGCATTAGTTGCTTTACTTGATTTAGAATTACAACAAATAGATGTTAAGACTGCATTTTTACATGGATATCTAGATGAAGAAATTTATATGGAACAACCTGAAGGGTTTTTTCAAAATCGCAATAAGAAATTTGTCTGCAGGCTCAAGAAATCATTGTATGGTTTGAAGCAGTCGCCTCGACAATGATACAAGAAATTTGATTCTTTCATGATGAGTCAAAATTATATAAGAAGTGAATATGATCATTGTGTTTAATTTAAGAAATTGAGTAATGGCATGTTCATTATCTTAGTGTTATATGTTGACGATATGCTTTTAGCAAGCAAAAGCATAACAAAGATCAACAGGTTAAAGGCTCAGATGGCTAGGACGTTTGATATGAAAGATCTAGGAGCAGCAAGATAGATTTTGGGCATGGAGATTTTCAGAGACAAGAACAATGGTAAGCTGTGGTTATCACAAGAGAAGTATATTGAGAAAATACTCTTAAGTTTTGGTATGAACAATGTGAAACCAGTTTCAGTCCCTTTAGCTTCCCATTTTAAGCTTTCTTCAAGTTTATGTCCTAATACAAATGAAGAAAAGGAATATATGTCTCGAATACCTTATGCTAATGCAGTAGGAACTTTGATGTATGCGATGGTATGTACACGACCAAATATTTCACATGTAGTTGGGGTTGTCAGCAGGTATATGGAAAATCTAGGAAAATAACACTAGTCAACAGTGAAATGGGTGCTTCGGTATCTGAGAGGCACAAGTGATTACTATATCACTTATAACAGAAGTAGTGAATTTGTTTGCAGATATGTTGATTCCGATTTTGCAGGTGATTTGGATAAGAGAAGGTCAACTTCAGGATATGTCTTTACTCTTGCAGGTGGAGCTATAAGCTGGATGTCAAAGCTACAAAACATTGTTGCTTTATCGACTACAGAAGCAGAATACATAACTGCTTCACATGCTTGCAAAGAAGCGGTTTGGTTGAAAGTTTTGTTTGGTGAGTTTGGTAGGTTGCAGGACAACATCAAGTTATTTTGTGATAGTCAAAGTGCAATTCACTTGGCTAAAAATCCAGCCTATCATAGTAAATCAAAGCATATACCTATAAAGTACCATTTTGTAAGACATGTTATCATTGAATGGGGAGTCTCTCTTGAAAAAGTGCATACAAAGAAAAACTGTGCAGACATGTTCACGAAACCAGTTTTATTAGAGAAGCTACGATGGTGTCTGGCTTCTCCTGGCTTGCAAATAAGATAAAAAAAATTTAATGGAACAGGGTATTAGGCTAATTGTTGTCAAGGAGGAGATTGTTGAGATTTCTAATAATAATTTGGAGAAAATCTCATAAATATGACAACAATAGGATTTGTTGCTAAATTGACTGCATCTAATCCTGATGTGGAGTTATTGCATCCTATTTTGTTGTGATTGAATTTATGATTTAGTTTCTACTCCCAGCTATAAAATGTAAGCCCGTAGAGGTTTTCTGAGCATGAGGGATGTGAGGTGAGAGGAAGAGAAGTGCAGATGAGAAACTCTGCTGTTGTAAATCTCCTGTTTAGAAATAAGACTGCCGATACCTCTGTTTGGTGGACGTAGCCCAGATTGGTTGGGTGAACCACGTTAAATCCTTTGTCTCATTATTATGCAGTGAGTCTGTGTGTTTTTTATTTGTTTTTCTGCTGCTTGACTCTTACGATTTTTTTTCTTTCAAAAGATAATGTTCTCCCTTGTGTCAACACTGCTACATTTCCTTGTCCTGATGCATCACATTCTACTATGAATGTTTTCCAAAAATTAGGCATTGCCAATAGTGGTATAGAAGACATGACATCCTTTAATAGAGAGAATGCAAAAGTAGCCTCATCATTCCATAAAAAATATTTTTTTCTTCAAGAGATATGTGACTAGACCTGCAATGCATATGATAATTCTTAACAAAATTCCTATAATATCTTGTAAGTCCCGCAAATCCTCTAAGACATGAAATTATTAGGTAAATTCCAATTTTTAATAGATTGGATATTTTGAGGCTCCAACTTAAATCCTTTTGAAATAATATGATGAATACTCCACTTCTTGTTTCCTAAAAACATATTGGGATCTTTTTATATATAAGTGATTTCTCTCAAGAATTTTTAGAACTTTATCCACATGTTTAATGTGCTCTTCCCATGATTGGTTATAGATAACAATATCATAAAATAAAACCAACACAAATTTGCTAACATGGGGTAAAAAATTATTGTTCATAAGGATTTGAAAAGTAGAAGGAACATTGGTCAACCAAAAAGGAATGACCAATAACTCATAGTGCCGAGCTATAGCCCTTCCTTTCTAGTCTTGGTGATACACTACTATACTAACCAGATGGATCACTTTCTGTCAAGGTAGATATTTCATGATCCAATACTGTGATCTAATACGTTCTAATAAGTTCGATATGTGCCAAGGACACATACATTGTCTATACATTTAATTTGATTTAGAATTGTTTATAAATCCTCGGAGACATAGCCAAGCGGTAAGGCAGAGGACTGAAAATCCTCCATCCCCAGTTCGAATCTGGGTGTCACCTTGTTGAGGTAAGTAAATGGAAGGAAAAGTATTTATTTCCATTACAAAACCTCTGGAGACATATTGGTACTTATTGAAAACATGATGCAAAATGGTTCAAATAGAAAATTAAAGATTTTTGTGATGAGATGATCATCACATATGATCATGCTGAAGTAGTAGATATTATCACTCTCTTGGAACCGTCTGCAATATTTGGTACTGAAATGGAATGTCATATTGGTAAACGTCTTGAGATTCCCCTTCATGTGTTTTGAAATTTGTTTTGGTGATGTCTTCTTTCCTTAATATGATTTATTGGCATCTTGATTTAAGATCAAGTATTATAAATTAAGCCACTCCATAAAGTTCATCTAATAGCTCATCACTATTTGGGATAGGGAATTTATCCTTAATGGTGAGTTTTTTTAGATCTCTATAATCAAGACACATCCTCCCACAATTATCTTTTTTCTCACCAACACTATCGGAGCTGAAAAATAACTCCTACTCTTTTGAATAATACCCAAATTTAGCATGGCTTATGCCATTTGCTCAATTTCGCCATTTTTTTTACTAGGATAAATATAGGGACTTTCATTAGGATGAGTGCTTCTAAGCATTAATTCAATTTGAAGTTCATGATACGTAGATGGAGGTAGACCTTTAGGAATTTCTTGGAAGTCCTTATAATGCTTTTCCAAGGTGTCTTTTAAATTTTTGGGAATATTTTCATCTTCTTGCTTAACTTCCATAGAATTCATTTTAACCACAAAACTATTACTATCATTTTATAAGATATTTTTCATTCTATGAGGGTTGATGGGTTAATAAAGTCCATATTTTAACCATTTGGTCTCATATTAAACTCATTCCAATTCAAATGTCATGAATAATTCATTATTTTTTTGGAAATTGTACCCAATCTTCTCAACCATTAAATGCCTAGAACAACATTTACACCTCTAATTGGAATGTCATACATTGATATTTAAAATTATATACTTCCATACTCATTTTAATGTTGTGGCATTTTACCACACATTAAATACTCCCTCCATTGACAACTAAAACTTGAAATATTGTCACTGGATATAGAAAACAACTGAGGTGCTTTGTCAATCTTTTATGAGTGAACTTATGGGTAATACTTGAGTCAATAATAACTATGACCCTTTTCTTCTTAATGTAACCAAAAATATTTAGGGTCTAAGGTGTTTAAAAACCTACCAATGTGTTAGCATTCTATAATTTGCAAGAGATTGTGAGAACTAATCACATAGGCCAACATCAAACCAACTTTGGAACCCAGGACCTAGCCTTCCTATATTCAGATAGGGCTCTCTCTTTAAGATATAGCTTTGTTTAAATGAGTTTAGGCTATTTATGATTGTACTTGGGTTTTGAATTTGTTTTGGGTTTTGGGAAATTGATTATGTTCAATGGATTAATGTATATTGGGAAAAACAATAGGTTGATATCTAAACCTATTTTCGATTTTGCTTGCCCTGCTGCGTCTGTGCCCGCAGAGATCAGTGGCTGCATCGGCCCCCTTGCCCTACCGCTTGGTCTGCTCTGGCCCTGTGCAGATCTCCCCTTCATTTTTGCATCGGATCTGCCATTTGGACCGCTGCTTTCTTGCGCCCTGCCTCCCTTCTCAGCATGTTAGGTCATTCTACGCCTTCCCTCTTGCTCCTTCAAATATGTTTTGCTCGAGTTCCGGTCATGGAGGATCTGGACTCTTCTCATCCTTTTTCGCCTCCTCCGCTGGCCGATGCAGTTGAGGCTTTCAACTCTCTTTTTGCCTCTCTTCTGAAGAAAAAAACCTTTGAAGCAGCCAAGTTTGTCAAAAATATTGATGATGTTCCCGAGATCTTGCTGCCAACTGAGGGGTTAATTCAAGTGGCCCTTTCACTCTTCGATCACACTCTCGTTGGACAATTCACGGGTCTCTAGCCCTCGCCCAAATCCATGAAGATCTGGGTGGCCAAAAACTGGGCTCCTTTAATTAAAACCAGCGTTACCTCCTATTTTATGGGTAGGGGGTTTTTCATGTTCGAATTTGCCGCAAAAGAAGACAAAGAGCTTATCTTCAGGAATGGCCCCTACTTCATGGGACCGCAAGGGCTCTACCTTAACAAGTGGACGCCCGATTTTGACCCGGCTGTGGATGTACCATGCATTGTTGGAACTGGGATTCACTAAAACACATTGAGAATACCCTAGGAAAGTTTATAGATCGCACAAACAATAAGGACCAGTTTGACTGTGCCTGCATCTGTGTTGAAGTCGACTTGGAAGTGGGCCTCCTGGAGGCCATCAAAATCAAGGTCGGAAGCTGGTCTCATATTCAGAAGCTTGAATATGATCAGCTTCCTTTCAAGTGCTGGAAGTGCCATGTTTATGGTCACTTCGCCAGAGGTTGCCCGAGCAACAGTGAAGCAACCAAAGGAAAGGAAGAAGGATGGAATCAAGTCAAGAGGCCAAGAACCAACAAGAAACAGATGGGACCTCTGTCAAACAAAGGATCGAAATGCTCCGCTGACCAGAAAACCCAAGCTTTGCAAGGCCAAAGTAACAAATTCAAACCCCTCAGTTTAAATTTAGCAGAGGTGCATGAGATTGAATCACAAGGGAATGAATTTCAGGACAAAGGAACCTCACCAGATCCAAAGCAGGGTGCTAGTGCCCCAAGTGGATCTAAAGGGAAAAGTGTAGAAACAGAGGATGAGGAGCAGATCTCAAAGGACTCCAAGGAAGAAGGAGAAATAGGGGAATCACAAGTCTCGTTCAGAAGATCGACTAGAGGTCGGAAACCTGATCGAGAGAAAAGAGAGCAAGAAACATATAAATAAAAATTGCAAGGCACCCAACCCACTCTTGAGAAACTTTTGGCAAAAAAACCCAAAAATACAAGAAATCAGACCTAGGGCTCTAAGGGAGCCCATCACTCCCAAAAAAGTAAGTAATGAAAGTCATCTCTTGGAACTGTAGAGGTCTGGGCAGCAAAGCGAAGGAAGAAGCCCTCAAAAGTATAATTCGAATAGAAATCCCAGACTTTCTTCTAATCCAGGAGACCAAGATGGAGGATAAAGCTTTCCTCCAAACATGTAAAAGCTTTTGGAACAAAGGTGGTGGGAAGGATGTCTATTCTAGAGGAGCTTCAGGTGGCCTGGGCACGCTATGGAACACAAACAAGTATTTGAAAATTGCTGCAATCTCGAATACTCATTGGCTGTATTTGAAATTTCAGAATATAGAATCCAAGGATGAAATTAGTCTCATCAATGTTTATGTATCGGTCATTGCAGGGGAGAAGAAGTCATGCTGTGAATTTATCAGAAACCTGGTTGATACAGAGAATCTTGATAACACCATCATTGCGGGGGATCTCAATATTACTCTGCTGCTGTCTGAGAAGCATGGAGGCAGTGTTGTAAGAGATCCTGTAAGGGAATGGGCGGAGGACCTCATGCAAGACTGGGACCTCATCAACATCAAACCCTTAATAGGTAAATTCACTTGGTCCAATAAAAGAATCGGCCTTGGTCACATTGCTGTTAGATTAGACATATTCTTGGTGCAAAGCTCCTACCTGTTCTATGGGCTAGAAGCTAGAATGCGCATTCTCTCTAACAGTGCCTCTGACCATAGGCCCATCTTGCTTGAATTCCTGTCACAAAAGGATCTGGGCCCCATAACTTTCAGATTCAGTCCACTTTAGATCCAGCTTCCGGGCTTTATGGAAAGAGTCAAGACCGTCTGGGATCGTTCGGTAAATGGCTCGAACTTTTTTGTTTGGGAAGAAAAGCTCAGAAGATTAAAATCTAAGCTAAAATTCTGGGCCAGGTCTCTCCCAAACTTGACTTCAGAACGGAAAACTGCTCATGATATTCTAGAAGCCCATCAACTTCTAATGGAGGACACTGTCATTACCCATGAAGTCATTAACAAGGAAGATGATCTCCAGCAAAAGCTCCACAGGAGCTGCATGACGGAGGAGGAGTATTGGAGACAAAAATCCCGTAGCCTTTGGTTAAAGGTTGGGGATAGAAATACTGCTTTCTTCCACAAACAAGCCAATGCGAGAAAAAACTTCAACACCATTTCTGAAATCAAAGATGAGAAAAATATGCACAAGGACTTCCTAAGCATCAAAAAGGTTGCTTACAACCATTTCAAAGAGCTGTATGGCGAAGAAGAAACTGGGAAAAATGCTGACATATTCTTAGATTAGGTGCCCAATTTGATTTCTCCCTCTATGAAAAATCAATTGGAAGAAAAAGTCTCGCGAGAGGAAATTAAAACAATCCTCTTTGAGATGGATCTGGACAAAACTCCTGGTCCTGATGGCTTCACAGCCAGATTTCTCCAAGCTTGTTAGAAAATTTTCGAAAAAGATCTGTGCAAAATGGTTATGAAGTCTCAATTTTGTCATAAGATTGGGGGTAGCACTAACTCTGCCTTTCTTGTTCTCATTCCGAAGGAAAATGGAGCTAATGTCTTTAACAGATTTAGACCTATTTCTTTATGCAACATTGGCTAAAAAATCATAACCAAGGTCATTGCAAACAGACTGAAAAGCATTCTCCCCAAAATTATTCCGGAAAATCAAGGTGGATTTGTACAGGGAAGGCATATTGTTGACAACATTATCCTGGTGCAAGAGGCGATCCATTCTATCATTCAGTGCAAAGAGAAGGAATGGTGGTAAAGCTCGACCTTGCAAATGCATTTGATCGAGTAAAAAACATCTTTATTTTTGGGGTCTTACGCAAGCTTGGATTTGGGGAAAGTTTCAGCAACTGGATCAACGCTTGCATTTCAGATCCTTGGATTGCCCCCTTGGTGAACGGGCGGGCTGCAGGCTTCTTCAAAGCCTCTCGTGGGCTTCGCCAGGGATGTCCTCTTTCCCCTCACTTATTTGTTCTTCAAGCTTCTGTGTTGAGTTTTTATTTGAATAAAAAATTGATGGAGTAGGAAATTCTTGGCCTTAACATTGCTAGAGGAGTAAGAAATATTAACCATGCTCCGTTTGTTGATGATACCTTGCTACTGGGCGCAGCTTCGCTGCACTCTGCTTCTAAACTCAAAGATGTCGTTAATAACTTTTGTGAGGCTACTGGCAGCATGCTCAATAAAGGAAAATGCCACATTTACAGCTGGAATATTTCCCCTATCCTGCTCAACGCTATCTCCAGGTGTCTAGACTTCGCTGGCTTGGCCACCTAGTCTTCCTTCAAGTATCTGGGCCTCCTCGTCTTCTTCAAATCTTCCTTCTACAGAGATTGGGCCCCTATCATTGATAAATTTAAAACCAGAATCCAGGCCTGAGGTCTCTCCTGGTTGAATCTGGTAGGCAAGACAGTTTTGATCAAATCTGTGGTTAGCAGTCTGCCCATATTTAAATTCTCTATTCTTCTTGCACCCTCCGGTGTTCTCAAGCAAATGGAAGAACTTATCCATTACTTCTTCTGGAAAGGTGGAAAAAGAAATGATAAGCGCATCCCTCTGGTAAGCTGGGACAAGATCACGAAACCAATTTTGGAAGGAGGCTTAAATTTTAAGTCTCTACGAGCTCAAAATCTGGCTATGGGCGCTAAGATTGTCTGGCGAGTGATTGACAACAAACCTAGATGGGCGCAGAAGGATCTCTGGCGGAAATAATTTACAGGCCCAAGACTTCACTGTTTAGACAGGCCACGTCTTACTGTTGGCTCGCATCTAGAAAGTATCTACTCAAACGCCTTGGCGCTAATCTAATCCCATGCATATTGGGTTCCTGAGAACAGAAAACGCATAGACCTCTGGAAAGACAGTATTATGGCAAAGCCCCCTCTTGCTGATTCACCCTCTCTGCGATCTCTTCAGCGCTGGATGGACAATGCTGGTTTAACCTCGCTTTGGGACATTTCTTGCTGGGATGCGCATCAATGGGTTGGCTGGAAGGACATCCATGTGCCCCCAAACCTGATCCCTGAGTGGAAAGATTTGCTATCACACCTGCATGGTCAAGCCCCGATTCACCCTGGCCTTTCGGACAAGCGTGGTTAGGGCCCATTCGGATTCTTCTCTGCTGCCATGGGATATTCCAAGCTGCTGGAAATCCCCCATGATCCCCCTAACCTGGCTACTTGGAAAGGACTCTGGCTATGCAAAACCGTTCCGAAGGTCGATTTTTTCTACTGGCTCATGTGCCACAACAAAAATTTAACTGATGACTGTCTAAAATCAAGAGGCTTCTATGGCCCATCTGGATGCCAAATGTGCAAGGCTGAAGAAGAAAGTTTAAATCACTTAATGTTGTGTTGCAATTTTGCTATTGAAGTCTGGCATGCGATCTTGGCCCCTTGGGGCAACAACTTCACCCTCCCTACCTCCATCCCCGAGCTGTTTGCCTCTTTGCATTTTTATTATCCTGGAGGTCACCCTAAGAACAACAGCTTCAACGACATTTGGCTTTTGCTCCAAAAATTTGCCTGCTAGCAAATTTGGCTCGAAAGAAACAACAAATTTTTTAGAGAAAAGGGCAGAATGCTAATACGGTCATAGCTAAAATAAAGGCTCAGCTGAAAGGAAGCTTGAATGGTTACCTCGAAGCATCAGATCTCAGCCAGAATGAGAAATACTGGAGTAGCATGATGGGTTTCACCATCTCAGAAAAATTAAAGCAAAAGAAAATCAATGAAAACTGGAAGATTAGGCTAAATGACAAAGACTTTGCTTGTTGGCTCACCAAGCACTCCTCCTTCTCTTTGTTCTTTGATGGAGCTGCCAAGGGAAACCCTGGTAAAGCTGGTGCAGGGGGAGTGATCAAAAACATTGAAGGAACTGTTATCCATAACTTCGCATGGGGTCGGGGCCACTCTTCTAGCATACAAGCTGAAGCTCTTGCTCTCCTACAAGGTATCTTGCAAGTTGGAAGTCTCAGCATCAAAGAAATTGTTGTTGTTGGAGATTCTCAAATCATAATCAAATTTTTAGTGAATGGAGCCAAGCTGGAGGACATAAATTTTGCTAGATTGCCGAAGCGAATCAATGAAATCTCCAAAACTCTACACAAGATCGCATTCTTCCATGTGCTAAGAGACAACAACAAAGAGGCTGATTCCGAAGCCAATAAAGCTGCTCTTCTTCCCGCTGGCATTTTATTAAGAAAAGGAAAAGAGGATTGGGCCCCCATCCAATAGATTGTTTAGTCATGTTTTACTGCATTCTTCTTCAGCAGTTCTTCTACATTCACAAAATTGGGAAAATCTCGAAAGTTGCATTGAGGAAAATATGTAAGAACCACTGGCTTAGTTTTTGCAATATCTCCGATGTCTCGTCAAATGAGACAGAAAAATAAATAGATCTTCTAATTGTAATCAGTTTGGAGGCATTTACGCCAAAGAGATAATAGTAAAACATAACTGTTCTTGTAAAAAAAAAAATGTCTATTGGGCAATGGAGTCATAAAATTACTAGACATGCATCAAATTTTTAACAGAGTAAACACAGGGCAAGCTAGGAATATTTACTGGTTCTTTGAGTTTATAAGTGGATTTATGACAGAAATATGACTAAAAAAAAATTAATTAAAATGTTGTGATCAGGAGATCATGTCCAAGTAAAAAAAATGCTCAAAAATGGAACTGCTCAGAATTGGTTGCAATATGAACGATTGGAAAGGCCTCATCGCTGTGATTCTAGAACCACAAACGAGACTCAAATCCGATGTTGTATGTGAAAGTTACTGACGTTTGAAAACACTCAATAACCTTCAAAACATGACTTTTTGCCTATGAGTTTGTCAATTTAAAAAAAAAAAAAATTAAAATGGAAAATTTCACTTTTTTAAAGTATTTAGAGGCTTGTTGGAGAGTGCCACGTGGCCTTCCCGAAGGCTACCACGTGGCCCCAGGCCATTGGTTTTAAAGTGCTTTGCAAAAAATTTGAGGGCAAGAGGTTTGAACTCTTGACCCGACTCCTCGGCCAGAGGTCAACCCAACCAAAACGACAGAGGATCTGTTGTTGAACGAAAGGTTGGGCATATGTAAATGTGGGCGTGTCGTTTGAAGTTGTGAATGTTGAGTTAGGTCATCGAATAACGGGCGAGTCGGGTCGTCGTGTAGGAGGTTGAACGAGGGGTCAAGCATGGTTGAATGAACGAAGTTTTAAGAGTTAAGCCCTCAGTGCTAAGGGATAAGGCCCTGTGACTAGTGCTGTAACTGAGGGCTAAGCCCCATTCAAACCGGCTGAGATTTGGGATTAATCCCTATGGTGCTAGGTCCTCCCTCAAGTGACCTCGACTCGTGACCATGGGTGCGGTCTTTAAAACATTATCCGCCATCACTTACGGTTTCCGTCCAATCCGCATGTGAACGCGTCACTATAAACCGCCAGTATTTATTGCCACTGCTTAATTTGGAGCCAGTTTTGGAGGAGGTTTTCTAGTACCACTACGAAAAAACTTGTTAGGGTCATAAATTCTTCAATTTTCGACCAAATGAGATGAAATTTTAGTCAATTTTGGCTTTCTTTAGCATTATGGAGTGTTTGGGACAGGTTTCAGAGCAAAAAAAGGTGTTATTCAACCATTTTTGCTTCAGGAAAGAGGAAAGGGCCACCAAGGCCATCAGGAAGATGGAGCTGTATTGGGTTGTAATTCACTGTTTGAGGTGAAACAAAAGCCATTTTTAGCTTATTTCTGTCTTCTGAAGTAAAATTCACAGTTTTTTTTCCTTTTTAGGCATATTTTTCATTGTATAACCATTTTGATCAACTTAATAAAGTAAGGACATGCCCATTGGGAGCCTTGGACCCGATAGATGTAGCCCAGATGGATGAACTGCCTCATCATTTTGGTGTGTTATGCTATGGTGAATTTACCTTTATGTGTATTTATGAATTGATATATTAAACAATAAATTTAAATAACCAATTCTCACACATAAACTCAGAAACAATTACCAAAAACACTGTGTTTAACCTGCAAGACATGGAGAATACTTTGCACACTTAATTAAATGGAAATGGATCTTTGTATAACATCAAAAATAGTTCCATTTTCAGATTAGATAGTATCAAAGCTCAGGATTTGAGCCTTAGGAGCTAGAGTTTTACTCTGCATTTGTTCTTGTGCAAAGATATAGTTGATTTTTTGCAAGTTTTGATGCTTACTAGGCTTAAAGTCAAGAGAGGTGAAGGAGACTTGGTTAGTGCACAAAGTAATCCACAACCAAGAAGGGCTAGAGAGCCACCTCCAAGAGCCATAGAAGAAGCCTTAAGCATGTCTTAAAGATAAGGAGAAGCTCCTGAAAACATTGATCCCAAAGAAGAGGAACGGTTATTCCGAAAGGCTTTCCTAGACATGACAGAGATGGTGGGGATACTCTACCAAGAAAGGAATGAAAGGATTGTTGGAGAAGGGTCTAAACACTAGAAAGAAGGAGGGGGTTATTCAGGAGGAAAGAAAAGTGATGACAAGTCAAAGAAAGGACATGGAGGTAATGGTGATCCACCATCCCCATCTTCATCCTCTTCCTCTACATCGTCATCCTCTACTTCGGGGAATCAATCTTACAAGTCTAAAACCATTGGTAAAAGTCCATTTTTAAAGCTTGATGTTAAATTTGAGTTTCTTATGTTTAATGGTGAGGTCAATGTAGAGAAAATTGACAATTGGATAAGACAATTGGAAGTTTATTTGAGGATACATAACCTTCTTGAAGATGGCACCAAGATTTAGTTAGCCTCTTTGAGAATGGAAGGAGCAGCATTGGTATGGTGGGAAGCCAAGACCAAGGATGAAATTAAAAAACATGGTAAGATCACTTTATCATGGGCTGAATTTATTTCCGCAATTAAGCAACAATTTTATCCATTAGCTCATTTACAAAAAGCTATCATGAATTGGCAAAGTTTTAGACAACTTAAGGGACAAAGTGTTCAAGATTACAATCAAGAGTTTAGACGAAGGGATTTATTACTTGGAATTGATTTGCATAGCCAAGGGACTTTGCTGAAATATATAGGTGGTTTACACAACTATGTTATACATACTATCCTTATGTTCAATCCTAATAGTCTAGATGAGGTTTGTGTTCAAGCCACGCATTTAGAGGCTAGAGGTAAACAATATTTTGATAGGAATGAGTGTAGTGAATTTAAAGGCAAAGGTAGAAAAAGAAATGCAAACTCTAAGAAAGAAAAAGGAAAATTCTTTTGTAAAAACTGTTCCAAAACTAGCCACGATGAATACCATTGTTGGAAACTTCATCCGGAGCTGAAACCAGAAAAATTTAAAACCAAAGATAAGGCCAAAGAAAAAGGCAAAACGGTTGCAACAACTGAACAAGACTTAGGGTCTGAATCAGGAGACGAAACTAAAAGCATAGCTTTGGCACTAAAGAACATAAAGGGGAAATAGATTGTAAGGGAAAAAAATCCCAGTTCTAGCACTTTAAACTGTCACATAGAAGCTCCAAATGAAGAGAGGAGGATAGAACTGTTTGATGTGAGGATAATTTCCAAACACACAAAGATAGACACACTATTTGACAGTGGGTCTCAAGCAAACCTCATCTCAGAAGACTTAGTCAAGAAGCTGAAACTTGAAACAATTCCACATCCAAAGCCATATCCACTTGGATGGATTTGCAAGGATGCTAATTTACAAGTTTCAAGAAAGTGCATGTTGCGCTTCACCATAACAGCTCATTATGTTGACTTAGTTGAATTAGATGTGGTACCGCTTGACATTACAGGTGTGGTGTTGGGTAGTCCATATTTATATGACAGAAAAGCGATCTTCCATCGCCATGAGAACAAGTATCATCTATTCAAGGATGGCAAGGAGTTTATTGTGAGAGCACATCGGAAGAAGCTAGAATCGTCTTTAGTGAATGTAAGGTAGTTGAAAAGGCTTGTCAATGCAAGTCAAAATCCGAATTTTTTGATGATTAAGCAAACATATTTTTTACATAATCCTTTTCATGTTATTTATGATGTAAATGATGATATGTTTCAGTCTGAAAGCAGGTCATATTTGGAAGAAGATGACAAGATGTTGCAAAAAGTGTCTTGGGTGTCAATCGGTGCAGAGAACAAAGTGTCAGTGCAAGGTGGTGCAAGAATCCAAGAGAGGGAAAAGCATGCAAGCAAAGAGGGCACAAATTTTAGCATGGGTCATTGCTGGTTTCATAATGGCAGATTGGTATGGTGAGAAAAATTGGTCGGGAATCGGCAGAAGTACATGGCTCATTTGACAAAAATTCGCCATGAGGACATTTGGAAAGGTGAATCTCAATTTTAGTTTCCTTTGGAGGTAGACCATTGTAGGAGCATTATGATTTCTGCAAATTTTAGTTGCTGTTCTACAAATTCCAAAAATTTTCATCATTACAAAGTCAAGGTTAGCAACAGTCGGTCGAAAGATTCAAGGAAGAATTTATCTTTTTATGAGAAGCTCAATTTGATGAAATCAAGAAGATTTTAGTGGTTCAAGGTTGGAAGAGTGGAGAATCAGTCTCCTCATCTTCAATTTCTATAATTCAGAGAGCTTTTGGGGTCTAAAAGCTTCCCATTTGGGAGGTGTGATCAGGAGATCATGTCCAAGTAAAAAAAAATGCTAAAAAATGGAACTGCTCAGAATTGGTTACAATCTAAATGACCAGAAAGGCCTCATCGTTGTGATTCTAGTGCCATGAACGAGACTCAAATCCGATGTCGTATGTGAAAGT
The DNA here is from genome assembly GCA_034641835.2 of Pinus albicaulis. Taxonomy (NCBI): domain Eukaryota; kingdom Viridiplantae; phylum Streptophyta; class Pinopsida; order Pinales; family Pinaceae; genus Pinus; species Pinus albicaulis. The sequence continues at coordinate 149,604,745 of CM076582.1, forward strand.
TCAAAACATGACTTTTTGCCTATGAGTTCGTCAATTTTTCAAAAAGGAAAATAAAAATGGCAAATTTCATTTTTTTAAAAGTATTTAGAGGCCTGTTGGAGGGTGCCATGTGGCCTGCCCAGATGCTGCCACGTGGCCCTAGGCCATTGGTTTTAAAGTGCTTTGCAAAAACTTTGAGGGCAAGAGGTTTGAACTCTTGACCCGAATCCTCGGGCAGAGGTCGACTCGACCAACACGACAGAGGATCTGTTGTTGAACGAAAGGTTGGGCGGCATGTAAATGTGGGAGTGTCATTCAAAGTTGTGAACGTTGAGTCGGGTCATCAGATAACATGCAAGTCGGGTTGTCATGTAGGAGGTTGAACGAGGGGTCGGGCATGGTTGAACGAGCGGAGTTTTAAGAGATAAGCCCTCAGGGCTAAGGGATAAGGCCCCATGACCAGTGTTGTAACTAAGGGCTAAGCCCCATTCAAACCAGTGGAGAGTTGGGTTTAAGCCCTATGGTGCTAGCTCCTCCCTCAAGTGACCTCGACCCGTGACCATGGGCGCTGTCTTTAAAACCTTATCCGCTAGCACTTACGGTTTCCGCCCAATCCGCATGTGAACGTGCCACTATAAACCGCCAGTATTTATTGCCACCACTTAATTTGGAGTGCGGTTCCAAAATTTATGGCAATTCCGAATTCTTGGTGAGTTCAACTGGAGTTCCTCAATTTTTGGAGGAGGTTTTCTAGTGCCACTGGGCAAAAACTTGTTAGGGCCATAACTTCTTCAATTTTCGACCAAATGAGATGAAATTTTAGTCAATTTTAGCTTTCTTCAATATTCTGGAGTGTTTGGGATAGGTTTCAGAGCGAATAGAGGTGTTATTTAGCCATTTTTTCTTCAGGAAAGAGGAAAGGGCCACCAGGGCGATCAGGAAGATGGAGCTGTATTGGGTTTTACTTCACTGTTTGAGGTGAAACAAAAGCCATTTTTAGCTTATTTCTGTCTTTTAAAGTCAAATTCATAGCTTTTTTTGATTTTTTAGGCATATTTTTCACTGTATAACCATTTTCATCAACTTAATAGAGTAAGGACATGCTCATTGGGAGCCTTGGACCCGACAGATGTAGCCCAGGAGGTGTAGCCCAGGAGGGGTGTACTGCCTCGTCAGTTTGCTATGTTATGATATGGTGAATTTATGTTGCTGTGTGTTTTTGAACTGATATATTAAACAGTGATTTTAAATAACCAATTCTCACACATAAACTCAGAAACAATTACCAAAAACACTTTGTTTAACCTGCAAGACATGGAGAATACTTTGCACACTTAATTAAATGGAAATGGATGCTTTGCATAGCATTACAAATATTTCCATTTTCAGATCAATTTATGACAGAAATATGACAAAAATTCAGCAGAACTAAAGAGCAATTAAGAATTCTTTAGTTTTACCTTCAGAAGAAAATATTACGATTGTAAAAACAGCCAGAATAAGGTACCCTGCAGCTGTAGAAGAAAATATTACGATTACAATAGAATTTAGGTGATTACAATGAAAGATAACAATGAAACAAAATAACATGAGAAAAACATCACCAATATTTAAAGCCATAAGAATCCTGTGAATGGCCTATTTATTATTGATGCTCCAGTGCTTTGAAAAGCTTACAATGCTCCAAAAGATGATAATGATTCTGATCTCATTGAATCAACCTTTGATACTTCAAATGATGAAGTATTTATACAAAAATATTTACATCAAATTAATACAACAATAGAGTTTCTTAACAAAATTGTGAATTAAAAACTCTAATTGTCGTTGAATTATGGCTCGATAGGATGTGCTGTGCAATTGAAATGTTGATGTCGTGGGATAGTTAAGACGTGGAACACCTTTTGCTGACGTGCTGGCCAATGATCTGGAAAATATTTTCCTTTGTCAATTTTACTGTTTTAATCTAGTAAATCAATCAACTGTTTCGATCGCTCTTCATTTGGGATGGATATTTTAATCACCCCTGAATGTTTTAAACTTTAGCTTTGCTGGTCAAAGGGTCCGGTCTACTGAAAAAACGTTGGACTATAATGTTAACACTGCTGCATTTTTCTTCCAACTGAAGAGTCAATTTCTTCTTTGTAATAATTTTCTTTATTTCCAAAGTTGTGGTTGTCCTGTCTTCTATACCTAAATCTTCAAGTTCACTACTATCCTTAGCATTCAAAAACTTATTTAACTCAGTAGCTGTAGCAGGCATTTATTTAAGTTCCTCTATAATATTTTTCACAGTGTTTTGGGCTTTCTCTAATAAATATTTCTGATAAAAAATAATCTTTATAGAAGGCCAAATATCATTAACTGAGTTAATTATATTGGCCCACAATTTTTGTTTTTCTTGGGCTAAAGGATCTGTTAATGACAATTCCTTCTCTAGCTTGTGGATTCTGTCAGTCTATTTTATTTATGTACTTCATCTTGATGCATTACTTCTGCCAATTTCTTTTCATCCTCTAAGCTCTTTACCTGTTCCTTGAGCTTATTAATCTATGTAGTCCGAATCGAAATATCTTCCATTGCTTTGATTAATATGCTGGCCTCATCAATGGGATGGTCTGTTGGTATTATTGATGCTGGTGCAGATATTGGTGCTTCTGGTTTCGTTAATCACCTGCAACATAAAACAATATGTGAGAAGATGGTTTTCGGGTGGGGGGGGGGGGGGGGGTATGGTGGTTTATGGTTTTGCGCTTTTGGGGTCCGAACTCACAAAAAAGTGACACGTATGCTCAAAGTGGTTTTGAAATACAATCCTTTTCGGACCCCCCCCCCATCCCCCCCATGATAAACTTCGATGGCGAAGGGAGGCCGAAAAGTCGTATGGGTTATTGGATATCAATGAGTGTGACGAGGATCGTGGGAAGGTGGGGATGAATTATGCAATGAATTTTAATGGTGGGGTTTATAGTTTGAAATTTGGTGGTTTATCGCATGCCCGTGGCGGTTTACGGTTTGGGAAGGAGGGTGTGCGATAACACCAAGAGATGCCGCGTCGCAGGAGAGTGGGCGAAGAAAACCGTCTATTTCGCACCCCCCCCATTGGCATTAAACATAGAACGTCAGGGGATGCCAAATTTATCATGAGACGTCCGATCTGCTCGACGCTAATCGAAGGGTAGGCAGAGTTGCATGCTTTCAAAGGAGGTGGGGTCGGGAAATATTTGTGCTTTAGACTCTGAAAGTGAGTTTTTGTGTTTTTATGAAAACATAAAGTTTTTTAAAAGGGTAAGGGAGTTTTCGAAGGGGAAAAAGGGATTTTAGCAAGGGGAAGGGAAAATTTGTTTCTTGGGATTTTGGTCCATGGAAAAGTAATTTCAATATGTGGGAATAAAAAAGGGAATGACTTAGGGAAACTGGAAGTGAAAAGGTATTAATGGTATGCTTTTATGATTTTGAGATATGAGTTAAACCATATAAATAACTTTCAAATAGGCACATTTAGACTAGAAGCCTGAATCAAAATCCTTTTAATACAAAATGAAGATTTTCTCTTTCTTTCTTGCTTCCCTAACGTTTTATTTGCCTTCTTTATTTAGAGCATCTATCACCTGAAATTTTATTTTATTTTCCTCCTTTATTTAGAGCATCTACAACCTAACATTTTATTGACATGGATGCCTACAAAAATCATAATTTTCCTAACATTTTTAACTTTTACTCTTTTGCATCCATATCCTACCTTATAATTTTGAAAATAATTCAACTACTTATTAACAAGAAATTTAAATCTAATTCAATCATGCTTAAACTATATGATTGAATTTTATTGAACTATTGTGGCATTTTGAACAAGCTGTACATAATCTATTTGTAGAAGTAAAATAAACTAAGAGTAGTGGCATTTGAATGTGCAACACTTTCAGAATTTTTTTTTTCTTATTATGTGGTTCGCATCTTATATATTTTTATTTATAACATATACCCTCTTTTGATATTTTATGTTATTTCCCCTTATTTTTTTCGAAAATTATTTTCAGATTGGAATTCATTTTACGAAAGAAATTCAATAGATAGAATAGACTCAATCATCTTGAGATCCTATGAAATATAGGACCCTAACAATGGCTCCAATTGGGGATGGTAATTACATGCATTGAAGTGTCAAGAACCTATGACCAGTAGCCTTATCCATTGGGCCTTTTCATTTGCATTTTTGAGAAATTTGTAATCTGATTCCTTTTATGCTTCAACAATATTATGATGATCTGTTGACCATGGCTTAGGGCCTTTTCTGCGGGCTTCAACCTTTATTAGAAAAACATCCAATCCAAACTATGTTGACTGTGATAGTTACAATGATGTAAAAAGAATCTTTAGACTAGGAAAAATAATGTTTCAACATCCTGCCATTTACAAGACCACCAGGTAAGTCTGTTCCATCTAAACCTGTGAGGAAAAATGCATGATCACCTATGAAATCATTTATAATATATGGTCACATCCATAGATTTTCAAATTTGTTATGCTTTCCTTTTTTTTATCTCCTTTCATCCCACTTTAAAACTTTGTCACCAATAGCAAAATCAGTTGCCTTGGTCCTTCTGTAAAAAAATTTCTTGATATTTTCTTGGATGAGTTGTGTCATGTTATATACTTCTTCTTTTGTTTTCTGCAACTGAATAGTTTGATGAATCCTCCTCAGTGCATCATTTGGTTCCACTTGTAATTATTGCATCATGTTCATCACTGGTTGTGCTAGAGAAGATGTAAAAACAACATCCATGCCATAAACAAGTTGATATGGTGACATACCAATGGACTTCTTAGTTGTAAGCCTATTAGCCCATAGCGCATTGACTAACTTATTATCCCAAGACTTTTATTTTGTTCCAGTAACTACTTGATGATGTTTACTAGACTCTTATTTGATGATTCAACCAATCCATTACCTTGTGGGTAATAAGTTGTTGAATGTCCTAAAGAAATATGGTATTTGTTGTAGAATTCATTCATATTTTTGGATTTAAAAGTTGTTGCATTGTCAGTGATGATTTTCCTTGGGCAACCGAATATGGACATAATATTGGTTTCAAGGAACTTAGTAATAGCAACATCAGTGGCATTTCTGGAGGGGATGGCTTCTAACCACTTAGTGAAATAATATGTGGCTATTAGAATCCACTTATGTTGAGCAGAGGAAGGGGGATGTATTTCACCAATGAAGTCCAAACCCCATTGTTGGAATGGGCGCTCAACATAAATGGGTTTTAGCAGCAAGGGTAGGATTTTCTTTTTACCTTTCAAAATTTGGCATTTGTGACAGGTTGTGATTTTCTTATGAACATCAAAAAAAAGTGTGGGCCATTAAAATTCAACCCTGAGGATTTTATTACCAGTATTCCTCCAATATAGATGACCACCACAGTCTCCTTTGTGAAAATCAAGTATAATTTTGTCTGCATCATCCTTCAACAAACACTTGAGTAATAGACCACCAAAATATTTCCAATAAAGGACATTATTAATGAGGAAAAAATTGACTGCTTTTAATTTCAGAAATCTAGCTTTAGTTTTGGTAAGACCAGGAGGATTATTTAAATTAAACAAAACATAAAGTAGGTTTGCATACCAGGGGGAATTTAAAAATTGTTCATTGATTTGTGGAGTCACCTGCTCTTCTTGACCATCCAAAATTTCCACCAAATTTATGTCTAGAGCTTGGAAGTTGGACTCATCCATTGGCTGAGCAAGTCCTTCGCCCTTGATTAGCTTGGTAGGCTTTATTTCTATATCATATTCCAAAATAATGGCAAACCATTTTCCTCTTTTTCCATTTGGTCCATTCCGTGTTAATATGTCCTTTACTACAGAGTTAGGTACATAAGAAATTATGTGTGAATGAAAAATATAAACTATAAAGTCATTAATTGCTTTAACTAGTTTAAAGGCATGTTTTCCCATGATGTTGTATTTGAGAGAAGCATCTCTTAAATCATTGCTAAAGAAGGCCATTAGTTGCTCAAATCCTTCACTATTTTTCTTCAGTAAAAGAGCCGCAACAATGTGCTTAGAAGCAAAAGAAAATATTATAAAATCTTTAGTAAAATCTGGACTGATTAACACTGGAGCTTTAGTTAATGCCTGTTTTACCATGTCAAAATATTTCCTAGCCTCTATACTCCATTCGATTTCAGAATCTTTTTTTAGAATATTGGTTATATTTATAAGAATTTCAGCAAGATTTGGAATAAATCTTCTCAGAAAATTGATTTTACCTATGAAGGATTGAAGTTCTTTAATATTTCTTGGGGGACTGATCTTTAGGATTGCTTCAATTCTCTTAGGATCAATTCTAACTTCATATTTTTATATGATATGCCCTAAAATTTTACCATCTTCCAGACCAAATAGTGTTTTCTTAGGATTTAAAGATATGCCAAATTTTTTGCATTACTCAAAGACTCATTTTAAATGTATCAAGTGTTCTTCATCAGATTTTGAATACACAATTATATCATACAGATATATCACAATAAAAAGGCCAATATCTTCCGAAAAAGAAATATCCATTACTCTTTGGAAGGTGTCCCCAACATTCATTAGCCTAAAAGGCATTTTCACATACATGAAGGTGTCTCATGGAGTGGTAAAGGTTGTTTTGTCTTGATCTTCTGGATCGACCAAAACTTGATTATAGCCAGAGAAACCATCTAGTAATGATATCCTACTTGATCCTATCACCTTTTGTAATATATAGTCCATTTTAGGTAGGGGGTAATTATCTTTCAAAGAAACCTTATTCATATTTCTAAAATCAATATATAGCCTGATTTCTCCGGTTTTCTTTCTGGTTAGCACTATGTTTGATACCCATTTGGAATATCTGAGAGGGACAATTATTTTAGCATCATACATTCGTTTAACTTATTTCTCAACTAAAGGTAACAAAACTGGATTTATCCTTCGAAGTTTCTATTTGAAAGGTTTTTGTTCTTCTTTAATTGGGATTTTGTGCTGTATGATTTTGGAATCATAAACTTTCAAGTCCTCATAATTCCAAGCGAAAACATCAATGTATTCTTTGAAAAAGGAAATATATCTTTGTTTGGTCATAGTAGGTAATGTTTTTGACAGTTTAATCATCTTTTGGTTTTCTTCAATACCTATGTTGCATTCCTCAACTTCTGCTCCTATGGGCTCAATTTTGGGCTTCTTTTCTACATCATTAAAATAAAAAGGTCTTCTAATGGAGCTAATCCCCAGGGCAGAATATTATCTTTTAGATGAAGCATTTCAAAATCTTCTTTTCAGGATCTATTTCATGAATTTTTAATTTAGGCACACTTTATCTAAATTTTTATTGATATGTAATTTATCATACTGGTTTACCAAAGGATTATATACAATTATTGAATTTTCCACATGATCTTTTGGTTTATGTTCTTGATTATCCTAATCTATTTGCGTTTCCTCAAACTCATATTTTGACAGCAAGAAGTTTTCAATCTATTTGTCATTCCTAAAAACCTGCCATTATCACATGTTATCTGGTATTGTTGGGTGATGTTTTCTTTAAATTGTGTGTGGTTTGTTCTTATGTGGTATCTTACAAGTGCTTGTAGAAACAACAAGACTATCAACTATAACATTTTGAGTTCTTGGAATTACTACTAGATCATATTCCACAAAAGTATGTAAGAATTCAAGCACTGCATTACTGTAGGCTCTCAATCTAGGGTGTTTAGAATCATATTCTCCTTTCACTTGTTTAATGATTAATTCTAAATCTCCCTGCACAGTAATTATTTTGGCCCCTCACTTCTTAAGCAACTGCAATCCTAACATCAAAGCTTCATATTCAAAAATATTGTTGGTGCACCGAAAATTGAGTTTATAGGAATTCCCTTCACAATGATTATTAGCTGGATTAGATAACCAGATTCCTGCTCCAAAGCCTTCTTTACTACAAGCCCCATCAAAGGTCATATTCTAGAAGATTTCTAAAGTAGGAGTTAATTGTTCGATTAGAGCTGCGTTTTCAGGTGTATCCAGGTAATTTCCAAATTGGGCTTCCATTTCAGTATCATTGAATAATATGAATGAATCTAGATCAATGGGAACGTAATATAGAGGGTAATTATGAGGTTTTCTTGACTGCTTATCATATATTTCATGAGAGTTTCCCTATATAACCTTCTTTGTTGACAAAAGACAGTTATTGTAGCTTAGTTCATAACTAGTTGAAGAGTTTCTTGTAACTTTGATCCCCAAGATCGTGATAAAATCATGCCAAATTTAGGAGGAATATCTACTACAACAATGTCCATAACTAGGATTTTGAATGGGATTTGAGACAAAGTCACACATAGGTCTTTGATGAGACCTAAACACTTCAATTTACTGGAATCAAATGAATATAGATCTTTGTAAGGCCTAGTGATATCAAGACCCAACTTTTCCATTACAACCTTGGACATTAAGTTGTGTGAAGCCCCTGAGTCCAGCATAGCATTGTGAAAGATTTTATCGTGTATGTTTAGGCTGACATAGAAAGGAGGGGCTGCTCCTTGTAATTTACCATCTACTTTTGGACCTAATAATAATTCAGATTGATCATCATTAAAGTTGAGAGTATCAACAGTTTCCCCTATCTTCAGAACCTCCATGCCCTGAGTTATATATGGTTGTTCTTTTATTAACTTGGTCAAAGGAATGGAAATTTTTATTTTAGCTAGTTCTCTTTCAAGATTAAATGATGATGGAACTTTTATAGTGTTGGGAATATTAGGTATATGGAAAGATTATGTAATATCCATTTTTCAGGAACAACTAAAGATTGGGAATAATCTAAGTTATTACAAATGTGTAGGTACATCCATGTACCTCATACAGGTATAAAAACACTTAAACTTCAGTAAAATACACAGCAGAAAATTTATATAGCTTTTACAAGGAAAAAGGTGGGGAAAAGTGGGGATTTAGGCCCTAAAATGTGTGTATTCAGAGATATGAGTAAAAATAAGATGGGAAAGTGGTTGGATATGATAGCTAGGATTATGAGGGACTCCCATGTCGAATTTCAGAAAAAAAAAGTTCTGCTAAGTTAAACAGTTCCTCCTTTCCTAACTAGGCTAGAAAACCCTGATTTCCCAAGACTAGAATTATGCAAAAATTTACTGAAGCATGTGAGCATGGTTTTCTGAAGGGTATGACTGAAATAAGGTCTAAATATTGAAAAATAAGGTCATGGGAATAAATCATACACTTTATATAAGAATAATGAAATAATATAGAAGAAATCCTCAAGAAAGAGGTGCTAAAACCATGTAAAAAGACTGCATAACAGTGACAACGTTATTTTTAGGGTTGAAGCAGCAGTTTATTGATTCTTCAGATCTAGATCAGATATTTACATAAAAATATAGTTCTAATATAGATCCATATACAATAAAAACTGATCTATACATTCCCCTTGGGGATTTTCTCAAAACATGAAGCACCGGAAGTAGATCTGAGATCTAAAACTTTAGATCTGCAGAATGATTCAGAAATTATGAATAATACAAGTAAATATCAGATCAGATCTGAAACAGAACATATATTGGTTGGCCAATCTATGGATCACCACAGTGAGAGGAAAACCCCAACACCCGAGATCTCTCCTCCAAAATGCAAGCAAAGCACCCTGCAGCTGTAGATCTGCAAATAACATTGTCCTAGGGAGAGAGACAACGCTATAGATTTTGAAGATGATTTGGACTAATGCCAATATGTGGATCTGAAGTATAATCAGCCAATGAACTCTTCCAAGAGGTTAAATGACACTCTCACTGAAAAGAGCCACTACTATCATCTAGATCTGAGCAGATCTAGATCTCCACTTGCTGCAACTCACAAGAAAACTCAACCCTCAACATGAGAAGCACTGTAATGTAAGGTGAAACTTGGCCCAAGCCTGATAGTAGAGAAGTTCAGCAAAATTCTCCTCCAAGTGCTGCTCAAGGAAGGAGGTGGGATTCCTGAACAAGAATGCCCAATCAAGGGATGTCTAAGCAGACAGACCTTCAGAAATAATGTCTTCAACAACCATTTCCTTGTTTCTATCCTCCTCCTTTTATAATATTTGAGTCTTAGAAAAATCCTAAACCACCTTGAATCACTTAACCCTTTTCACATTACAACCTCCTTCTAGAACTGCGCTGTCCCTCAAAGAGGTTCAATGCATCTAGACTGCGTTGTTTGACTTGGTCAAATAGGATCCCCTCTTGTGATTTAGACCCTTTCAAACCTGTAGATATAATTTACATAGCCCAGATATGTCTTTGTTCACATAGGCATTGATTTATTCTTGGTTTTCAGGAGTTTTACATGTCCTCCTTTACAATTTATTCATCAATTATGAAATGAAAAAATAAACAAGGCAAAATTAATGTTCCTATTAGCTGAAGCTAATTTAGGAACATTACAGTCTCCCCCTCCCAAATGTTGCTTGTCCTCAAGCAACTGCAAGGGTGCTGCAAAATCTCCCCTTCTTCTCTTGTGGCCTCCTCATCAAATAGTCTCCTCCATTGTTCTGAATTTTCTTCAATACTTTTGTCTCCCAATGGTCCTTCCTCACTATGCAAGTTTTCCTTTGGTGAATAAACCCAAGGGCTCTCATCATGAAGAAATGGAAGGTTGTTGTGGAAACCTTCTTGCTGATCCATGGCCTCCTCAAGATAGAAGTGATGAAAATCATGGGGATTTTCATGATCCATGAAAGACTCCCATCCCCATGCTATCATCCAAATGAAGTGGATCATCTCCCAGCTTGGAAATCCATAGAAGAACTCCTCCCCAAAACATATGAGAGGCATGTTACCAACAAACATATGGCTCACTTTACAAAGAGAAAAGGGATCTATCATAGTGGCCATACAAAATCTCATGCTCCCATTGAAGCATGCAATGCAAAAAGAATGGGGAACTCCAAGGGCACATTCAACAAGTGTGCCTTTCCTCCAACTATGCCCCCAACAATGATAAAGACATCTTCAACTTGTGGGATCATGATTAGAATCATGCTAGCTTCCATGCGTGATAAATGAGAAGGAAGATGTTCCCTCATGTGCAACCAGCGTAGTTTTATCCTTAACTGCCACAGAATAAGATATGACAAGTGCCTTCCCCAACACTTGTTTGCTGCCTCATGCCTTGGGAATGCTTGGAGAATGTACATCATGGTTGGTGTAGAAGAATCACACCATGAGGAATAAAATAGCTTTCCAAGGATCTCCAAGGAATGTCCTACATCAACATAGTTCATGGCCTTGAGTAGCCCATGAAATCCATCATAAATAGTGCCCCTTTTTGGAGCTATGTCCTACAATTGAGTGTTAGAAAAATATAAGCATATAGGAGATACATGATAATGCTAAATAAACCTTCCCTCTCTATATACTTGTTTTACATAAGTGGTATAACTCATGGATGAGTTCCCTCTCACTCTCAATGGGTAAGGAGATGTGAATGATGGCTCTTTGCAAGAGATATGCTCCTCCTCCTCTACCAAGTAGTCCATGCACATGTTCATATGAGAGTGCACCTCTTCCTTGAAACCTTACCATATGAAACCACCCAAGAGAGTATGATATGCTTTGACAAAACCAGTGGGTTTGGAAAGCAGGATTTCATAGATGGCATCAAATAGTCCCTCCTTGAGTTTGGAGTCACTAACCAAAAGAATAAGATTATAAAAATAGATAACTCCATCCACCACCTTGAACCTCTCATCCTTAACTTCCCCTTCAAGAACCCCCCATGTGAAAATGTCCTTGGAGTATTCCATCTTGAGTTGGGAATCCCAAGAAGGATCCAAGCTCTCCAAGAATGACAGCGCTGTAGAGGTCTGAAATGTAGCCCCTGTCTTCTCATGGCTCCCATATTTGACATTCTTAATATCAAAATCACATGTTGGAGCAACATAATCTTCCCCTTACTTCCCCATTTGTAGTTGATCTTGGCCAAGACAAGATTGGAGCACATGGAAATCAACTTCCCCTCGGAAAGTCCTTGTTTTCCAAAATCTCCTCCTTTTGGCCCATGTATACAAGAGGGTTAAGATCCCCTTGCCATCTTCAGAAATATCCTTTGTGAATGAAGAGATCATGGGCTGCCCCAAAGATATGGAGTTGCCATGTGCCCTCATGCTCATGCCATCATAGATCTCTGATTTCTCCTTTCTCAGTGCAGATTTCTGAGTGGGAGTTAGCAATGTCCCTTTCGGGAAACTGCTCATCTCTCTCTTGAATTCTTGAGAGATTCTCTGTGCTGTGCTAGCTTCTCCCAAGGCTCCCTCCTTAGCCAAGTATGTATATGCTTCCCATAGTTGAGAGAACACTTTAGATTTCCTCCTATCAAGAGGTGCTCCTGGTACAGTACCTCCTTGCAAAGAGGTGTCAAGGCATAGAGTAGATTGAGGATGTAGGCAGACAGATTTGCCCCTACCTTTAATGCATAAGTCCTCTTGCCTTCTTTGTGTTTCAAGGCTTTGAAACAGAGAAGGATCCATTCTCTTCTTCTTCTGATTCCCTTCCTCCTCTCTTCCTTCTTCTATCATCAAGATCTCCTCATTTGACAATGATGGTATATGTTGCTCAAGAGCTCTATGTGTGAGATCTTGTGGAACTCCTCGCAAGAGTGCAAGAGTTTCTTCTCTTGGAGCAAGTGCTCCAACTTCATCTTCATGAGGTGTTTGAGGTGCCTTTGTTTTGACTTCATTATCATCTCATGCCTTCTCCTCCTCTTCAATAGCTGAAATTTTCCCATCATTAATGAGAGACATTAGATCTTGGTCATCTATTGAAGAAGAAACCTTCATGCTTTCCTCTTGAGAAGAGGATCCTCCACTTAATGGATATATTGCCCTTGGAAAAGCATCAAAAAAACTTACACCTTCTTCCATGGTCTTTAGAAATGGAGTTGGATTCATAGACCCTTCCAACTCATGCAAAAGATTCATCTGATGTGGTTTGACAGTATCAACAGAAGATGATACACATGGAGCTTCATCAAACCTTTCTATCAATCTCTCAATAAACCTTGCATAATTAGGTGTATTGGCATTCTTCAAGGAAAAATATTCAAACAACCACCAAGCATATGCTTTACCTTCAAAATGCAGCGCTGCTGCTTTGATGGCTTCAATCTCTGAAACTTGATGTTGTCGCACAAAGTCATCTAGCTCCTTCACCCAAACCCTGACTGGACATTTAGGTGATCCATGAAAGATAGATAGATAAAATATACCCTTACCATGCTGCTCCTCCTTTGTGACTTTTCCCTCCTTGATCTTCCAGAATCCTTGGAAGTTCAAGTTATCTTTGAACTCCTTGGATTGAGCTTCATACTCCTCCAAATACTCTCTAAGAGTCTCCTTCTTAGGCACACCTCCTTTCTAACTCTTCATGAAGAAATCACAGATAGAACACTGAATATTTGGTGATATGGCTGAGTGCACATATCCATGAGATGAGGATTCAGAATGTTCCTCATGTATGGATCTTGTAGATCTGATCAAAAGATCTTTCTGCTCTTGAAACTTTCTAGGAGTTTCACTGCTTCTCCTTTCTTCTTCTTGTTCAACCTCCTTGGAGAGGTTATTCTTAGATCTGAAATATTATGAGAATAAAACCATATTATTCATCGTTTTGACCTTTCTCCTTTCTGGACAGCACTTTAAAGTCCCCTTTTAAGGAATATCAAAATTCTATTCCAGAGATTGACTGCAGGGGCATTTAATGGATATGTCACCTTTGAAAAAAAGATGAGATCCAAAGGCTACCTGGCCATCTACAGAATCTGTCTATATAGCTTGAAATATTCCTCCTTCAGGGATTCAAATTTTTTTCTTGAAGCCACAGTTTGATCCAAAGATCTTGCTCCGATACCACTGTAATATCCCTTTTTCAGGAACAACTACAGATTGGGAATAATATGAGTTATTAAAAATGTGAATCTACATCCATGTACCTCATACAGGTATAAAAACACTTAAACTTCAGTAAAATACATGGCAACAAATTTATACAACGTTTTACAAGGCAAAAGGTGGGGAAAAGTGGGGATTTAGGCCCTAAAACGTGTGTATTAAGATATATGAATAAATATAATATGGGAAAGTGGTTGGATATGATAGATAGGGTTGTGAGGGACTCCTATGTCGAATTTAAGGAAAAAAAAAGTTTTTCTAAGTTAAACAGTTCCTCCTTTCCTAACTAGGCTAGAAAACCCTGATTTCCCAAGACTAGAATTATGCAGAAATTTACTGAAGCATGTGAGCGTGGTTTTCTGAATGGTATGACTGAAGTAAGGTCTGAATATTTAAAAATAAGGTCAGGGGCATAAATCATACACTTTACAGAAGAATTATGAAAGAATACAGAAGAAATCCTCAAGAAAGAGGTGCTACAACCATGTAAAAAGACTGCATAACAGTGACGACATTATTTTTAGGGCTGAAGCAACAGTTTATTGATTCTTAAAATCTAGATCAGATATTTACATAAAAATTTAGTTCTAATACATATCCATGTACAAGAAAATATTATCTATACATTCCCCTTGGGGATTTGCTCAAAACATGAAGCACCGGAAGTAGATCTGAGATCTAAAACTTCAGATTTGCAAAATGATTTAGAAATTATGAATAATACAAGTACATAGCAGATAAGATCTGAAACAAAACATAGATTTTTTTGCCAATCTATGGATCACCACAGTGAGAGGAAAACCCCAACACCGGAGATATCTCCTCCAAAATGCAAGCAAAGCACCCTGCAGCTGTAGATCTGCAAATAATGCTGTCCTAGGGAGAGAGACAACACTGTAGCTTACGAAGATGATTTGGCCTGATGCCAAGATGTGGATCTGAATTATAATCAGCCAATGAAATCTTCCAGGAGGTTAAATCACACTCTCACTGAAAAGAGCCACTGCTATCATCTAGATCTGAGCAGATCTAGATCTCCACTTGCTGCAACTCACAAGACAACTCAACCTTCAACATGAGCAGTACTGTAATGTAAGGTGAAACTTGGCCCAAGCCTGATAGTGGAGAATTTTATCAAAATTCTCCTCCAAGAGCTTCTCAAGGAAGGAGGTGGGATTCCTGAATAGGAATGCCCAATCAAGGGATGTCTAAGCAGACAGACCTTTAGAAATAATGTCTTCAACAACCCTTTCCTTGTTTCTCTCCTCCTCCTTTTATAATATCGGAGTCTTGGCAAAACCCTAAACCACCTTGAATCACTTAACCCTTTTCACATTACAAACTCCTTCTAGAACTGTGCTGTCCCTCAAAGAGGTTCAATGCATATAGACTGCGCTGTTTGGCTTGGTCAAATAGGATCCCCTCTTGTGATTTAGACCCTTCACACCTGGAGATATAATTTACATAGCCCAAATATGTCTTTGTTCACATAGGCATTGATTTATTCTTTGTTTTCAGAAGTTTTACATGTCCTCCTTTACAATTTATTCATCAATTATGAAATGCAAAAATAAACAAGGCAAAATTAATGTTCCTATTAGCTGAAGCTAATTTAGGAACATTACAGATTCCTTAATTTTGAGTAGGGCTTGCTGACTGGTGGATGGGAGATCAATTTGAGTGGGTTTAGAAACAAAATCACCAGTCTGTTTGGTAGTAACCTCTGAATGTTTATTTCCAGGAGTTTCATCATATTTCTTGGAAGACTTTTCAGCTATTTTCTTAGGATCAGAATCAGAAGTATTTTTAGGAGGTTGATTAGTGTTTTTCTTAGCAGTATCGTACAAATTTTTCTTGCTCCTAGGATTATATTGTTTGTGAACTTCCATAATGGCATTTTCAAAATCCTATTTATATTCTTTAGATTCATATTTTTCAAGCTCTGTTTGGGATAATGAAAATAGTTGTTGATCTTCTTCTGTAAGAAAAGTGGTATCATTATTTTGTAAACCAAATAGATTTATTTGGTTGTCCTCTTCCTCTTGAGGGATTTCTTCATTTTCACCAACATAATTCTCCTAGAAAGGAGGTCTAATTTGTTGGTAAAATCCTCTTTGTTTGATTTGTGGTTGATTCCTCCTATTGTTTTGATTGCGGTTTTGGGGAGGGTTTTGATTTTACCTGGGGATGTTTCTATCAATCATCATTCATTCTATTTCCCTTATTATAGAAACTATCTTAGCATCAGTGCTAGAGGTTGATGCTTCTTCTTTTATGGTAACTCTCTTCTCAGCTCTCATTCTAGCTCTTTTGGCCAATAAACTGGCTTCTACACTGAAAGCTATGGTTTGCATTTCCTCTAAAGTTTCAGGATTCCTCTCCCTTAAATGATAAGCTATGTCTGTTTCAAAACCATCTAGAAACTTAATAAAAAATAATCCTTCAGGTGGTTTTATGCAAGTAGGAATAACATTATAAATAGAGTTGAATCTGGCACAATAATCCTACACGCTCTCTCCATTATCTCTCTTGATATTTTCATATTCTAAGAGAATTTGGAGGGGGTTCCTTTTAACTTGCCATCTCTCTTGAAATTGACGTTGTAGAACTGCTAGATCATTGATGGAAGCAACTAGTAAAGCTCTAAACCATTTCCTAACTTCACCTCCAAGGCTTTGAATGAATAACCTCATCATAACATCTTCAACATTAATATCATATCGATCAAAGAAATCATTCATTTTATCTACATGATACTGAGTAGTAATGGGTTGGGTGTTATCAAACTGAGGTATTTTGGATTGATAATCTTGAGGCATAGCCCCTAGATTTTGAGGGAGAACCAATGGAGCATAACGTGTAGCCATGATTAGAGGTGGAGGGTTGAAAACAACAGGTTGTGGATTAATAATTGGTGGAGGAGGTGGAAAAGGATGAACTATATGTGAAGGAGAGGAGGGATGAAGTGATGGAGATGAAGGTATATGATTTTTTTTGGTGAGGATAAGTAGTAGAATTTGCAGATATTTTTTTAATTGTTTTGGATGTAATGGATGAAGAAAAAATATTTAATGCAAACAATTCTACTGATTGTTGAAGATAGGCATCTGTAACTGCTGAAGTGTAGTTTAATACCAAATTTTTGAGGATTTTAAAATCCTGGACAATTTCTTGATCTAATTTTAAAAAATACAGAATTTTAGGTGAATATGGATGTAGAATAGATTGGTCAAGGACTATCGTATCTGCCGAATTTAGGGATTTTCTTCTATAGAGGCTTTGCTCAAATTTTAAGTCAAAGTCGATATCTTGTAAGGTATCAATCCTAACAGGAAGGCATTGTGCTCTTGGGATAGGATTATTACTTCCCAGGCTTTATGATGAACTTATCTATTTAACTAATTTCTTTGAAGTATCCTTAGTTCTTCTTCCAATCCTTGAGGATCATCCACTATTTCAGGAGGTTTGGGATCAAGATAGGATATTGTCTAAGGTATCTTGGAAGCCAGTTTTAAAAATCAAAACACACACTATAAAATGTAACTCAAACTTTATTTACAAAAGAAATCAAAGATAGAAATCTCTATGGGATATTAATACAATGATTATTTAACCAAAGATTCAATTTGAAAGAATTTATAGTTGGTTTCGGTTTGATCCCCAGTATGGTCGCCACTATGTTAGCATTCTGTAATTTGCAAGAGATTGTGAGAACTAATCACATACACCAACATCAAACCAACTTTGGAACCCGGGAACTAGCATTCCTAGATTCAGAGAGGGATCTCTCTTTAAGATATAGCTTTGTTTTAAATGAATTTTAGGCTAGTTATGATTGTACTTGAGTTTCGAATTTGTTTTGGGTTATGGGAAATTGATTGTGTTCAATGGATTAATGTTTATTAGGTAATGGAGTCATAAAATTACTGGACATTTGCATCAAATTTTTAAGAGAGTAAACACAGGGCAAGCTAGGAATAGTTACTAGTTCTTTGAGTTTATAAGTGGATTTATGACAGAAATATGACGAAAATTCAGCAGAACTAAAGAGAAAATAAGCATTATTTAGTTTGACCTTCAGAAGAAAACATTACGATTGTAAAAAAAGCCAGAATAAGGTACTCAAAACTAAATCCTATTCATCACACTTTACTTTTTACAATTAGAATTTAGGTGATTACAGTGAAAGATAACAATGAAACAAAATAATAGGAGAAAAACATCACTAGTATTTAAAGCCACAAGAATATTGTGAATGGTCTATTTATTATTGATGTTCTAGTGCTTTGAAAAGCTTACAATGCTCCAAAAGATTATAATGATTCTGATCTCAATCAATCGACCTTTGATACTTCAAATGATGAAGTATTTATACAAAACGATTTACACCAGATTAATACAATAATAGAGTTTCTTAACAAAATTGTGAATTAAAAACTCTAAATGTCGCTGAATTATGGCTTGATAGGATGTGCTGTGCAATTGAAATGCTGATGTAGTGGGACAGTTAAGACATGGACCACCTTTTGCTGACGTGCTGGCCAATGATCTGGCAAATGTTTTCCTTTGTCAATTTTACTGTTTTAATCCAGTAAATCAGTCAATTGTTCCCATCGCCCTTCATCTGGGATGGATTATTTAATCACCCATGAATGTTTGAAACTTTAGCTTTGCTGGTTAAAGGTTCCAGTCTTTTGAAAAACATTGGACTATATTGTTAACACTGCTGCATTTTTCTTCCAACTGAGGAGTCAATTTCTTCTTTGTAATAATTTTATTTATTTCCAAAATTGTGGTTGTCTTGTATTCTATACCTAAATCTTCAAGCTCACTATTGTCCTTAGCATTTAGAAACTTATTTAACTCAATAGCTGTAGCAGGCATTTCTTCAAGTTCCTTTATAATAGTTTTGATAGTGTCTTGGGCTTTCTCCAATAACTATTTCTAATAAAAAATAATATCTATAGAAGTACAAATATCATTAACTAAGTTAATGATTTTGGCCCACAATTTATTTTTTTCTTGGGCTAAAGGCTCTGCTAATGACAATTCCTTCTCTAGCTTATGGATTATGTCAATCTATTTTCTTTCTGTACTTCATCTTGATGCATTACTTCTACCAATTTATTTTCATCCTCTAATCTCTTTACCTGCTCCTTGAGCTTATTAATCACTGTATTCTGAATGGACATATCTTCCATTGCTTTGATTAATATGGTGGCCTCATCAGTGGGATGGGTTGTTGGTATTGCTAATGCTAGTGTAGATATTGGTGATTCTGGTTCCGTTAATCACTTGCAACATAAAACAACCTATGAATTTGGAAAATGGTTTTCAAAGGGGTATGGTGGTTTATGGTTTTTCACTTGGGGGATCCAAACTCACAAAAAATTGACACGTATGCTCAAAGTGGTTTCGCAATACAGTCCTTTTCGGAACCCCCCTGGGTGATAAACTTCGGATGGCAGAGGGGGGCCAAAAAGTCATATGGGTCGTTGGATATCAATGAGCGCGATGAGGATCATGGGAAGGTGGGGATGACTTATGCAATGAATTTGAATGGTGGGGTTATAGTCTGAAATTTGGTGGTTTATTGCATGCCCATGGGGTGGTTTATGGTTTGGGAAGGAGGGGGTGCGATAACGCCAGGAGACGTCGCGTGGTAGGAGAGTGGGTGGAGAAAACCATATATTTCGCACCCCTCCCCATCGGTATTAAACATAGAACATCAGGGGATGCCAAATTGATCATGAGACGTCTGATCTGCTCGACGCTAATCAGACAGTAGGCAGAGTTGCACTCTTTCAAAGGAGGCGGGGTCAGGTAATATTTGTGTTTTAGACTCTGAAAGTGTGTTTTTGTGTTTTTATGAAAACATAAAGTATTTTAAAAGGGTAAGGGAGTTTTTAAATGGGAAAAAGGTATTTTAGCAAGGGGAAGGGAAAATTGGTTTTGGATTTTGGTCCATGGAAAAGTAATTTGAATATGCGGGAATAAAAAAGGGAGTGAATTAGGTAAAATGGAAGTGAAAAGGGATAAATGGTATGGTTTTATGATTTTGAGATATGAGTTAAACCATATAAATAAATTTTTGGAATCTATGCTTCTGTGATCCATCATATAAATAAATGTCGACAATGTTCCATTGCATGTGATTATTACCGAAAGATTTTTTACAACATATAAATAAATTTCAAATAGGCACATTTAGACTAGCAGCCTGAATCAAAATCCTTTTAATACAGAATGAAGCTTTTCTCTTTCTTTCTTGCTTCCCTAATGTTTTCTTTACCTTCTTTATTTAGGGCATCTACCACCCGAAATTTTATTTTATCGGCCTCCTTTATTTAGAGCATCTACAACCTAACATTTTATTGACATGCATGCCTAAAAGAATCATAATTTTCCTAACATTTTTAACTTTTACTCTTTTGCATCCATATCCTACCTTATCATTTTGAAATAATTCAAATACTTATTAAAAAGCAATATAAATCTAATTCAATCATGCTTAAACTATATGATTGAATTTTATTGAACTATTGTGGCATTTTGAACAAGCTGCACACAATTTATTTGCAGAAGTAAACTAAACTAAGAGTAGTGGAATTTGAATGTGCAACACTTTTAGAATTTATTTTTTCTTCTTTTTATAAGGTTCACATCTTATATATTTTTATTTATAACATTTACCCTCTTTTGATTTTTTATGTTATTCCCCCCCCACCCCCCCTTTTTCTTTTGAAAATTATTTGCAGATTGGAAATCATTTTATGAAATAAATTCAATAGATAGAATAGACTCAATCATCTTGAGATGCTATGAAATAAAGGACCCTAACACAATGTATGGAAAAATATCTCACACATGTCTGAATCAACGTTATGCACAATTTTCTTCTGTATTTCCTGCTTTTTTAAGTTGACAATTTCTTCCTCATTTCTTTATGTAGATGCATCCATTTCCTCTTCATCATTATTTTCCAAGGTGAAAAATTTGGTTTCTTGTTCAGTCCCTTGTTGAGGTTGGGTTATCTTGTGAAACCCAAAATGATATTTGCTTCCTCTATATGCTCCCATGGTAGACTTATGCATAGCCTTATTCTTGGCTTGAATATGATGAGAAAATTGCACAACTTCCATAACATTCTATAGCCATTTTAGGAAAAATCTCACGCTCAATGTCTTCTTTTAATCCACCCATGTAAGATTTGAATAAATGTTCATCGCTTATATTATCTACCCTTCTGGCCAAAACTTGAAATTATGAATAATAACCTTCAATGGCACCACATTTCTTCATTCTTGTCAAGTGATTGAAATTGTCTTGTCCCAAAGCTTTGCCATATTATGATTCTAAGTCTCTTGTAAATAAACCCCAAGTATAATGATAAGAGTGGGGATTTATTTTAACTACCCATTGATACCATTGATAGGGTTTTATCTCAAAGTTCAATGTTTCTATGTGAATCATTTTCTTTTCATCCATACTATTATGCAATTCAAAATATTTCTCTATTTGGTGCATCCCAGTAAATACCTTTGTTCCCTGAGACTAATTTTGATCCAAGTGGATATTGGTGGCCACCCGCCTATTCCACTTGGTGCCCCACCATTTTTTCTTTCAGTTTCCTTAATAATAGCACAGTTCACTATTTTTAGCAGTTTTTCAGGTCCTGAACTTCCGGAGCCGTTTTGAGGCCCTAAACGAAATTTTTTGGGCATCTCTTGTTTGACCAATATGATTCCATTCCAAAATAAATATTCATGATCAGAATTTGTAGTCCTCGGACAAATATTTCTAACGATGTATCATGTGCGTCAAATGGAGATAGTATGCCAAAGTTATAACCCCGGGAAATTGATGTAGCAATTTACCCTGACGGGGCCCATTTTCTGGCATTTCATCTCTTAGGGTTATGTTTTTGGATGTTTAGGGTTTTCCATTGTTTCTCAATAATATATAGGCCTTCGAACCTCATTCTAACACAGAGAGTTTAGAGGCCTGTAGCCACCACATCTCTTCTTAGAGATAAGCTACCATCGCCCTAGCTAGTTTATTTCCATTCTGTCTTTAAACAGATTTTAGTTCTTTGATATTAATGAAATGAAGTGTTATTTCCACTACATTTTTATATTTATGGTTATATGTGTATTCTTTTCGGTTCTTGCATAAATTTGAATCAGTGGTATCAGAGCGGTCTGCTCTTTCTCGATCCTTCTTTGCGTGTCCCCAACGAGGTCGGGGTATAAGGAGTTAGGGCTCGATCTGGTTGAGCCTTTGCAGGATCAGCCTCGCAAACCCTGACGACTGCCCATGGGGGACAAAAAGAAAGATGAGGGAGCAAGAGATCTTATCAAAATATTGCTCGAGGAGGCCTTCAGAAAACAAAGGAACGTGATGATGGATAACTTTTCCCATATCCTTCAATGACTGCCCACTAGTGGCACATATGCATCCAACAACCACTCTGGAGGTGAAACTCCTTTTAAGGTACAATTAAAATTTGAAATTCCCATATTTGAGGGCCAAATAGATGCAAACACTGTATATATATGGTTGAATCTATTAGAAGGATATTTCTCAGTTCATGACTTTTCCGACCGAGACAAGATTATTTTTGCACTCCTCAAAGCTACCCCCCATGTCAAGGACTGGTGGGAAACCTATTGTGAGAAAAAGAACAAGGGGTAACCCTCTTTGTTCTCGGCCATACCCACTTGGAATTATTTTCGAGATGCCATCAAGGAACAATATTATCCTGTGGGGAGCTATGAGGACAAGTACATACAATGGACTACACTGTGGCAGCAAAGGGATTAAGATGTACATGAGCTGACAAATCTGTTCCATACCCTACGCACAAAGTTGGGTATCAAAGATTTAGAAAAACATTTTTTGTTGAAGTACCACAGTTGTTTGCACAAATACATTAAGGAGGAAATGGATTTCCTTGACATCTCCTCGCTTGGTACGACATACTGGTATGCTGCCAAGATTGAGCAGAAATTCAAACAGAAGGAGTGAGACTTTGGATCTGCGAATCAAAAGCAAGGGAAAGGTGCCCCCAAACCGAAGAACAAAGGACAAAGCCAAGGCATGGCGGCCCAATAAAACCTACGAAAGCCACAAGCAAAGAACAACACCATGAAACTGAAGGACACAAGAAAGTGGTGTGAGTTCCATAAGAGCTCCACTCATAACAAAAGTGAGTGTCGGGCCAAGTAGTCATTGGTGGCCGAGATGAGGGCTTCTGAATCAGATGCATGCTCTGACTCAGAACTCGACAAGGGGAATGAAAAATTGAAGCATATCTAGAAGGAGGAACTGAAAGATCCAGAGGAGGAGGAGCGTCTCTTCCACTCTCAGATGTGGGTAAAGGGTTCCCCACTACAGTTCATGTCGACAGTGGGAGCCAAAAGAACCTCATTTAAGTAGAGGTCATGAATAATTTTGGCTTTCCGACCATAGCACACCCACAACTGTACACCATCGGGTGGCTTCACCAAGGACGGGATCTCCGCGTCAGCTAGTAATGCCGCCTTCCCTACAACATTAAGCCCTTCACAGATGAGGTATTATGTGACATTTATCCTCTTGATTTTTTTGATGTATTATTAGGCAAACCATACTTGTGGAAGTGACATGATGTGTATGAGTCTCGAACTCATGTTGTTATTGTTACTTTGGGCAATAAGTTGTACAGGATACTAGAGGTACCACCGCCTACGACTAACTCTTTTCTTATTGCAAAACAATGCAGTAGGCTCATTTCCGAAACCAAGAAATTTTTTTTCCTGATGATCCACCCCCAGGGAAAGAAGAAGAATGTGGCCATGACCTCCAAACAGGGATCCTATGCACGACAACAACAAATGGACAAGGTCGTGGAGGAGTACGGGGACATCTTCACCTCACCCACAAGGGTGCCTTTGCACTGTCAGGTCAAGAACCTTGTTGGGGTTCCTATGTTTTGGCAGATTTGGAAATAACAAAAGATAAGACAACATCAAACCGCTTTGGGGCCCTAGGATCTAGCCCTCCTAGACCTGGAGAGGGATCTCTCCGATAGAACAAAGAATTATATATCTTTGAAACTCAGAATGAGATATTAGGCTAGGTATGAAGCACAAAGGGGGATTTTAAATTATTTGGTTGGTGAGTTGCTGGGTTGGTCATGAGATCATAGGCTGAGAAAGTAATGGGAGGAAAGGAACAAAACAACAGGATGTTTCAAAAAAGAGGGTAGGTCAAAGAAAGTGCCATCCATTGGGCTATGGAGTCATGAAAGGTGATTACATGCAACAACTAGCCAAGGCTTCCAAAGGGCAAGTCATCTAATACTGAAGGATATTTTTAGATAGATGGTGGGATGGAAAATCAAGGAAAGAAAGTGAGAGAAGGAAAGCAACCTAATTTCTATCTATAGATCAGGTCAGAGGTCATTTAACTCCAGACCTGCTTGGACATACTCTAAGGCAGCTTGCAAAGAAGGGACAAAGGAGAAGCTTATAGATCGAACCAAAGGTCATTTAACTCCAGGTCAGATTTAGCATGCTCCAAGAAAAATAGAGGTAAGTTTAATAGAAGAGATATTATAAAGGCCAGCTGGTTGCACAAGGATCCTAGTGGATAGGGCTAACTCTAATCCCCAGTGTTCCCAAATCTTCCAGCTTAAACCCAACAAGAACATCTGAGAACAGATTCATTTAATTCATACATCAGAGAGCAAGCAATAACATCCACTACACTGGTTAAATTAGCTGAAATCAATTCTCAGATACACATTTAGAAGAAAACATTGAGGGCAAGGAGAGCAGAGGCATAGGGTACCTAGAAAGGGTAAATCCTATGCCAAATTTCTGATGCAAGCCAGTAGAAAATGAAACAGTATGAAAGTGTAATAAACAATGTTAGAAAAACATCACCAATAGTAATAGACCAGGATCCTATGAAATGTGCTTGATTAATTGATGCAAAACCAGTCACATACACTGAGCTTCAATGGCTGTTACAGTCCAGACTTTCTCCTCCCAGCCTACTACATAACAACTACTCTGCTACTCCCTCCAAAGACTGTTCTAACAGTTAAAATGAATCCCTCTAACAGCAACAACAACAGCTAAACAAAAACCTTTTCAATATCATTTTTAGGATTCTTATAGGAGAATGAATAATAGCAAGAGTAGATACAAAATAATGAGTCAATTAAGGCAGCGTGGTGGAAAATTTCGAGCCCACTCTGCTTAATGGCGTTGATGTACTCTGTAGCTTGGTTTGGAGCTCTCTGTCAGGTCGATTTTGACCTCTAATATGTTCCTTGTAGTCCTCTCAGCTGTCTGGGACTCAGCACTGCCCTTTGAAATTGAAATTGGGCCTCTTCATACCTCCATTACCTCAGCTCTGACACTCTTAAGAAACCTCTATCAGTAAAATATATTTAATAGCTCGAAGAGGCATGAAGACTTCTGCATGAGGTGTTCCTTTGGAGAAAAGTACTCTGCTGCTGCTGCGTTTTTCCTTCCATTTTCCGTTTTGCAGAGAACTGACCTTTCTTTTATAAATGCCGTTGAAATACAACTGAATTGAAATTACACCTTTGTGAAGGGAAGAATCTATTTGCATGGGAAAAAGGAAAAGGGGGAGAAGGCGGAACCCATATGAATCGCAATCGCAATCGAGATGGAGTAGGAGGGGAGAAAATCAACAATCGTAATCAGAATCAGAGCGGGATGGGCGGAGTAACATATAACACAAAACTTCCGATGCGATGGGGAAAACCCTTTGTAAAAACAAAACAAATGAATTTTTGAATTTTACAAAGGGAAAAGGAAATTTGGCTATGAATGGCAGAAAGACCGTATGGTGGGACCGGGGTACGGATCGCAATCGCAAATCGGAAATGGGAGGTGGAGCATGGCGGAGTGGAGCAGCACAAAAATTCCGATGCGATTGGGGAAAACCCTTTGTAAACCGAAAACAACACGAATTTCTGATTTACAAAGGGAAAACCCCTTTATTATATGAACGAGGCGGAAGAGTAGTACGGTGGGCCCGACAGGTCTAATCACAATCAGAGGATCGGAGAAAACGGGGATCGGACTTGCGATCATGCGATCAGGCGGAATGGAGCGATCGCAATCAGAGATTGGGAGCGGGCGGCAATCGCAATCGGGAGAAAGAACATTGCGATGCGATCAATCGGAGGGGTTTGCAATCGGGTAGATTAGAGCGGAGTTGCGATGTGATGATCGGAGGGATTTGCGATCGATCAATCACATCGCAAATATTTGCGAGGCGATCAATCGCATCGCAAATATTTGCGATGAGTGATCGAGGAATTCAACATAACATATGCGATTGGAAAGATATTTGCGATTGCGATTAATAAGCGGCAGGGGTATATAATATATAAAATTTATAATAAGTTTATTACAATGTATGGAGAGCCATGGAAAGGGGAAGTGGTTATAAAGGGCGGGACTTAATAATAAACATTAACATTGTTTATTATAAGGTTCTAAGGGGTATGGTCGGGGGAGTGGTTGTATAAATCGCGTATTTTAGTTTTAACGTGATTTACAAAGCGATTTATAATCGGAAAGGGGGAAAAGGGGTATAAGACTTTAAATAAAACAAAGATTAAGGGAAAAAGTGGGGAGATAGGGAGTATAAGGGCTTTTACTTCACTTAGGCATATAATTCAATCCAGAAGTCAGTTTTGAGAATGTGGCATACCGTTGGAAAGCTCTTTTCAGGCACTTTCTGATGGATCTGCTTGGAGGATGCTCTGGTGCTAAAAAAGTTGCAGAAAAATTATCTGAAGGAAGGGACCAACAGAAGGCACAAGGAGGCTTCAAGGATGATGTGTTTTCAGAGGAAATGCATTCCTTGAAGGCTCAGAAACATTCTAGCCCTCGATTTTCTTGTCAAAAATTTATAGGGGGCTAACACACCTCATCGATCTAACCCCAGGTGTGTGACTTCCCAATGGAACAATCTATCGACACGCTGTTCTAGAGAATGATGAAACAAAGAGGTTGATTTAGGAGCTGCTGCAGAAAGGTCACATCCAGGTGAGTTCACCCCCCTTTCGGAGCCCAATCGTGTTAGTGCAGAAGAAGGATGCGACTTGGAGAATCTGTATTGACTATCAGGTGTTGAACAAGATCACTGTACAGAATAGGTACCAGATCCCACATATTGATGACCTTTTGGATCAAATCAAAGGGGATAAATATTTCACTAAGATCAACTTGAAGTCTGGGTATCACCAGGTACCAATTGAACCATCCGATGTGTGGAAGGCTACCTTCAAAGCCAAAGAGGGACTTTTTGAATGACTGGTCATGTATTTCGGGTTGACGAATGCTCCCACAACCTTCATGAGGCTGATGGACAACATCTTGCAGCCATTTACCAACTAATTTGTAGTAGTGTACTTGGATGACATCCTTATCTTCAGCCAGACTTGGGAAGAGCACCTCCACCACATTCGACAGGTCCTCCAAACACTACGACGACACAAGTTGTGTGCCAATTTGGAGAAGTGCACTTTTGGCATGACCCAGGTTCAGTATCCGGGATACATTATTGATGAAGATGGCCATTATGTCAGCCTGCAAGAAGAATATCACAGCCGAAGCCATTGCTAAACTCTTCTTTGAACGAGTATGGGTGCACTTTGGGATCCCACAGTCTATCATCTCAAATTGGGACAGCAGTTTCCTTAGCACATTTTGGTCCAGCCTCTGGTCAATGCTAGAAACCAATATCACCAAGTCCACAACTTTCCATCCACAAACTGATGACCAGAAAAAGGTCATCAACATGATGATTGTACACATTCTGCGCATGTACAATTCAAAGCATCCGCGCACATGGGATGAGAGCCTTCCCTATGTAAACACAATTATAACTAGGCTCTCCACAACTCAACTGGCCACAACCCCTTTCAGGTGGACCTGAGGTTCCAACCACTATGTACCATTGACGTAGCCATGCCATTTGTGGCTAGTCATGCCAATTTGGCTCATGTCCAATATGAAGATGACAAAGCAAACAATTTCATTGAGCACATTCAACACATATTCCAGCAGGTTCATGACATATTGGACAGAGCCAATGCTAAGTACAAACAATGACATGATCAACATCGGGTGCCACACCACTTCCAGGTGAGCAACAATGTGTGGCTACATTTGCAGAAGGAGCGCCTCACTGGACCCCACCGCAAGCTTCGCCTGCTCCTATATGGGCCATAAACCATCACCAAGGTTGTAGGGAACAATGCCTTCGAGCTCAGTATTCCACCATTCCTTGGTCTGCACCTAGTATTCAATGTGGACCACCTTCAACCCTATTTCCCACCTCTACTGGACACCTCCAACATTGCAGAACAACTCACACCAACAGAGTTAAATCCATACTGCATGGAACATGCCACCACAGATTGTATCATGGACATGAAAATCAAGAACAATCTCCAACAGAATATCTAACTGTATCAGGTGGTCAAAGTTGGCCAACTCCTGCACCAAGGCAAGTGGTTCACGAGGGACCAATTTCAGTAGAAGTTTCCTCATCTCATGAAGGAACTCAATGCAATGGGGACCATTGCTTCCTAAGGGGCGAGGAATGATCCAGGTGGATATTAGTGACCACCCGCCTAGTCCACTTGGTGCCCCACCATTGTTTCTTTCAGTTTTTCAGTTTCCTTAATAATATCACAATTTACTATTTTTAGCAGTTTTTTGGGTCCTGAACTTCCGGAGCTGTTTTGAGGCCCTAAATGACGTTTTTTGGGAATCTCTTGTCCGATGAATATGATTCTAATTTGAAATCAATATTTTCAACTAGTAGTTGTATTCCTCAGATAGATCTTTCTAACGATGTATCATGTGCGTCAAATGAAAAAGGTATGCCAAAGTCATGACCCCGAGAAATTGATGTACCAATTTACCCCGACAGGGCCCATATTCTGGTGTTTCATCTCCTAGGGTTAGGTTTTTGGATGTTTAGGGTTTTCCACTGTTTCTCAATAATATATAGGCCTTCGATTCTCATTTTAACACAGAGAGTTTAGAGGCCTGTAGCCACCACATCTCTTCTCAGAGATAAGCTATCAGTGCCATAACTAGTTTATTTCCATTTTGTCTTTAAACATATTTTAGTTCTTTGATATTAATGAAATGAAGTGTTATTTCCACTGCATTTTTATATTTAAGGTTTTCTGTGTATTCTGTTGCATTCATGCATAAATTAGGATAATATTTAATTAAACCTTGTGAAGGTTCACTCCTTTAGGCAACCATCCATCAATAGCTCCACAATTAGAGTAATATCCACTTGAAATTTTATTATTATTAGCAACTTGATGAACTTGAATATTAGCTTTATTTTCACGAGTTCTTTCGAACACTATCAATTTAAAGGAACCTCCCATTCATGACTTCTCTAATGCCTTGTTCAATTTGTTTCATATTATTTCCCATTTCTTCCTTGTTTTCATCTATTTTTTGTTCGATGTCTCTTCTAACTAATTTTTACAATTTCCAAATCGTTTACGTGGTAGTTGGCATCTTTTATTTCTTCATGAGTCGCGGATGAGCCTTTGATAGGTTTATTGGTGTAGTAATTTTTGGATATTTCTTTGTAGATGTGGGAAAATAAATATAATACTCTTATTTATCACAACTTTCAGTCACCCAAAAAAATTAATCTTCTAATCAAAATTTATATCATGCAAACCTTTAAAACCTTAATTTGGAGAATATCTCAATTTATTACCTTTTTATTTATTTATTTTCCAGTAATACTTTTCTTCTCTTCAATTCTACATGTCTGACCAAAAATTAGATGTGTCAAGTGAAAGTTATGGTAACTTTATGAAAAAATTCTGATTTTTGGCCTCCTCCCAAGAGAAAACTTGTATAGAGTTCCATGTGATCAATTATCCAAATATAATTTAGAATTTTTCTTTCTCATTTACTTTGTTATGTCTCCTCAAATATATGAATATTTCACATTCTAAGGTATCACAACAAAGCAAATAGTGAAAATTCCAAGCTCATTTTTTTGAAATTGATTTCCAGACCCTTCATAAAACCATAACAGAGGGTATATCTCTGAAAATATAGTGAACCATAATATGAAGTTTTTACCAAATGTACCTTGATATGTCTTCTCAAATTTATCCCAATATCACCATTTGAAATGGTATGGAGAAATTTTTATAGCGGAAAATATGAGATGAATCGTTTCAAATATATTTCAAAACCAATACAAAACCCTAACTTCCATACATTATATCGTGGAAAGTATAGTGAACCAAAATATAAAATTTTAACAAGATTTTCTTCAACATCTATCCTTAATATCCTCAAATTTTTAACATATGAAACATCTAAAAACAATTTATAGAAAAAATTCCATGATGACTTGTTTGAAGTAGAAAAACCCCAGGTTTGTGTGTTGTGATACCAAATGTTATGAACCTTGCATCTTAAAAATGATAATAAAACAATAATTACACTCCACTTAAAAGGGGAAATCTCCTTTTACAATGATCACAATGTACAAGACAAGATTTAATGATCTTAAGACTTGGTATCCTTAATATATAATAGGATACAAAGGGTAGAATTATAATTAAATGGTAATATGAAAGCTTCTAGCTGACCCCCTAATATAACAATTAAATTAATAATGAATTATTATTAGGTCATTAACATAGGGACCAAGGGCCATAAAATTTCATAAAAGTTGTAAGTCATCTACTAATTGGTGGTTTTAGGAAGACTATAGATTGAATCATGTTCGTGGCTTTGACTCTAGCTTGATGCTCTAGTTTTGGCTCAAGGCTCAGGATATCTTGTTCATGCTTGATTGATAGGGTTTTAAAACTAGAAGCATAACTTTCATTGATGGCAATATTCTTTCCTTATCAAATACAAAGTGAAAGAAAAAAAAAAATTCTATAATTCTCACAAGGATAAAGATAAAAAAAAATGATACTTCATGTGGAAAATTGAATGAGGGTGTTGACTTCTATAAAGAATACACCCATTTATATTGTAATTTAACTGGTAAAATTACAAATAAAACCTATTTGAAAGATACCAATATTCTTGAATTTGAATGTGACTTGATCTTCAGTGGTGTGCCCTCTACATCAGAATCCATTACCTCTAGAATTTCTCTAGTCAACTTGAAACATATCATAAAAATAACCTCCTCTCAAGGTAAGGCAAAAGCTTATCAATAAAGAATGTTAATGGAACAAAGAGACTTGAGAGAGATTTTTTTTGAGTAGTATAAATTCCTTCAAGATACTAATCAACACACGTTGGTAGTAATCATATTTCCTTTCCCGCGAGGAATACAAATTATTTTTTATGAGAGAGAGCTCTAATGAAACACATTGATCTTATTTTAAAGCTAAATGAAAGAAATTTCACAAATTTAGTATTATTTTTGGTCCACCTTTAAAACATGGGAAACAATATTCTTACAACAATTTAACCAAAAATTTGATCTATTTTACGTGTTAAAATTCCTTGAATGTGTAGAACTTTAAAATAGTCAAAGAAATAAAAAAGGTATAGTGCTTCTTGAGGTCCATCATCATGAAGATTAAGTACAAGCAAGATCTATCATGAATATTTGAAGACATAGAAACAAAGAGAGGAACTTGGCATTGATACACTTCAATGAAGTCTTATATTGTCACAATAGCCAAATGATGGATTCTCAAAGTGTCACCACAAAATTCCTATGTTTTCCATGTATTTTTCCACAAATTATGGAATGTGATTTTGTATTTTCCTGAAATTGAGAAAATGTAAATGTGTGAAAGCCTAAGGGTGACACATGTAATTTTCAAAGTCACATGGGAGCTCAAGAGTCATGGCATCAGTGAGCTAGGCTAATGGATTTTGTATTGTTTCAGCCAACAACGTAGTTCTGGGAGAAAAAGCAGGCCAAGTGATTGTGAAGGTAAAGAGGTTAGGTTTTGAACTTGATCTCAGAGATTGTGTAGTGCAGAGTTGGGGCTAGGATGGAGGGTTGAATTATTCAATTTTGGAGGCCAAGGCTTGGGCTTGAGCACTAAAACTGTGTTGTACACATTCCTAGGAGGAAGGAACTGTGCATTGCGCAATGTCAAGAGGCAAGGTTGCAGCTTGAGGGGCGGGACTATGCAATATTGCGTAGTGCAGGAAGTGATCAGGTGCTCAGTGTAAAATCTCAAAATGAAAGTTCTCATAATTGATTGGAAACTAAACGAAAGCGAACAGGTCATCGCCGGGAATTTGACGCAATTTGTTTTGTCGCAAACAAAGTCCAGATGAAGGAGATAAAGCCTCTTGTTCGTTTTCCTAAATAACTAAAAAAATTGTAGAACAGTGACAGGTTGATGACATGGCAGCAGACAACATACATGGTATATTCTAGGAATATTATTTAGTTTTTTCCCAATGACACGGTGACAAGTGTCACAGCAAGATTTTCCGAATTGGTTTGAAGGTGAAATTGTTTTATGGATTTTCTCCTAAGGTTGAATGAGCATTTTTTTTTATATGGTTGAGGGAAAAACCAACCAGAGGTTGACACGTGGTGCAACCAAGGGCCGCCACGTGCCCCCTCTGGTGGACCCTCTCCAATGGTCTAATTACATGTGTATACTATTGTCTGAAGGTATTATACATATGGTGGTGGCACATTATACAACTCCAAATTTTGCATGGTTGAACATTGGTGGCATTTTAACATTGTCCAAAGTCTGAAAGCCTTGGTCGAAATCTGAATTAATATCAAGGTTCAAAGGTCTGCATCATTATTATATGGTCCAAGGTTGAATATATATTACATGAAATTAACTCGGGCTGAATTATTTGATTAAACCAAAGTTTTCATAAAGGGTATATTATGGGAATATTCTTTAATTTTTTCCCAATGACACTGTGACAAGTGTCACAACAGGATTCGCCGAATTGGTTTGAAGGTGAATTTTTTTTATGGATTTTCTCCCAAGGTTGAATGAGAATTTTTTTTTAATGGTTGAGAGACAACCCGACCAGAGGCTGACACATGCTGCAGCCAGGTGCTACCACGTGCCCCCTTTGGTGGACCCTCTATAATGGTCGAATTACATGTTTATAATATAGTCTGAATGTATTATAAATATGGTGGTGGCACATTATACAACTCTAAAGTATGCATGGTTGAACATTGGTGGCATTTTAACATTGTCCAAAGTCTGAAGGCCTTGGTTGAAATCCAAATTAATATCAAGGTTCAAAAATCTGCATTATTATTATATGGACAAAGGTTGAATATATATTACATGAAATCATGGCGGCGCATATAACTCGGACTGAGTTATTTGATTAACCCAAAGTTTTAAACCTTTTGCATGGGCACATGTTATTTGGAACAAGATTTATGCGCAGGGGTCGGGGTCGAACCCACAACCTCCCCCACACCAACCATACATCTTACCACCGAGCCACTCCAGAAGTACTTAACATATATGGAGCTCAGCTTCTATTTAATGTCGACAATAATCTATGGTGGGCATGAAGATTAGCGACGAAGTTTAATGCTAATTGTGGGCTAATTATAATAATCCAGTGCTTAAGGTTTGTTTAAACTGTGTTTATTGGAACACACTTGTGCATAGTTAATACAGGTTTATCCGCCGATAATTACAGTTTAAATGCTAATTAAACCAGCATTATAATAGCAGTAGGTTAAGTAGACTCCTCCAGTTTCAGTGGAATCCCTATTTTGACTGTGTTAAGTGTAGTTCTCTCATGTTTTGGAGGAGGATTCTAGGGAAAAATTAAATGAAGCATATCTGGAGCAATTTTCGACCAAATTGAGAGCAAGAAGAGTCATTTATGATAAATTTGGACATTCTGGACTCATTAAAGCATGTTTCAGGAGTTTTAGGTGAATGTAAATATACGTTTTTTCACTTCTGAGATAGTATAGAGGCCCAAGCCGTGGAAGTTGGACCAAGGAGATGTAACGCAAGAGGGGTGAACTCCTTCTTCAAAACTCTGTGTTGATGGATCAATTGTGATGGTTTTTTTAACTTGTTTTTCTGTTTTTTAGCATTTGGTATTCATGATTTATGCTCTTGAAATCACTCATAAAACACAGTTAATTTAGCTGTTTGGAACTCATAAACACCAAGTAAACCTATGTAAATAAAGCATAAGATTAGAAAATAAATTTTAAATATGAAGATGAAATTAGCACAAAAAAACTAACATTCATACTCAGATCAAGTTGATATTAGAGTCTGGTTGAAAGGCAAGGTTGTTTGCTTGATAGTTGCTTTAGTTTTGTGCAATTTTAATGGTTGCAAATTTGTGATGCTTACAAGGTTAAAGTTGTAGAGAGGTGAAGGGAAATTGTTGGTTGCAAGTCCTAAGATTAGGACCAAAAGAAGGAGAGCCACAAGGGCACCATATCCACCCAAAGTTCCACTCATAAATGCACTTGAAGCACCTCAAGTTTTATCTCAAGAAGCTGAGATTGAAGAGGTACAAGCACCGGAATCTGAGCTTGAATCCATAGCCATCATGTTAGGTGTTGGAGAAACTGAAGGTCATTCAGAAGAGGACGATCTCAAGAGAGACTTCAATGACATAAAGAGGATGGTTAAAATTATGTTTGATGCATTGAATATTGGGATGGAAGGAGAAGGTTCTAATCCCCCACATGGAGAAGTAAATTCAGATGATAAGAAGGATGAAGAGAAGAGTTCAAAGGGTAGTGGAGGAAACACACCTCCATCTCTGCCATCTTCATCATCATCCTCATCTTCTCCATCATCATACTCTTCCACTTCCACCACAAAAACCACCCACACTCACTCAAAAGCCACAAAAGGAAAAACACCCTTACTCAAACTTGATGTCAAATTTGAGCTTCCAATGTATAATGGCGAAATAAATGCAGAAAGATTGGACAATTGGATATATCAATTAGAGGTGTATTGCATAATTTAGAACCTTCATGAAGATGACATAAAGATTCAATTGGCTTATTTGAGGATGGAAGGATCTGAACTTGTATGGTGGGAAGCAAGGACTTAAGAAGAGATTAAAAACTATGGTAAGATATTTGTCTTGGTCAAGTTTTAGTTCTGCCATTAAAAGGAAATTCTATCCATTATCTTACATGCAAAAGGCCATTATGTACTAGCAAAATTTTAGATATTTGAAAGGGAAAAGTGTGCAAGATTATACTCATGAATTTAGGAGAAGAGCTCTTATTTTGGTTATTAATTTATATTTGCAACAAAATTTTATTAAAGTACATTGGGGGTTTGCACAGTTACCTTAGGCACACTATTCTCATGTTTAATCCCACAAACATAGATGAGATTTGTGTTCAAGCCACACATTTAGAAGCAAGAGGGAAACATAACATAGATGAGAAAAGTGATAGTGAGGGTAAAGGAAAGGGTAGGTTTTATGGAAGAGGAAAGAGAAATAGCTTTGTTAAAAGAGAGAAAGAGAAACTCTCATGTAAACACTGTTTGAATAATGGCCATGATGAAGACCACTGTTGGAAACTTCATCTAGAGTTGAAGCCAAACAAACTGAAAGCGAAATAAAAGGAGAAAATTGTTGCTATAACTGAACATGACTTAGGATTAGATTCAAGAGATGAAACAAAGATTGCAACCATGGGTTTGAAAAGTAAGAACATAACAAGCACTATTTCTTCAAATTGTTCCAATGTCACTCAAGATGAAGATATGAGAATTGAACTTTCCCATATTAGAGTCGGCTCTAAACATATCAATATTGACACACTTTTTGATAATGGGTCACAAGTTGACTTGATCTCCAATGTAATATTATTGCTTTGTTTAAAGAATAAGAGGGCAAAGGAGGTCCACAATTCTCCTTAATAATGAATAAATCAATGCCAAATGTGAAAGAGACAAATCTTGGCAACTTAATTAAATCACCCTTGGTGTGAAAGGGGCTGGATCACTTTGACTAGGTCAACCTTGACCAAATCAACAACGCTGTCATGGAGGAGTGGTCATAAATGAGGGACAACACAATTTTAGATGGAGATGATTTGTGTGAATGTAGTGATATTTTTGGATGGGGCTTAGGGTTTTCAAGCACATATTCTATTTAAGGAAGAGGATGGCAGCCATATTCATTATGTATGTTGATATATGATTTTATGAATATATGGTATGTTTAGACATACATCTTTCTCTTGTTGTTTAGCTGAGAAGAGTGTTGTTTAGCACAGGGTGTTCCTGATCGGGAATCCCACCTATTCCATTGAGGAGCTCTTGAAGGAGTCTTGTACTACATTGTCCACTATCAAGCTTAGGGCCAAATTTCATCTTTCTTATACATCACAAATCATGTTGAGGGTTTGGTTGTTTTTGTAGGTTGCAACAAGTGGTAATTAGATCTCTAGATCTAGGCCATATCATTGCTTATTTTCAATGGGGGAGGCTTCCTTCCAATTGGGAGGACAATATTGAAGGCCATTGAGCATCCTTTTAGATCTTGGCATCAGGCCAACTATATTTTGATCCCTACAATGCATTTTACTTCCAGATCTGTGTTATTTTTGTAGGAGGAGTTGCAAGGTGGTTTAGCACATCATTTGGAGATCTGATTTTCTAGTGAAGCAGATCTGCCTTTCACTTTGAGGATCTATTGGAGGAGGATATTTTATTGATCATATCAGATCAACCACACTTTCTAGATCTGTATTTTCTAGTAGATATGCAGTCTTAGATCTCATATCTACAACTTGTACTTGGTGTTTTGCTGAAAACCCTTGAGGGGTTCTTTAAAGGAGCTTGTATAGTGCATGGATCTGATATAGATCTATCTTTTGAAGAAGATATCAGCCCTAGATCTGATGTATAATCAACTTCTATAGCAGAGGTAATAAAATAACGATGTAATGTTTTTCCATCTTTTCTATATGGTTGCAACATCTCATATTGAGGGAATTTGTTCATTGGAGGCTTGTATTTCTTGTTATGCATCTTATGGCCCATTTATTATGTACATTTTGCTGCTGTAATAACATATGAAAGGTCTCCATATTGGACTCTTACTTCCTAAATGATGATCTGCAACATTGTTCCAACATTTTGCACTATATTCTTGTTTTTCCCATTTGGGAATATTACAGTGGTATCAGAGCATAATCTTGGCACAACCTGTGCATTCTAAAAGCCAACATGTCATCTAAAGAAGGAGAGCCTCTTACTGATAGAGTGTGATGTTCCCAAATTAGCATGAAGCTAATTGGAACATTGATTTTGTTTATATCATCTAGGAGATGAATAAAATGGGTGAGGAGACCCATGAGGAGGAATAAAATCCCTCATAGTGTGAAAGGGATCACTAGAGTAGCTATATTTTGCACCTTAAAGTGTGAAAAGGGACTTTTTCAAAAGGACAAGGTCTAGTTGACCAAGTCAAATAGCGTAGTGATAGGAGGTGGAGCTCATCTTGTGGGACATCGTAGTGAAAGAGGAGGGAATTTTCCTTGATGGAGGAAACCCTAATGAGTGGGACCCATGGAGAGGGAGCTTGCATTTGTTTAAAAGGAGGGCAAGGCAACCATTTTTTCTCATGCATATGATTATTGTTTTCTTGTCTGCTTAGACTATTTTTAGTCTCCTACTGTTTAGTAGAGTTGCAGTGTTGTTTATCATGAGGGATTCCTGTTTAGGATTCATTCTCCTTCTTGAGAGTCCTCTTGAGGGATTGCACTTCATTTCTCCACATACAGGCTCATGGCCAAGCCACCTCCTTAAGCTACAGTGTTATTTTCGCTCAAGTATAATGTTATGTTGCAGGGTATTGCAGTGGAGATCCCACAACACCATTCCTTGGCTTGTTTTTCAGAGGAGGGAGCCTTCTTTCCTTTGGGAGATCAGTAAGGAAGGATTCACATCATATTACAGATCTTGGACTTGGCCAACACTTTCTATTCCACCTACAGCGCAATCTCCCTCAGTATCTGCGTTATTTTCAGAGTACACTTGCAGTGAGGGTTTGCAGTGTTGATTGGAGGGTGAGATATTCAGTGATAGGATCAGCCTTTAACTTGAAAGATCCATTAGAGGAGGTCTTTTATCTGATGCAACATCTTCAGCCTTCTCTATTTCATTTCCAGTTTGAGTTGCAGCTACTACCCTACAACTCCGACATTTTTCCATTTTGTATATTTTAGCCAATCCTTCTAAGGATTGATGTATTGTTGTTTTCTGGGGTTGAGAGCTTGCTCCCCCACATTTATTGAGATATACATTGTTATATACTTGCATCATCATTCATCATGTTGTAGTGTCTTTTATAAACTGCGCAGTCATAGCCTAGGGCATTCTCAGTGTAGCAGTATATTTCACATTTCATGTACATGATCCATTGAGGCTTGTATTGCCAATCTTGAGTGACTCTTTCCTCAAGGAATTGTACTCTTTTGCTGCTATATTATACATTTTTTGGCTATCTACATCTTCATGTATTCAGGCTCATAAAAATAATGCTGTTGCTCTATCTTCTTGTTCCTACATTGCTGTAGTCCCTCATCAGGCACTTTTTCAAGACAACTAGGTGTGGGAGACTTGTTTAACCAACCTAGAGTGATTTCTTTTGAGCCTCCTATTGTATTTCGGTCTTAGATAAATTGATCTAAGGGATCCAGGTCTTGGGTTCAAATCCTGTAGCAGCTATTCCTATAAAATGCATTTTCCAGTCATGCCTTGCTAGCAGATACCATTTTGGGATATTACATAGAGAGAAGAGGTATCAAAGAAGAAGACACACAATTTTTGATTATACAGATGAGAAAGAAGACAAGGGTAAAACCCCTATATTTGGAGGTGAAGATGAAGAGAAGGAGTTCCCTAAGATCCTTCTTAGAGCCATGCAAGACATTGCTAGAGAGATCAAAGAGATGATAATGGACAGATTCAAGGAATCCCCTAAAGGATTTCATCATGGAGAAGGCTCTGGAATGTCTCATCACTATAATGATCAAATAGTGCATCAACCACAAGTTTCCCAACACTCTACCATGCCTAAATTTTTGGCTGTGGGAAATGAAGGGTTTCAAGAGCAAAAATCTCTTGAAGACTATTTTATGGAGTATGAATCTAAAACTTAGAGATTCAAAGATCACTTGAGTTTTCAGGTGTTTTGTCAAATAAAGGACAATAGAAGACCAAGGAATCACCATAGAAGTGGTCGATTCATTCATAATCATGATCGACACCATACTATGTGCAGATTATTTTTACCCAATTTTGATGGGTCATCCAAGTGCATTGCCAAATCATGGGTAGAGAAACTTGACATCTACTTTCAGTTGAACAAGGTTCCAGAAATGGAAGCCATTAAGATTGTAGCGCTACACCTTGAAGGTGAAGCACATGAATGGTGGTTCCAT
Organism: Pinus albicaulis; assembly: GCA_034641835.2. Taxonomy (NCBI): domain Eukaryota; kingdom Viridiplantae; phylum Streptophyta; class Pinopsida; order Pinales; family Pinaceae; genus Pinus; species Pinus albicaulis. Next base: position 149,644,160 of record CM076582.1, read on the forward strand.
GGCTTGTCTACATTGGGTCATGCCAATGTGACTGCTTATTCAGAGTTCACTAGAAGCCTGGTGGAAAGATTTGATAGAAGAGATCCCGAAGAACCATTCATGAGCCTCGCAAAGATAAAACAATCAGGTAATGAAAAAACTTACATCTCTGAATTTTTAAGACTTTCTGTTATGGTTCATGATTTTTCTACAGCAAGAAGGGTTTATATGTTCATTTATGGGTTAGATGAACCTCTTCATGGGTTGGTTAAGTCTACCAAGCCCACTACCATACATGATTCCATTGAAAGGGCTAGAGACCTTCAATATGCCTTGCCAAAAGCAAAGGAAACATTTTAGCATAAGCCCCCTTTTCCATCAAAGGGAAAAGAAGAAAAGGCTCCTCCTTCAAAGGAGAGTCAATATAAAAAACCTCTTGATAACGATGTTCAGAGAGATCTAAGGAGAAGGAATCTTTGCTTCACATGCCAAGAAGCTTGGACACCTGGACATAGATGTGCAGTTGGAAAAGCACATTACATAGCAGTCTTCTCAGATGATGAAGAGGAAGAAGAAGAAGAACAAGGGAGGGGTCACATCGTTGGAACAACAGGAGATGATCCACCACCACGTGGAGGTGAGGATGGAGCAATTTCTCCAATTAGATGCACTCTTGCATCATTAAGAGTGATACCCAATTTTCATGAAACTTCCACACAAGAAACAAAGATGAATTTGTGCATTGGAAATAGGGATATGATGATCCCATCTATTATGCACATGAGGATGATCCATGAGACATCATTATATTGTGGTAAACCACCTGGGAGACCACCTGATTCAGATTTGGTGAAATATGTCTCACATATTGATGCTCCATTTATAAATCCAAGAAGGATGGGAGCATTAGAATACCAAAATACAACACTAAGAGTCTTGGGTGAGCATAAGAAGGAGGGAGATGTTCTTCCACTATTACCATTATCCTCTCTCTCATCTCATACTACGCTGAGAGGAAATGCTGCAAGATTGGAAGATGACACCATCAAGGGGAAAGGAGACCATTCCTTGGGCTATGGAGACTCAGGAGATGATCTCACTTAGAGAAAAATCTTCCATACATGATAGAATATTGTGGCCACAAATGCATGCTTTGATTGAGCTAGGGAGGTATTGGATAGATGATAGACTCCCATGGGAGACTAACTTTCAAAAGTCTCAATATTTACTTGAGCATGTGCATATGCAAGAAGGGAAACAAGGAGGGATAACAACCTTCCATCATATACCTTTGGCATGGGATATGTCAAGGAGGAGAGCAACCATACGACAAACATTCCTTTTGATAGATCATCAACGCTGTCACTATGGGAGATTGATCCATATTGGAAATCCCAATTGTTGGTGGATTATTCCAAGGATCTTCACACATGCATGATACTTGATGATCAGCTACATGAAGAGGGATATTCAGTCCAAAAAGGAGTCATCTATTATTATGGTAGGATCTTCTTATCTAGAGCCTCCAAGCTCAAGGAAAAATTTCTACAAATAGCTTATGAGGAGTTCTTTTTCAACCATACATATTCTATGAAGTCATACAAAACTATCATGGGAAGCTACACTTGGAAGGGCTTTGAAGAATAACTATATCAACATTTTCAAATATGCATGAACCATGTGGAGTTGGGAGAGAAAGATAACTCTATGAAGGAGTTAATCCAGCCACCTCTTTCCTCTTTTGGAATGAGAGGAGATGTATCAATGCACCACTCCATTTGTATGAGGAGAAATTTTGGTGAAGAACATGCTTGTGTAACTAATGTTTCATTTTATTATTATTTTCATTATTTCACCATGCATATGCAGGCCATAGCTCCAAGAAGGAGCACTATACCATATAAACTTCATGGCCAACTTTGGGCCACAAAAATTTCTGAACATGGCCACTCCTTTGGAGCTCAAAGGGAGATTTTGTATCATTGTGGGTGCATTCCTAAAGCACCAAACATATCTCACACTTTCACCCATAGTGAGATGACTTGGGCAGTAAGTAAGTGGTGGGGAAACCACTTACCACATCATGATATGATGCAGTGAGGAGATTTACTGCACTGGTTCCACTTGTGGGACTATGACCCACCTCCATATGCACAAATTTATGTTTGTATGTATTTAGTTTTGATCCCATACATTGATGATGTACTTGTACTTTTTATGGGAATATATGGAGGGAGGATGGGAGGTATGCATGTGCCCTATGGAATGGAGATTATTCATATTCACTATGCTACATGTTTCAGGGAGAACATTAGGCAAACCATGCTTGTTTCATTTGAACTATTGTCTCCTTATGGGATGGATTATTTGCATCTCATGAGAACTTTGGAGGAGAAATTCATGGAGGGATGGATTGGTGAACACTTGGCTTATGAGGGAAGCTTATCACATGTTGGTGTCACCAATGGAGGAGGAGAAGAGTTGTAGCACTCACCTTGTCAGTTTCTTAAGGACAAGCAACATTTGGGAAGGGAGGACTATAATATTCCCAATTATTCATGAGCTAATTGGAATATTCAATTTTGTTTTATTGCTTTGTTTAAGGAATAAGAGGGCAAAGGAGGTCCACAATTCTCCTTAAAAATGAATAAATCAATGCCAAATGTGAAAGAGACAAATCTTGGCAACTTAATTAAATCACCCTCGGTGTGAAAAGGGCTGGATCACTTTGACTGGGTCAACCTTGACGAAATCAACAACGATGTCATGAAGGAGTGGTCATCAATGAGGGACAACACAGTTTTAGATGGAGTTGCTTTGTGTGAATGTAGTGATCTTTTTGGATGGGGCTTAGGGTTTGCAAGCACATATTCTATTTAAGGAAGAAGATGGAAGCCATAATCATTATGCCAATGTTGATATATGATTTTCTGAATACATGGTCTGTTTAGACATATATCTTTCTCTTGATGTTTAGCTGAGAAGAGTGTTGTTTAGCACAGGGTGTTCCTGATAGGGAATCCCACCTCTTCCACTAAGGAGCTCTTGGAGGATTCTTGTACTACATTTTCCACTATCAGGCTTAAGGCCAAGATTCATCTTTCTTTTACAGTGCAAATCCTGTTGAGGGTTTGGTTGTTTTTGCAGGTTGCAGCAAGTGGTGATTAGATCTTTAGATGTAGGCCATCTCATTGCTTATTTTCAATGGGGGAGGCTTCCTTCCCATTGGGAGGATAATATTGAAGACCATTGAGCATATTTACAGATCTTTGCATCAGACCAACTATATTTTGATCCCTATAGCGTATTTTACTTCCAGATCTGCGTTATTTTTATAGGAGGAGTTGCAACGTGGTTTAACACACCATTTGGAGAGATGATTTTCTAGTGAAGGGGAGTTGTATTTCAATTTGAGGATCTATTGGAGGAGGCTATTTTATTGATCATATCAGAGCAGCCACACTTTCCAGATCTGTATTTTCTAGTAGATCTGTAGTCTTAGATCTCAGATCTACAAATTGTACTTAGTGTTTTGTTGAAAACCCTTGAGGGGTTCTTTAAAGGAGCTTGTATAGTGCATGGATATGATATAGATCTATATTTTGAGGCACATATCAGCCCTAGATCTGATGTATAATCAAATGCTATAGAAGAGGTAATAAAATAAAGCTGTAAGGGTTTTTCAAATTTTCTGTATAGTTGCAACACCTCATATTGAGGGAATTTGTTCATTGGAGGCTTGTATTTCTTATTTTGAATCTTATGGCCCATTTATTATGTAAATTTTTTTGCTTTAATAACATATGAAAGGTCTCCATACTGGCCTCTTACTTCATAAATGATGATCTGCAACATTTTTCCAACATTTTGCACTATATTCCTACTTTTCCCATTTGGGAATATTACATCCGAATACTTGGTTAAGCAACTAGACCATGAAAATGTTAGACATACAAGACCTTATCCTTTAGGGTGGATGCGCAAGAATGCAAAATTGCAGGTTACAAGGAATTTCATACTAAGATTCGCCGTCAATTCAAACTTTCTTGATGAAGTTGAACTTTATGTGGTGTCGCTTGAGATACCAGGTATTGTATTGGGAAGTCCTTATATTTATGATAGGAAAGTAGTATTTCATCGCCATGAGAATAAGTATCACTTGTTTAAAGATAGTATTGAGTACATAGTTAGAGCACATAAGAAGAAGACAAGTTTGTCTCTTATACATGTAGGAGAAATGAAGAGGATAGTAAATGCAAGTCAAAATTTGACATTGTTAATGATCAAACAAAGAGATGTTTTGAATCAAACCTTTCAAAAATATGAATTGAATGAATAAGTTGATTTAATTAAGGTTTATTATTCTTGTAATGAGATGTTTTAGGACTTTAAAATTTTTCCTTTGAAAGGAGGTAAACAAGATGTGACAAATTTGCAGTAGTCAACATCAGTGTTGAACAGTGTTGGAAATAAGATGTCGGTGCAAGAGAGTGAAAAGGTCAAAGAGAAAGAAAAAAAGCGATTGAAAAAGAATGCATGGGTTCCATAAGTGATTGTTTTTGGTTTCGAAAAGGTACATGGAAATGGCGAAGACACTTGGTCAAGACTCGACGAAAGTACAAAGCGAGAGCAGTTAAGAATCACCATGATGACAGTGTGCAAGGTGAGATAGTTTTTAAGTTTCCTTTGATTAATGACCAAGGTAGGCAAGATGGTTTCTGCAAGAATAGATTTTTTCTCTACAAATTCAGGGTAATTGCAGCATGATGGTGTTAATGACAGCAAGAGAAGGTCACAAGAGTCAAGGAAAAAGTTAAATTTTTTGTGAAAAGCTCCAATTGATGAAAATGGGAAAATTTCAGTGGATAGAGAATAGAAGGGTGAGGGAACAATACCCTCATCCACATAATCAATAATCAGAGAGATTTTTGGGTCCAAAAGGCCTCTAGTGGGGAGGAATGATCAGGTGCTCAATGTAAAAGCTCAAAAATGAAAGTGCTTATAATTGATTAGAAACTGAACAATGGCGAAGATCTCATCGCCAAGAATCTGACGCTGTAGAAATTATACAATATGCATGTATATATTGGATTATCCTGATATAACAATTATATGCCACTTTTAAATACATAATCGCTTCTACAAAATCTTTGCGGAATTTGAAACACAATTTCCAATCACAATATCATGAAGAAAGATCAATCACACATAACATACATAATTTATTGGAAAAGCATAAAGCTAAAAACCCCACTATATTCTATTATGTATTATATCATGGATCATGAAACAATTACATACAGAACTCTACTTCAAGAGCTTTCAATTCAATAGCTAATTGTCTCACATTGTCATACAAAAATTGGTAAGTTCCTTAGCCAATTTACTATCTCGAGATAGCCTACCTCCACTGCGCAATCTCTGATGGTCAAGAACCCCTGAATGAATGATTATTTCATGCCTTGACTGCGCAATCCTCATAGGCACATCCAATGTGTGTGTGGTTTCACGTGTGCAACCGATAATGTCACAACTGATAGTCAGTCTGTCCCTTTCACCTACATCTCAACTGGGTCTCCACTGGATCTGACATGCATGTAGTTAATAGTATTAAATCTTCAGTTGCATGTGAGACCACTGATTGTGAATTAATTAATATTCAATTCACTTGATCTCTCACTAGTGTATCTGCAGTTACAACTAGCACAACTGAATTTAACTCACTTAATTGAGCTAAACTGATTTACAACTTGTATTCACTAATGCACCACTGCACTTCCAACTATGTTACAACTAGAATAACTTTGTTACAACTCAAGTCCACTTGCATGTCCCACCAACCAAAAACTTAACTCGAAACTCCTATAGCTAACTGATTTTGCCACTTCAGTTAACTATTTCCAAGTGCTCATTGAGAATAGATTATTGTTTATTTTCCAACTAATATTAAGATCTAATAATAGTCAACATGCATCTATAAATAGACATGCAACATTTAAATAGAACTTGGACATAAATCTATAAATAGACTTCATCTATAAATAGAATTTTCTCATGCATCTATAAATAGACATCCACCTAAAAATATCCTATGTGGGCCCCACCTAGTGTAGATGCTTAATTTTCACTAGGATCAAAGATGTTGTTTCCATATGCCAATTTCACTATTTCTTGTTGCAAATGTCAACAGACGCAATTCATTTCGTCGAAAACAGATTCCAGATGAAGGAGATAGAGCCTGCTGTTCATTTTCCTAAACAACTAAAAAATTTGCAAAACAGTGACAGGTTGATGACATGGTAGCCCAGTCAGCATACAGGGTATATTCTGGGAATATTCTTCAATTTTTCCCCAATGACACTATGACAAGTGTCAGAGCAAGATTCGCTTAATTGGTTTGAAGGTGAATTTTTTTTATGGATTTGCTCCTATGGTTGAATGAGAATTTTTTTTTATATGGTTAAGGGAAAGCCCAACCAGAGGCTGACATGTGGTGCAACCAGGGGTTTCCATGTGCCCCCTCTGGTGGACCCTCTACAATTGTCAAATTGTATGTTTATACTATACTATGAAGGTATTATACATATGGTGGTGGCACATTATACAACTCCAAAGTCCGCATGGTTGAACGTTGGTGGAATTTTAACATTGTCCAAAGCCTGAAGACCTTGGTGAAAATCTGAATTAATATCAAAGTTAAAAGGTCCGCATTATTATTATATGGTCCAAGGTTGAATATATATTACATTCAATTATGGTGGCACATATAACTTGGGCCGAATTATTTGATTAAACCAAAATTTTCAACCTTTGGTATGGGCACATGCTATTTGGAACAAAATTTATGCGTGGGGGTCGAGGTTGAAGTACTTAACATATATGGAGTTTGAATTCTATTTAATGTCGACCATAATCTACGGTGGGGTTTGGAGGGGCCAACCCCCTCCCCATACAACCATGCTACCAAATCCACCAGCGGGTGCGAATATTAACGACGAAGTTTAATTCTAATTGCGGGTTAATTATAATAATCTAGTGCTTAATGTTTGTTTAAACCATGTTTATTGGAACACGTTTATGTGCAGTTAATACATGTTTATCCATAGATAATTGCAGTTTAATTTCTAATTAAATTAGGATTATAATAGCGGCGGGTTTAGTGGACTCCGCCAGTTTCAGAAGAATCCCTATTTTGACTGTGTTAACTGGAGTTCTCTCCAGTTTTAGAGGAGGATTCTAGGGAAAAATTAAATGAAGCATATCTGGAGCAATTTTTGACCAAATTGAGAGCAAGAAGAGTCATTTCTTATATATTTTGACATTTTGGACTCATTGAAGCATGCTTGAGGAGCTGTAGGTGAATGTAAACAATTTTTTTTTCACTTTGGAGCTAATACATAGGCCCAAGCCATGGAAGCTGGACCAAGGAGATGTAGCCTAGGAGGGGTGAACTCCTTCATAAAAAATATGTGTTGATGGATCAATTGTGATGGTTTGTTGTACTTATTTTTTCTATTGTTCATCATTTGTTATTCATGCTTTATGCTCTTGAATTCACTCATAAAACTCAATTAATTTACTTGTTTGGAACTCATAAATACCAAGGAAACCTATGTACATCAAGAATAATATCATAAAATAAATTTTAAATATGAATATGAAATTAGTACAACAAAAATAACATTCATACTCATATCAGGCAAGCCAGACGGGGCTAAGATGCTAGGAATTTTGATAAAATACTACCAGGTGTGGGATCAGTGAAATTTATGTGAATAGTGATAGGACTTGACTATGATCACACACTTAGACAATTGACGACACAAAATAGATAATTTGGAACACATGAATGAAAAATTCCCTTAGTGTCACACCATTTCAACAACTTACGACAAGTGCAACACTAAAGATACACTTTGCGATGATAATGACGACACTTGTGCGACAATGCTTAAAAATTTGGAAATGAGTGTGATGGATGTCTACATGGTAAGATAAACTAATTTTCACAAATATGACCTATTGAAACCACCAAAACAATCCTATTTACATCATGCAATTCTCAACATGTGAAAATACGATGATTGCTACAGTGTGAATGACACTTGCGATATGTGAATGACATTGAAAGTAACAAATGCTAGAGAAAAGATAACATTAAAATTACATTGATTAGAGTGAAAGCAAGTGAAATAAACAACCAAAAACATGAAAATGACACTCGTGAAAACAAAGGTGAGCGGAAGCGATAGTTTTCAATACTCACCGAAATAGAAGTACAAATGCAACTAGAAGTGAAAAATTGTCGATATTAGTGCACACTAACTGATGACCTGGATTGGACATCGCACTCACACAATATTGATGGACCATGCTATGACTGTTCAATATTACGTAAAATAATGCGCTCATGCACTTGTTGTAGACTGAGCATGTGTGACCAAGTGACTTCGACACTTCCAATCCAAGAAGGGAGCTTAAAAGAATTAGAATACCAAGAAGTGACTGCAGAATGAATAATCGAAAGATCTACAATAGGCTCCAAAATTTTAGTGCAGCAAAATTTTGGAGGGTGTTTGTCGCAATGACGACACTTGGAGACACACTAGTAGAACTCCAGCTCCTATGCCTTGGTGCAGGATCTAGTTCTTCAGGAAGTATTGATTCATTAGCAGGCCTGGAAAGTACCCTGATGGAGTCTGTTCAGGGACAAAAACATTGCTCTACTTCCAATAGGCTTGGATAGTACCCCGACGGAGTTTCTTGCTTCACCTATTTGCGTAGGAAGCCTTTCTCTTCTTATGCATTTATTTATTTATTCTATGTAGGAATCTCCATTGGAACTTATTTATTTTATGGGTGGAAGAGGGATCCTGAATTATTGAGAGAAGGAGAGGTGTTCCATTTACAGAAGCACACATAAGACCTATGATATTTTTACTCATTTATATTTTCCCCTTGTCCTTATCTACTTGATTGGGTCAGCCTGAAAACACTGAAACATAAAAAACCAAGTGTAGGGATGAGGTTTCCATAATAGACATGGAGATCATGGTTGGACATAAGGTTATCCTAATGCAAGGATCATATTTTTCGTATGAACATCATTGACCAAAATATGCAACCAAGACAAGGAAGAAGTACAGAGAATTAGCCAAATTTTGCAGTGTCATGAAGTCCTTTTCTACTTTGCCACATTCCCTTTTGAGCCACAGAAGCATCTTCATTCAAGGCCTCAAAAAATAAAAGGAAAGACAACACAAAAAGGAAACGAAACCTGAAGATAAGACAGAAAGTGGAAATACAAAAACATGATGTGAAAATAAAGTAAGAAAAGACAAGAGAGACTAAAGAGAACAAGTGTGGGATGAGTGCAAGAGATGGAAAAGATAGAATGCATCTAGTCCTACTCCTGACCTAACAGCTAGAAAGTTGGGGTAATGTATAATCATTAGGAGATTTTGAGGTCTAAAATGGGCCTCCTAAGGAAATTATAAAATAATAGTAGAAACAATAATATAAGATTTGATTACATCATCAAATTTTAGAAGGAAAAAAGAAAAAACTATTTTTTCAACTCGTATTTTCAACTAATCTCCCAATTTTTTTTCTCAAATTTAGAGTGTGAGCACTTGTTGGATGAAAAATTTAATTCCTCATCCAAGGAGTACCCATGTTGCATACTTTAGATGGATCCTGTTACACAAAAAATGATAAATACATGAAAAACGTGATTGTAATCACATTTTTTCATGAATTTCTCATTTTTCGTGTAGCAGGGTCCATTGAAAGTATGAAACATGGTTACTCCTTGGATGAGGAATTCAATTATGCATCCAAAAAGTACTCCCACTCGAAATTTGACTAAAAAAATTGCGAGATAAGTTGAAAATATGAGTTGAAAAAAGTAGTTTAATTATTTTTTTTATTTTTTTATCTTTTTTTCCTTTTACTTAAAAAATGGTGAATCATCCCCCATGGTTGACATCATCATCTTAAATCCTATTGGTTCTGATAAAATTTATTTTGGTTGTACATTTTTCTGAGGAGGCCCATTTTAGACCTCAAAATTCCCCTAATGGAAATTTCCAATGAAGAAATTGTAGTTGTTCTCGACCTACAATGTAAAAGATAAGATAAATTAAAACATTTATAAATTATTGTGCAAGAGAAAATATTAGAGCTTGAATAAATTGCACAAAAAATGAAGGTGTTGCCTGTGGGTAGAAATATGTGTCATAACCGCTACTTTCATCTAGTTCACATTCCTACCCTTTAGACAGAAACCATAATCAGAAACAACTCAAATACTTCTTGTGAATGCACCTTGTTTTGTGTCATCCTACTTAGCAAGCATAAGAAAAGGTCGAAACTTGTTATTTGAAATGGAGCTTTACAAGTAATATTGCTCCAACTATTTGGCGATTGGATCATGAAATTCAAAACAATCCTCTTGAAAGCTATGAAAATTTTGGAACAATTAATCTTCCATTAAATGCGCAGAATCAGGATGAGAATACCGTGAGGTAAAACAAATATGATCATATTCAGCAAGCATGCCAAGATAGTGACCTGGCATAATCATCAGCGAAGGCTAAAGTGCCTCATCCACTCAACAAAAATCTGAATAGTCAGATGTTGAACGATGAAGATAGAAGGATGTAAAACAACTATCACTGGATATGCTGGTATGAAAATGATAAAATGATTGATATTCATCAGAGACAGAATAATGATCAGATGGGTTTATTAAGGAAACATATTCCCAATTTGTAATCACTTTGAACAATTTTGCGAATTCAATAGAATCAACTTCCTCACAAGACAAATATGACAAACCATTTTCTTGTAACTGGTGAAAATTTGTACAACCATCGTAATTGATGAAATAATTTAAAAGGAATGCTAGCAAAACAAACCCATGATACCATTTAGGATATAGTGAAAAAATAATAATTTGATTCATGCAATAGCTCATGCATTCGTTATTACTCAAGACGATTTCAAGTGGGATGAAGGCAAATATTCACAATATAACATTCACAAGAAGAAACAGGAGCTGAATATTAAGGAATAAATTCGACAGACATGATTCATTTAGGAAAATATAGTCCTTGAAGTGATCAAATTCACAATGCCATGAATATATGAGATAAACATGTTCCAAACCTAATTTTAGTGCCATATATTTGCATGAAGATGGATCAACTGAAGAATATTCTTGAATTCGATAAAAAACCAGATCTCAAAAGTTTGAAAGGTTACATCTGAAACACCAAAAAAATTCAGAAAGATATTTAAATCGAGTGAAACCATGAAAAGAGAAGGATTGTGTGAGAAAAAACACATATGAATTAGTTCGGGGGGCTTCCTAGAGTTGCGAGATCCTGACATAACCATCAACAGAAGTTGAAGTGTCTCGACTTCCCGACAAGTCCCAAAAATTTCAAGGATTGTAAAATCACATCCTAAAGATTGAATGATACAGATTGGATCATTATATTTTTTTGTAATCCATATAAATGCATTTGGATTGGAAAAGGGGGAGGAATTAGCTCACGGGACCATTTTTACCGGCAGGACCTAGTTTGGAAAAACAGGGTATGAAGCCTTCCAGGAGCGTTTTGAGGCATCAAACAACATTTTTTGGGGGAAAAATTTGTAGTTATAGTGCTACACTATTTTATATTATTCTACACATAGATATATTTCCAACAACACAAGAATCACATCAATCTGAGTATGTATGAAAAATTTATGCCACTCAGAAGTTGAAATTCTTGTTTTCACACCTATAATTTGGGAGGATGCTGCTCAGCCCCCATTATTCATGGAAAAGGGGCTAGAAATATGATTATGATGTAAAAAAATATAGAAGCATATATATTGTAACTCTAGTTAAGAGTTGATGTAATCAAAATTAACCACTAGTAGGCTATCGGGCTATGTTATAACCGGGCCACTAGGAGGAAGAGGGATTCCATTCTTCCGAGAGAATTTTGTTCCATAGTTGAGAAAAGATATCTAGGAGAGATAGGAGGTAGAGAAAAAAAATAGTATATTTGTAGAGTAGCAACCCATGGGCCACAGGCATTAATTCTTTGCACCTACAGCCATATTTCCAGATAGAGAAAGAGAGCGAAGCAACCTCACCTTCTAGCTGGGTTTTTCTCCAGAAATGATTTCCCATAGAGCATATTTTGTGTCTTGTGTGTGTGCGTGATTATTTTTTCATTCTCTAATTTTTTGCATATTTTCCATTCACAGACATGCACTAATTACAGTTAAATCTACAAGTCTATAATTTTAATAAAACTGTAATAGTGTAAAATTTTAGTATTTTAATATATTATTATCAGATCTATTGTGACAAAATATCTAGTGGAATATCCACGAAATTTTACGAATCATTTAGTATCATATTAGGTTTATTTGGGTATTTTGTGGATATTGCATGGATATAGATCGGTAGAGTTGAAAATCGTAAAACCCTAATCATGGGCGATGAATATGTAAACAAACCTCGTGATCCTGCAGAGATGAGGTTTACATGGTTGGAAAAATAAGTCACAAATATAAACCACAATGTAAGCCTCCTCATGGTGGAATTGAATATAAATCTGGGGATATTTGGAGAATATGGGGTTTTGAATGTAGAGGATAAATAATAACGGGGATCAGAAGATCAAGGAGAAACGAAGAACTAGTTGAAGAAAGGACCCACAAAAGATGAACCTAGTTCGATTGTCGTGAACCAATCATAATTTATAATTAAAATGGAAGAAAAATTTGATATCAAGTCATACCACAGTGAGATCGAAGCTCTGAAGTTGAACCACTGGTTACAATAATTGGAAATTTATTTCAGTGTCCATCAGATGGAGGAAGGGCAAAAGATATCATTTGCATGACTGAAATTAGAGGTCCATGCACTAACTTGGTGGGAGAGCCACACAGAAACCTTGAGGTTGGAGGGAGAACCTCCATTAACTAAGTGGGAATATATCAAAACCCTCATTATGTCACAGTTTTATCCCTTTGGGTATGTGGAGGACCAATGGATCGAGTGGCATTACTTCAGGAAAAATCCTAGCCAAAGCATATAGGAGTACACCACAAAATTCAGAAAGACGGATATAATTTTGGGTATCTCTCCAAAGAACCCATATGTAATCCTCAAGTATTTGGGGGGTTTGCACTGCCATATCCGTGAGAAAGTGATGTTGTTCAAGCCCAAATCAGTGGACAAGGCTTGTGTACAAGCACAATACCTAGAGAACATAAGCCTAAAGAGAGCGCAATCAAGTGGATCAAAGCAAAAGGAGAAACTAGATGCTTCTAAGTAGGGGAAGAATAAGAAAAATAAGGGAAAATATAAGAAGACGATAGGCACAACACACCAGTGAAAATATCGTAGAAACCACTACAAGATCGATAACCATACATAGGAAAAGTGTTGGAAGTTTCATCTAGAGCTAAACCCGAAGAATAAGAAGAAGAATATCATGGTCATTGATTCGAGAAACCAAGTTGAAATTATCTCAGACATGGATGATAAGATAATTTATATGTTAGTATAGAAGGAGGTGAATTTTATTAGCCTTCGGCAACAAGAAGATAAATAAATGACCAAACTCTTCCATATTAAGATACGGGTCAAGAATACCAATATTGATGCTCTATTTGACTCAAGATCGCAACCGAATCTCATTGCAGTAGAGTTGGTCAAGAAGTTGGGGCTGGAAGTTCATGATCATCCTAACCCATATCCATTGGAATGGGTAAATAAGGATGCAGACCTGAAGGTATCAAAATAGTGCAAAATCAGATTTGCTATCAGTGTGGATTTTATTGATGAAGTAGATTTATGTAATATTCCTAAATTAGCATGCAACTAATGGGAATATTAAATTTTTTTTTAATACCTAGTTAGATGAATAACTGGGTAAGGAGGCCCATACATATCTTAAATAGGAATAAAATCCCTCGTGATGTGAAAAGGGATCATAATAATAGCTGTATTTTGCACCCTCATGTGGGAACAGGGGCAAATACATGTGGACAAGGTCAAGTTTGACCAAGTCAACAATGCTAGAATGGATGGCGGAGATCATCAATGGAGACATTTTAATGATAGTAGGAGGAATATTCCATGATGGTGGAAACCCTAATGAGTGGGATCCAAGGTAAGAAGGCTCATACTTGTTTATAAGGAGGGCAAGACAACCATAGTGAGGCATGATATGGATTATTGATGTTATGGTCTACATGAATATTTTGCATTCTTCAGCTGTTTAGTTGAGATTGTTGTGCTACTTAGCACCGAGTGTTCCTGAGTGGGAATCCCATATCATTTCTTGAGAGGCCTCTTGGGGGGAGCATTGTACTTCATTTTTCCACACTCAAGCTTAGGGCCAAGCTTCAGTCTTTAACTACAACGTAGTTTCTGCAGAGGATTGTGTTGTGTTGCAAGGTGTTGCAGTAGAGGGTTGAGAAACCACTTTCGGAGCTAGTTTTTCAGAAGAGGAATAATTATCCACTTTGGGAGATCGATTGGGAAGATTCTTGAGCATATTTGACATCTTGGCACTGGGCCAACTTATTTCCCATCTTCTAGAGCGCAATATCCCTCTTGGACTGTGTTATTTCAGTGAGTATTTGCAGTGAGGGGTTGCAATGTTGGATCAGAGGGTGAGATCTTCAGTGATTGGATCAACCTTTCACTTGAAAGATCTATTGGAGGATATCTATTCATTCAGACAACATCTTCAGCCATCTCCATCTAGTTATTGAGTTGTAGCTGCGACTCAGTCCTAGGGTTGCATTCCAACATTTTTGTACTTTTGCATATTTCAGGAAATCCTTCCCGGGTTGTCTTGAAATTGTGTTTGGGAGCTTAGATCTTTACTCCTGGAATTGTATGAGCCACATATTAGTAGATATATATTATTTCACATTTCTGGTAGCAGTGCACCATCTAGAACTGCGTTGTACATGTTCATGAGCATTCTTCTATGTAGCAACATTTCATATTTGGCATATGTATTCATGGGAGGATTGCTTGCCTTGATGATCTGAGTTGTGCCCGCTTATATTGTACTTATTTTTTGCTGATTTACATAATAAAATGGATCCATGGTTTTCATACATTTTGGTGTAATGTTACTCACTGTTACTTCCAGTTTTATGTTCATATATTACTGCTTCCCTATTTGGGAATATTACAGTGGTATCAGAGCATAATCTTGGATCAACTTGTGGATCTCAGCCATTATGATATAAAGAGAATAAGAAGAAGAAGGAAAACATCAGAAAGATGAAAGAATGATCTTTGTCTCATCACTTTTCAGATCTATGAAGAACCTCTCCAAGGAGGTTAAGAAAATGAAAAAAAGAAAGTTGCAGTGAGACCTCTAGAGGGTTTCAAGAGGAGGAAGGCCCATGTACTTCCTATGATCGGAAAAGAGAACCTATGTTGCAGAGAGCTCCAAATCATTCCACTATGCCCTTTCCTTTTGAGGAAGAAGACAAGAAGCATGGAGATGGAGGGAACTTGGAACAAGAGATCCTGGGTGGATACCTTGCAGAATACAATTCTCAACCTAGAGCTTTCAAGGAGACTCTACCTTTTCCTCAGTTTATTCAGCTTGAAGAAGAAAGGAGGCCTTGCAGCAACAGGAGAATGAGGGGCAACATATTTCTATCGTCTACTTTTTATGGATCATCCACATGTACAACGAAGGCTTGGGTGATGAAGCTATATGCATTCTTCCTACTACATCCAGTGGTAGAAAAAGAGGCTGTTGAGATTGCAACGCTACACCTTGAGCGTAAAGAGAGCACTTGGTGGTTTAGCCATTTGAGTCATGCAATAGTGACTAATTTTTCAGATTTCACTCAAAGGGTGAGCAAAATATTTGACAAGGAGAAATCAGAAGGGGAGGATCCTTCACCACCACTTGAGGAGACTTGTACCAGCGCTGACACAACTATGGAAGCAACCATCATCCTCAGTAGTTGGGGAAGCCAACACATTGGAAGGAGGAGCCCTTGTAGCCATACAAGATTTTCCTGAGCTTCACCAAGGTATGCATGAATTTCCACTTTCTGTTATTTCAACAAATCTTATGGAGGGTTGCGGAAATCTTCTTTTGCATGACCAAGGGTCGACACATACTGCTGATTTGGAGTAGCAGACTTGCACTGCGCTGTACAACCTTGAGTTGTTCAAGGAGGGGATAAGAAATCATCCTAATGTGTCATTATTGAGCTACACACACCACTTGTGGTTGGGGTGTGGACTTGTGGAGGATAGGATGAGCTTTGTCTTAAACAATCCAATGCAGAACTTTATGTTTATCCTTGATCTGCAAAATGAGATAGAAAATGCACCATTGAGGAGATTAACAACGTTGTCATTAAGTAGCAGTGAGGAGTTGGGAGCTCAACTATTGATTGAGAATTCTGACGACCATTGCACTTGTGTGACATTGGAAGAGTAGATGATTGATGAGAGTCCTCTCATTTTCCAACAATGTGACGGGTCTTTCTTGTTGAGTATTGTACAACTCTATGAGGAGAATTTTCTTTCAACATTCTTGGATCCCTATGGATTCAAGAGGGTCATTAGTGTGGGATATTCACTGGGAGATCTCCGAGAGGTTGCATTTCAACATACCATGAAATGCAAAGGTAGACATCTGATATGGGAGGATGGTATTCTCCATGGGAAGGATACCGATATGGAGCATGGTAGGAGACACCCACATTTGCATAAGAGGTTGTGGATGGTGAGCAAGAGGTTGGTGAGCCACTTGCATATCTATGACACAGGGCAACAGGAGGCATGGCTGCATTGGTTACTCTTGAAAGAGTTTGGTCATCATGGGGCACACTCTTCTTCAAAGGGTATGTTGGTGGAGGAAACTTGGCAGGACACTTGCATCAAATGGTAACAAGGAATTTTAGTGCATTATGTTGATATGACATTATTTATGTCAATCATCATATCTTCACCTCATGATTTATATGATGTAGGTGTGAGGGAGTAGCAAGAATTATTTTTGCTTTGGCTACTCTTGGGAGAGTATGGGCATAATTTTTCCCACACTTGGCATGATGTCTCTAGAAAAAGGGATGGCACAATTGAGATGCAAAGAGGCTACCCTTCAGCATTGGAAGACCAGGAGGTACTTCCACTTTGGAAGGAATCTCCCATATACAACAACATTATGGTAGATGAATTTCACATGGGACATGTCAATGAATGGAGATATGAGGTGGAAGGAGCGTTATTACAAAGGCCAACAACGTTGTTACTTGGGAGCTTGGTTTTATTGATCGAGTGTTCCCAGGATCACTTCACATATGATGCACTTGGTGGAGAAGGAAGAGGTGAGAGTGATGG
Organism: Pinus albicaulis; assembly: GCA_034641835.2. Taxonomy (NCBI): domain Eukaryota; kingdom Viridiplantae; phylum Streptophyta; class Pinopsida; order Pinales; family Pinaceae; genus Pinus; species Pinus albicaulis. The sequence goes on from CM076582.1 coordinate 149,661,546, forward strand.
AGTAGTGGATGGAGACATCTATTATGGTGATATGCTCTTCTTGACTTGGATTTCCAAGCATAAGAAGAAATATCTTCATGCAGCATATGATTCATTCCTCTTCATGGGAGTATGTCATACCAATATGGAGGGCTTATTCATGGATCTTATCCTCATCTTACTCTCAGTACATGGTAACAATTTTGTTTTTACATTTATTGATTACCTAACACAGTATTTTCATGCTCTTACCATTTCTATACAATGCATTGCTCCACAAGAAGGCAAGCCTCTCATTGGGCTTCATGGTCAATTTTGGGCCAAATTCTATGATGGAGACAACCATCTCCTGTATGGCCTTGGGAAAGTGTTGTACTATTATTTGCATGCTCAGTTGTTAAACAATGCCATTTAAGATTTACTAGTAGATGAGATGACATGCACAACTAGCAACTTGTTGGGAGATAGCTTGCCATGTTATGTTTTGCAACAACAGTTAGAAAAACTGGGTTGTGACCACTTGGGAAACTATTGGTACCTTCCAGCACTACATGAAACCTTCAGTATTTTTCTCATTTGGATTCCATATGGTGATTATTTCCTATTCATAATATTTGGGATGGTTTGGGCCAACATGATTCATGACATTGGAGAGAATATATTTGGAGATCTAGTTTTCTTCTTGCCACTTGAAGGCAACATTATTGCAGCCCAAGATTAAAAGCTACTCTACACTTATCATAAGTGGAGAGAGGGACAGTGTGGGGTAGGCTATTTTTTTTATCATGATCAGCTATTCAACCCACCTACATTTCAGGAGCCAAAGGTGGAGGAGAATTTTCACGAGTTACCATTTTGGAGGGTTGCTCATTTTGTATGGATGATAGATTGGGGATGGGAGATTCAAATGGGGATGATAAATCCAAATCTATATCATATATCATGCCTCAAGAAGGCCTTTAGACATCCATTTTTTCCTCCATGGGTGTTTTAGTTCTACATGATGATAGCTATTTGGGAGGGTCACCAAAAGCTAACTTTCCTATTTGGGAGGGGCAACTTGGAGATGTATTGATGAGACGACTTCTTGTTCCTTGGAGGATTTTATCATATGAGGATGCTACAGGAGGAGGAGAGGAGGCTCTTCAGTTCTATCCTTGCAGTTTCTTGAGGAAAATCAAAATTTGGGAGGGGAAGACTGTAATATTCCTAAATTAGCATGCAACTAATGGGAATATTAATTTTGTTTTTAACACCTAGTTAAATGAATAAGTGGGTAAGGAGGCCCATACATATCTTAAACAAGAAAAAAATCCCTCATGATGTGAAAAGGGATCATAATAATAGCTGGATCTTTCACCCTCATGCGGGAACATGGGCCAATACATGTGGACAAGTTCAAGTTTGACCAAGTCAACAACACTAGAATGGATGGTGGAGATCATCAAGGGAGACAATGCAGTGATAGTAGGAGGAATATTCCATGATGGTGGAAACCCTAATGAGTGGGACCCAAGGTAATAAGGCTCACACTTGTTTATAAGGAGGTCAATGTAGCCATAGTGAGGCATGATATGGATTACTGATGTTATGGTTTGCATGACTATTTTGCATTCTTCAGCTATTTAGTTGAGATTGTTGTGCTGCTTAGAACCGGGTGTTCCCGAGAGGGAATCCCATATCCTTTCTTGAGAGGCCTCTTGGGGGGAGAATTGTAATTCATTTTTCCACACTTAGGCTTAAGTCCAAGCTTTAGTCTTCAACTACTACGCAGTTTCTGTGGAGGATTGTGTTGTGTTGCAGGGTGTTGCAGTGGAGGGTTGAGAGACCCACTTCCAGAGCTAGTTTTTCAGAGGAGGAAGAATTCTCCACTTTGGGAGATAAGCTGAGAAGATTATTGAGCATATTTCACATCTTGGCACTAGGCCAAATTACTTCCCATCTTATACAGTGCAGTATCCCTCTTGGACTGCATTATTTTAGTGAGTATTTGCAGTGAGGGGTTGCAGTGTTTGATCAGAGGGTGAGATATTCAGTGATTGGATCAGTATTTAACTTGAAAGATATATTGGAGGAGATCTATTCATTAAAACAACATCTTCAACCATCTCCATCTATTTATTGAGTTGTAGCTGCTATTCAGTCCTAGGGCTGCATTCCAACATTTTTTTACTTTTGCATATTTCAGGAAATCCTTCCCGCGTTGTCTTGAAATTGTGTTTGGGAGCTTAGATATTTACTCTCGGAATTTTATGAGCCATATATTAGTAGATATATATTATTTCACATTTCTAGTTGTAGTGCACCATATAGAACTGCGATGTACATGTTCATGAGCATTATGCTACGTAGCATCATTTCATATTTGGCATATGTATTCATGGGAGGCTTGCTTGCCTTGATTATCTAAGTTTTTCCCACTTCTATTGTACTTATTTGCTGCTGATTTATGTAATAAAATGGCTCCATGGTTTTCATAAATTTTGGTGTAATGTTATTCACTGTCATTTCCAGTTTTATGTTCATATATTGCTACTTCCCTATTTAGGAATATTACAATTTCAATGTGTTTCCCCTTGATGTATGTGGAGTCGTGGTTGGGAGTCCATACATGTACATGCATGATGAAATATTCATGAGGAGAGATAACCAATACCCTCTCATCAAGGATGGAAAATAGTTCATCATCAACGTGCATAAAGGAAAGTTGAAAATTTCACTGGTAAATGCCAACCAAGCCAAGAAATTGATCAATTCCAGCAAGAAGTATGTTTTATTTTTTTAAGAGAAATTCAATCTACAGAGGAATCAATAAGAGGCAAGGCATCCCTCGAGAGGTGTACTAAGAAACAAAAACAATAATTGGAGGATTTTTTATAGGAATATAAGGATTTATTTTGAGAGCCTAAAGGGTTACCACCTAAGAGAAAAGTGGAGATTGAGATCCAACTATTTCCAGACTTCCCATTGCAAAATATTGGGTTGTACAGGAGTCTATTATAGAATCTAGTGAGGTTAAGAAACAATTTCAGTAGCTACTGGAATATGGTGTCATTCGACTAAGTACATCATGTTGAGATTGCAACAAGATGATGAGCTTAGTGAAAAGAGTCACCTTCACTAAGTGGGCCCGCAGGCTATTTTTGGCGCAAGTCTATTTTTAGACATGTCGATCATATTCTATGAGTTGCAGGATGCTATTTGTGGATGGTTGGTCAAGTTGGAAAAATAGATGGACTTCTATTTTTAGACATATTGGGCGGAATCTATTTTTAGATTGCCGGTCTAAAAATAGATATGTCAAATATTATTAGCTCTTAATAATATTTGGACTATAAACATTATCTTATTCTCTTGGAGCACTTCAGTTAAGTGCACAGATGTGGCACAGGAGCTGACAGAAGGAATTACGCTATTCCCGAGGGTTAAGTGGAGCTATTGCATGGATACTTCAGTTAGAACTCATGTGAAAGAGTTTGGTGGAGTTGATTGAGGAAGTTAATGGAGTTGTGTTCGGTTTAACTAATCTAAACATAGTTGAGCTAGTTGTATCTAGTCTAACTGATTGATACACTAGTGAGAGTGGTGTGAATTAATTATTAATTAATTCACTAATTATAAACTCATTAATAAACTAAAGAATACATCAGTTAACTTCAGTGCATGGACAGTTTCAGTGGAGACCAGTGCAGAGATAGGTGAAAGAGCAGGTTAACTATCAGTTGTGACTATAATGTTGCATATTTGCAACTACCAGTGATTGTAGGAGCCCATGAGGATTGCGCAGTACAAGCCAGGTGGTTTATGTTATTTAATGAGCCATCCTACAACATTGATTACACAATAGAGGCTGGCTATCAGGTGGCAGAGATTGGAGCATGTGTTTTGCTAGATCTAGCTTGATTAGTGTGTAGCAATTGGAGGTTGTGCTGAGAGCTTGTGAGGAGCTTTGTACAATTATTGTTACATGATCTCTATGACATATAATATACAGATAGTTGGGGTTTTTAGCTTTAAGCTTTCCCATGTAATACTGTGTTCATATGTGTGAATGTTTATGGTTTTAATGTGCACATGGAATTGATTTTATTTCCACATGTAATGATCAATGGTAGAAGAGATTCTGTATTGTGCATGAAGATAAAATAGTGTGTGATCAGGAGAATCTCGGTGAATAATATATCAATTATTCAAATTTTCTACACATCACCATGTGGGTCACCCATCATCATTGTTCCGAAGAAGGATGGGACTTGGTGGATATTTATAGATTACAAGGTGTTGAACAAAATCACACTCAAGAACAGATACCCCCTGCCGAGGATAGATGATTTGTTGGATCAACTATAGTAAGTAAAATACTTCACCAAGTTGGACTTGAAGTCTGGATATCACCAGGTTCGACTCAAAGAAGAAGACACTTGGAAATACTCCTTCAAAACTAGGAAAGGTTTTTATGAGTGGTTACTCATGCCATTTGGCATATGTAATGCACCAGTTACATTTATGAGATTAATGAATGATGTACTGCACCCTTTTATAGATTCATTTGTTATTATATATTTGGATAATATATTGGTATATAGTGCTACCTTGGAGGAGAATATGTCACATTTGACCCAGGTGATGGAAACATTGAAGAAGCACCAGCTACTAGAAAATATCAAGAAGTGCGAGTTTGCGCAACATTTTTTGGTGTATCTGGGGTATGTGATCGGTGGAGGAGAGTTGAAGATAGATCATTGGCCAGCATGAAATGCACAGTGTCTACTAATGTTACTGAGGTAAAGAGTTTCATTGGAGAAGCACGGTACCTAAGTAAATTCATAGCCTCATTTTCAATGGTAGCATCAACGCTTCACACCATAACAACAAGTGGTAATAGTTTCCAGTGGGGAAAATTTCATCAGAGGGCTTTCAAGGAGCTAAATAAGAAGACCAATCAAACACTAGTTATGACATTACCAAACTTGCAACATCCTTTCAAATTGGAGACACATGCAAGTGGGTATGTTATCGGAGTTGTATTTATGCAGGGAGGAAGGCCTATATGTTACCATTCTGAAGTTTTCATGGGGAAGTTCTTAACTACACTACCTATGACAAGGAGCTATATACCATGGTGCAAGATGTGAAGAAGTGGAAGCACTATATGATGGGAAATGAGATATTAATCCACACATATCACCAGTTGTTATAGTGCTTGTAGGCCCAAAGTAAGCTATAGCAGACCAAGCATTACAAGTGGATGGGGTTTTTACAACAATTTCTTTTGGTAATCAAATATAAGAAGGGAATCACAAACAAGTTGGCTGAAATTATTTCATGACCACCCAAATCAAATATTATAGATTTGGGGACTCTTGTGCACATGGATCCATTCACCCATGATGCATACATGGAGGAGTATTCAGAGAATGAGGACTTCAAGGAGGTGTATCAACATTTGCAGAGTCAGAGTCATGTGCACGATGGCGACAACAATGTTGAATACCATCTCCAGGATGGGTTACTCTATAGGTTGGATAAAATATGTGTTCCTAAAGGTGAGCGACTTTAGATGATTAGAGAGGCTCACACCTCCAAGGTTGCAGGTAACTTTGATGTAGGGAAGACCACGACTAACTTGAAAAGGTATGTGTATTGGCCTAAGATGCAAGAGCAGGTAGCTAGGTTCATAAGAGGATGCATGATTTATTGTACCAATAATCCTAGTAAAAGGAAATAGGGCCTATATCATCCCTTACCTATACCTATTCATCCTTGGGAAAGCATTTCCATGGAATTTATGGGAGGTTTACCAACAAATAGGAATGGACATGACTACATATTCGTGGTAGTTGATAGGTTCAACAAGATGTGTGTTCGGATGCCCTATAAAAATACCATCAGCGAACAAGAAACAACAAACTTATTCTTTGGACATGTCTGGGTGCACTTTGGGATACCAAGGAGCATCATTTCAGACAAGGATATAATATTTATCAATGCATTATGGACTACATTGTGGGAGAATATGGACACGAAGTTGAAGAGATCTAACACATTCCATCCACAGAAAAATCGGTAGACAGAAGTAGTCAACAGGAATTTGGTGCAACTTATGAGGGGATAAAAATAGAAGCTTCGAAAGACATGGGATGAAAATATGGTATATATACAACATTATTATAATAGATCAATCCACACTTATACAGGAAAGTCCCCATTTGAAACTTGTTTTGGATATTTTCCACCTTCAACTTTGGATACTGCATATGGAAAACAAGGAAGAGTGAGGGAAGATATTATAGGAGATGTTTTGAGGGTTGAAAAAATTATAGAGAATATCAGGTAGATCCATCTATAAGTACAAGAAACAATGAAAAATTCGAGGGAGAAGTATAAGGCCAGGCATGAACAACACAAAATAGAGAAGTCATTCAAGGTGGGAGACAAAGTATGGTTATAGTTGAAAAAGGAGAGGCTGCAAGGGCCTGGTAAGAAAATCAAGGCTCCGAGGTATGGTCCCTTTGAGATACTGTAAAATGTGGGTGATAATTCCTATCGACTCAGTTTACCATCATATATTCACACTTACTCAGTGGGAATGTAGAGAATTTGAAACTCTATGAGCCTTCCATGCTAGATCAGGAAGAGGGACATGTCGTACCTTCTGTGGAGGATTTCGCACCATATGCTCAGGAAGAGTTGAAAAAAGATACAGTTTTGCAGAATAGGACCATAACTACAAGATAGGGGAAGCATGACCTTTGAAATATTGTGTTGAAGGAATAGCTTCCATGCAAAGCTAAATGGTACACCAGAGAGAAGGTGGAGGAAAAATTTTCTCACCTCATTCAGTAGAAGATTTTGGTTACCAAAATCTTCCCAAAATGGGGAGGTGTGATATGGATTGGTTCACTATATTTTTTTTCATCCATATCGATGCATTTGGAGTGTAAAAAGTGGAGGAATCATCTCACCGAACCGTTTTTACCAATGGCACCCAGTTTGGCGAAACCGGGTATGAAACCTTTCGGGAGCACTTTGAGGCATCAAACAACGTTTTTTTGGGGAAAAAAGTTTCTTATTTAGTGCAACACCATTCTATGTTATTCTACACACTTATATATTTCCAACGGCACAATAAGCGCGTCAATTGGAGTTCGTATGAAAAATTTATGCCACTCAGAAGTTGAACTCTTGTTTTCACACCTATAGTTTGGGAGGATGCCGCGTTAGCCCTCATTATTCATGGAAAAGGAGCTAGCCACGTGATTATGATGTAAAAGACTCTAGAATATTCTATATTTTAACTCTAGTTAAGATTTGTTGTAGTCAAAATTAACCACTAGTAGGCTATCGAGTTGTGTTATAATCGGGCCACTAGGAGGAAGAGGCATTCCATTATTTCCAGAACATTTTTTTCCATCGCTGAGAAAAGATATCTAGGAGAGATATGAGGTATAGTGCATAGATAATATTTGTGCACTGTAGCATCCCACATGCCATAGGCATTAATTCTTTGTACCTGGAGCCATATTTCCAGACAAAGAAAGAGAATGAAGTGACCTCACCTTCTAGTTGGGTTTTCTCCCGAAAGGGTTTCCCAAAGAGCATATCTTGTGTATTATGTGTGTGTGTGAGCTTATTTTTTCATTCTCTACTTTTCTCCATAATTTCCATTTGCATGCATGCACTAATTACAGTTAAATCTAAAAATCTAGAATTTTAATAAAACTGTAATAGTGTAAAATTTCAATATTCCAATATATTATTATCAAATATGTTGTGACGAACTGTCTAGTGGAATATCCACGATAGTTTACATATCAAAAAGGGCCACATTTTCCCAAGATCCTCACAATGTGAGAGTCCAATTGTGTTGGTGTAAATAAAGATGGGACATAGAGACTTTGTATAGACTATAAAGCACTAAACAAAATCACCATCAAGAACAAATACCTACTCCCTTGGATTGATGATCTTCTTCATCAGCTTAAGGGTGCTAATTTATTTAGTAAGATTGATTTAAATTAAAAATTCCACCTAGTGTCAATTGAACAAACCAATTTATGGAAGACGTCCTTCAAATCTAAAGCATTCCTTTTTTCATGTTGGTCATGCCCTTTCGCTTAACTAATGCTCCAAAAAAATCCATGAGGATGATGGATGATATCATGCAGTTGTTCACAAATTCGTTTGTGGTTTTATATATGGATAACATCCTCATCTTCATCAAAACCTAGGAAAAATATTTGCAACACATTCAACAAGTATTGAGCACCCCACGACAATACAAGTTGCATGCAAATATGGAGAAATGCTCATTTGGCATGTAGAGAATTCAATATTTGGGATACATTGTGGGTAAACATGGGGTGCATGTGGACCAAGCCAAGATTCAAGTCATTCAATATTTTCCATCCCTGACGATAAGATATTTTTATTATGTTTGTGAGACCATGTTGAATGTGGAGGATCGATCCCATGCGGAATGCAGAGGAATGAGTTTGTGTGGGATGAGTTTTGTAGAAGGTTTTGTCTATCTCTGCATTGCATTGCTTTGCAAGGTGAAAAAATGTGGAAGGATAAATATGGTATGGTAACAAGTGAAGTTTTTTTTCTCCACGTAGATGAGTCTTGAAAAGAATACAATAAAATAATATTTATTTTGGGAATTGGTTTTGTTGTTATGGGAGCCCTCACATTATATGCGAAAAGGAAAAATTCAGGGTAAATGAAGAAAATATATTTGGAGGTGTGAGCAGGCTAAGTAAATATAAGGGAAGTATGGTATGCTAACCCCCCCTCCCTTTATGCTAAGAGCATGGAAAAAGGAGCTGATGCTGTGTAAAAACTAAGCAAAGGTGGGGCCACGGGTCATAATTGGGATAGTTGAAGAAAAGGCGCCACATGGAGTGATTCCGGGGGTATCAAGGATGGTATGAAGAGGGAAGAGCTATACCCCCCGGAAGGCATGACGTCACAGGTTGGCGAAGCAATTTTTAACTATTCCGTGGGGTGATGGAACGCCACGAGGGGACTTCACGGGCCCCCGTCGAAATCATTAAGTGGACCCCTCAAGAATAACAGGTGGCGTTATTTAAAACAAAGGTAAGGTAAGTTAGGAAAGCCAGTACATGACCAGTACCGTTATTAACCTGGTGCATGGCTCACACCTACCCAGATCCTGGTAGCCGACAACCAAATTCCATGCACCCCATTGTCGACGTCCTTATGGCGTCAACCCTACAAGTTGGCACCTTAACCTCGTTTTCCGTAAAACTATTGTTGATCAACAATTGTCATTGATGTCAACCCAAGCAGCACCAGAGGCTAACCCAATATTGCATGGGAATTCTGACCTACCAAATTAATATACTCTGGATCAATAATGCTTCTTATGGTTTCTACTTGTCGAGATGTTTCCGTTGATATATGGCACGCCATGTAATTCTTCACGGTTTGAGAGATATTCATGTTTGAAGTTTGTACCCCTAGTTAGTGGGATAAAACCCATGGGGTTGGGGCATGGGTCATTGAAAAGTCATAATTAATATTTTTTAAGCTCCTAAAATCCCTTTCACGTTCACTTGTTGAAGCCCCTCTCAACCTAAGCATTTATATAAATTGTGATCTTCATTTCCTCCTTAGGAAAGAGATTTCGCCATATGAAACAGGTCATCGTGGAATTTTCACTCTAAATTTTTTTCTACGAAGGTTCAAAAGCTGAAAGTTTTATGAGGCTAAGCTGAAACCTTGAGGAAGCTGCTGTAAAAATTTCAGATAAAGTTGTGCAATATTTTTGGAGATATGATCTGTGGAAGTCAGGGTTTTTGCAGGCTCCTGAAATTCATCTCAAAGAAGTGACCTTGGTAAAAGCATCATAACTCTTTCTCTGAGTATTGGATTGGAATTCTGTAAAAAGTAGCATATAGTGCACAGTTGGTAGTTTCCTCTCTATCAATTTTAGAGCTAAATGAATAAAAAGTGACACGTGGTACACCCTACAAGTGAGATCTTCCGAAACAGTCCATAATTAGGGCATTGTGAGAGATTGGGTATAACTCTCTCCTGAAGAATCCAAATTGGGTTAGAACTATGGCATTGGAAAGATGACTCAGAGGACTACTACAGGACTGAAAATACGATATTGAGGATCTGAAATAACATAGATACACTAGATTCAATATCAAGCTCTTAGAAGGCAAGAAAAAGCTAGATCATGTGTTGTCAAGGTTTGCAAAGGACCAGAATTGCTACGACAGAAAAGAAAAGCAAGGTGTAGCAGAGGGTAGCATGACAAGAGAAGAAACCAAGGTGCATAACAGCAGCAAGAAGTTCATCATATGAAGTCTTCAAGTGGGCAGCACTGCATACAATCATTGTAAAGGTATCATTGTACTAAGTCATTGTAAATACATTATTGTAAAAATTGTACTAGTGTCTATCTTCCAAGGATTGAAGAGGAAGTGCTGGGAGGTCTAGGATCATCATTAGGTGGTTGTGTCAAAGTTGGGGTTATGGTCTAGTATATATTCTTCTTCTACATCATTCTATATCATTGTAAAGTGGACCATTTTCCCTGGTACGAGAGTCCCTTCTTATTTTATTCTTCTATAGGGTGGTAGGGTCATGCTAGGGTGAGTTGTAGCTCATTGGGTGTTGGGGCATCCATTCAGTTGACTACTGAAGAATCTCAGGCATTGGAGCGTTCATCCAGTGGGAGCTGGAGAAGAATGCTTTTCTAGATTCTAGGAAGTTGGAGCTTTATTTTCAATTGGAGTTGAATATTAAAGAATTATTAGAAAAGCATTAGGTGGTTTTGTCCTGGAGTGGGTTTCCACCTTAAAAAATGTGTGCATTTGTGTTCCTCTTGTTTGCTGCTATCATTGTACAAACACTGATAATAATTGAAGATTAACTAATGCTCTAATTGAAAGGAATACTGATTCACCCCCCCTCTCAGTATTTCCAACAATTGGTATCGGAGCTTGGTTCCTTCAATAGAAGTTTAACAGCTGGAAGGAGGTCATGGAGCATACCAAGAATGGTGTACCTCTATTCAATGAAAATAATTATGCACTATGGAAAGGAAGAATGGAGGTCTATCTCTTGGTGCAAGGTTAAGAAGTATAGGACACTCTTCAAAATGGATTTACATCAACCGCGGATGAACAAGGGAAGAAGAATTTTGTAAATGATGCAAAAGAAAAAAATATTATTATCATTGGAATTATTTAATCTTCTTATCATAAGGTGTTGGGTTTTAAAACCGCCAAAAATGCATGGGACAAGCTTGAGAATATATATGCAGGTGACTCAAATGTCAAAGAAGCAAAGCTTAAAATCTATAGAGAAAAATTTGAGCAACTTAGAATGAAATAATATTGCAACATTGTTGCATACTTCCAATACGTTGATGAAATAACCAATACTATGGAAGGATTGGGAGAGCCAGTTGACGAGAATACTATTATACATAAGATCCTTAGAACGTTACCAGGGAGATTCAACCCAAAGGTATCGGTCTTAGAATACAGTGAAAATATGGAAAAACTCAGCAAGGAAGAATTACATGGAGTTCTCATAGCATATGGTAAGAGACTTGTGGAAGAAAAGGGGAGCAAATCTAGAAGCGTGTTAGTGTTCGTTGCATCTAAACAGAGCCAATAAGGACAAACAACCTTCAATTGAAATGACATGCACCTACAAGTGTGAAGAAAAGGGAGATGATGGAGAAGGTCTTTCTGATGAAGAATATGCTTACTTTACGAGAAAACTAAAACCTGGTAAAGGAAAATTCAAAGGTAAAATTCCATCTATATGTTTCGGTTGTGGTGAGGTTGGGCATTTCGTAGCAAAATGTCCGAACAAAAGTGATGGCAACTCAAAAGGAAAGAAAGGCTTTAATAAATTCAACAAGCAAGGCAAAAAGAAAGGATCCAAAAGGAACTTTATCTCTAAAGAAGATAGCTCATCATCCGATGAAGAAAGTGACAACAAAGAAGAAGCCAATGAGAAAATATTGTTTATGGCCAAGCACAATAAACAATAAGTATCAAACAATGAAGAAGAAGGGTTGACCATAGAAGAATTTTATGAGGAGGCAATCAAGCTTATAAAAGAGCTCAATGCTGAGAAGATTCATTCCAACACTCTTGAAGAACAAGTTCAAGGTCTCAAAATTGAGGTTGAAGAACAAAAATGTATTGAAGAGTCACTTCAAAAGAATCTGGAAGAAAGCAACCAAGAAAGGGAAGCATTAGAAGCTGAAGTAGTCTCGCTGCGTAAGGAAGTGAAGAAGGGAAAAAATGTCCAAAACTATGCCAACAACTCAAGGGAATTGGAAGAAATCATCAACAATAAATGATCTTACAACGACAAAATTGGCCTCGATTACAAAGAAGAAGAAGTAGGGCCTTCTACAACAAAATACAATTAACCTATGAGATCTGACATGCATGTAGACTTCGTTGGACAATATTTGTAAGAACATCCTTGGAAGATGATTCCTCGATGAATATTTCCATCCAGCTACAAACATATTTTTTATGGCTATTGTTATTCATGTGGAAAATTTGGTCATAAAGCTGTAGAATGTCACACGTACCCTAGGAACCAATACAATTCTAGGAGATCCTTCAAATATGAACCTCCCAGGACTCAAAGAAACATCAATATATTTGAACATTTAAGAAATAATATGGAATGTTACAAATTTTATAACTTTGGACACATATCCAGAGACTGCAGACTTGAAAATCCTCCAGAAGAATCTTCGAAGCCACAAAATGAATGAACACGGAAGGAGATGAAGACTGATAATTGTGCTCTCACTCTCAAGGCTCAAAACAAAAAATATGTGTGGTATGTTGATAGCGGTTTCTCAACGCATATGAATGGAGATAGAAAGAAATTTGTATCTCTAAAAGAGAATAAGGATGGAACCATATCCTTTGGAAATGATGGATCTTCAAATGTTATAGGATCAGGTACCGTCACTCTCGGAATCAAAGATGTTCTAGCCAAGAATGTTCTATTGGTTGAAAACATGAATCACAATCTACTCAGTGTTGGACAAATATGTGATCAAGGACACACAATGCTATTCAACTCCACAAAATGTGAAATCAGGAAAGGCAGGTATGGTAAAATTGTGGCTACAGCAAGTCGAGCTCCAAATGACATATATGTTCTGGATGAAGCAACTAAAGCATGTCTACTAGCTAAAGAAGATGAAAGCTGGTTATGGCACAAATGAATGGGTCACATAAACTTGACAATATTTTCAAGATAAGAAAAAAGGAAGCAGTATGATAAATGCCGAAAATATCAAAACCTTCCAACACTCTATGTGAGGCATGTCGGCATGGCAAGAAGACAAAAGTCCAATTTAAAACAAAATAACACTTTGCATCACATCCATTGGAATTGATACATACTGATCTATGTTATCCCGTGAGAACAAAAGGCTTAGACGGAGAATTATATTTCATGTTAATGATAAATTAATATACCAGGATGACTACCGTCAGTTTCCTAAAGAAAAAATTTGAAGCATTTGAGTGCTTTAAGATCTACAAGGAGTTGGTTGAAAATGAAACTAATTTGAAAATAAAGTGCTTAAGATCAGATAATGGTGAAGAATTCACTTCTAGATTATTTTAGAAATACTCTAACGAAAAAATGGAATAAAAAGAAAATTTTCAACAACACGAACACCTCAGCAAAATGGAGTTGCTGAAAGAAAGAACATAACCTTACATGAAATGGGCAGAACAATGTTGAAGGAATAAAAATTGGATGAAAATTTCCGGGTTCAAGCAATTTATACGACAGTCTTCATTATCAACCAAAGTCTTCTCAAAAATAATTGCAACAAGACTCCATATGAATTATGGAAAGGAAAACCAAATAATGTAAAATATTTCAGAATCTTCGGAAGAAAATGTTATATCAAAAGAGAATATCAAAAATTGGGTAAGTTCGAATCACATGTTGATGAAGGTATCTTTGTTGGTTACTCACGCAAAAAAAAGGCCTATAAATGTTATAATCTAAGATGAAAATTGATAGTGGATAGCATAAATGTTACATTTTATGAATATGGTGTTCTAGCGAATAATGATGAGGATATAAAATCTTTGAAACTTGAGACAGAGGCTGAAAAACACACAGATAAAATTGTAGAACAAGAAGCAACTATCAACGAGGAAAAAGTAAACAATGATCATCAAGATATACCAAAACAACAACAAGAAGCTCCTCCAAGGAGAAAAAAATAATGGATTCAAAAGAACCATCCATCAAATCACATCATTGGTGACATAAATGAAGGTCGATAACTTCGTTCATCACAACAAGCTCAGGAGAATTTAGCACTACAACCAAACTTTGAGCCTAAATGGTTAGAAGCTAGCGAGAATGAACGACTGGGTATAACTACTGAATGAGAATTGGATCAAATTGAGAAGAATAACACACAGGGAATTAGTTCCATGACCAAAAGATTAAAAATTTCATTGGGACTAAATGGAAGTTGACTTTAGGAACAAATTGAATGAAAGTGGGCAAGTTACTAGAAACAAAGCAAGATTGGTTTGCAAAGGCTATACACAAGTGGAAGGGTGATTTGATAGAAGCATTTGCACCGGTTAACGAGTAGAAGCATCAGTATTTCTATACCTATGCATGTTCAAAAAAAATCAAAGTCTACCAAATGGATGTTAAGTCAGCATTTCTGAATGGAGAATTAGAAGAAGAAGTTTACATCAAACAACTTGAAGGTTTTCTACTATCACAAAAAGAAGACTATGTCTACAGGTTAAAGAAGGCTCTATATGGTCTCAAGCAGGCTCCTAGAGCATGGTATGCTCGTCTTGATGGATATCTATGTCAACAAGGGTTCAAGAAAGGTACTGTTGATAGAAATATTTATGTACAAATAGATAAAGATAATTTAACAATCGTTGAAGTATATGTGGATGATATAATATTTGGTAGCAATGATGATCGACTAAGTAAGAACTTTTCTACAAATATGAAAAGTGAGTTTGAGATGTCTTTACTTGGTGAGCTGACATACTTCTTAGGGCTTCAAATATCTCAGCAAGAGAAAATAATATTTATATGTCAAGCCAAGTACATCAAGGAAATGCTCAAGAAGAAATTCAAAATTGAAGATTGCAAACCCATCCTTACTCGATGGTAATAGGTTTCAAATTGAGCATAGGAAACTCATCTAAGGATGTGGATCAAAGGTTGTACAAATCTATGATTAGTAGTCTTCTATATGTAATAGCCTCCCGACCAGATGTTATGCAAGTAGTTGGACAAGTAGCAAGATTCCAAGCAGCACCAAAAGAGTCACATATCAAATATTCACCAGCATTGGAATATCTTCGCCAGAAGCTTGGGATTCTCCCATGTTCTCATTAGATTTTCCCTTTTTTTTTAGAATATAAAGGGGGAGTGGAAGTGTGTACAGGTCTGCAAGATGGTTGTGTGTTAGCGCGAGTGGAAGTGTGTACAGGTCCGCAAGATGGTTGTGTTCCAGGGGGAGTTACCCTTTTCAATTGATGTCAAAGGGGGAGTGAATGTTGTAGGAATAGGTGTCCTGATCGCAGGGGGAGTACTTGTGTTGCCATCAATGCCAAAGGGGGAGATTGTTGATCAGCGGTTGTCATTGAGGTCAACCCAAGCAGCACCAGGCGCTGACCCAATATTGAATGGAAATTTTGAACTACCAAATTGATATATTCTGGGTCAATAATTCTTTTGATGGTTTCTACTTGTCAAGATGTTTCTGTTGATATATGGCATGCCATGTAATTCTTCACGGTTTTAGATATATTCATGTTTGAAGTTTGTACCCCAGTTAGTGGGATAAAACCCCATGGGGTTGGGGCATGGGTCATTGAAAAGTCATAATTAATATTTTTTAAGCTCCTAAAATCCCTCCCACATTCACTTGTTGAAGCCCCTCTCAACCTAAGTATTTATATAAATTGTGATCTTCATTTCCTCCTTAGGTAAGGGATTTCGCCATCTGAAACATAAACATGTCATCGTAAAATTTTTCACTTTTTTATACGATTTCGAGAAGCTAAATTTTTTGCTGAGGTGAAGGCTGAAACCTTGAGAAGTTGATATAAAAATTTCGAGATCAAGGTGCGCAATATTTTTGGGGAATACAAGTACGCGTGGAAGTCGGGGGTTTTGCAGGCTCACAGAAATTCATCTCAGTGACCTTGGTAAAATAAATGTAATCTCTCTTTGAGTATCGGATTGGAACTATATACAAAAAGTGGTAGATAGTGCAGAATTCGTTGGTTTTTTATATCAATTTCAAAGCCAAATGAAGAAACGGTGGCCAGGCGCTCCATACAAGTGCGCTCTGCTGAAATAATCCATTATTAGGGCATTGTGAGAGATTGGGTATAATTCTCTCTTGAAGAATTGAAATTGGGTTAGACCTGTGGCATTGGAAAGATGACTTAAAGGACTACTACAGGACCAAAAATCAGATATTGGGGATTTAAAATAACAAAGATACACCATATTCAATATCGAGCTCCTAGAAGGAAAGAAAAAGATAGATCATGTGTTTTCAAGGGTTGCAAAGGACCAGACTTTCTACGATAAAAAAAGCAAAGAAAGGTGCAAAAAAGGGTAGCATGACAAGCGCAGCAACCAAGGTGCATAAAAATAGCAAGAATTTCATCATATGAAGTGTTCAAGTGGGCAGCGCTGCATACAATCATTGTAAAGGTATCATTGTACTAAGTCATTGTAAATACATTATTGTAAAAATTGTACTAGTATCTATACGCGAGGATTGAAGAGGCGGTGTTGGGAGGAGTCTAGGATCCTCATTAGGTGGTTGTGTCAAAGTTGGGGTTATGGTCTAGTATATCTTCTTCTTCTACATCATTCTATATTATTGTAAAGTGGACCATTTTCCCTAGTACGAGAGTCCATTCTTCTTTTATTCTTCTATAGGGTGGTAGGGTGGTGCTAGGGTGAGTTGTAGCTCATTGGGTGTTGGGGCATCAGATTGCGTTAAGATCCCAAAGAATATCTTGACAGTAAAGCATCACAACAGGTGGGGAGCTGGAGAAGAATGATTTTCTAGATTCTAGGAAGTTGGAGCTTTATTTTCAATTGGAGTTGAATATTAAAGAATTATTAGAAAAACATTAGGTGGTTTTTGTCCCGGAGTGGGTTTCCACCTTAAAAAATGTGTGCATTTGTGTTCCTCTTGTTTGCTGCTATCATTGTACAAACACCGATAATAATTGAAGATTAACTAATGCTCTAATTGAAAGGAATATTGATTCACCCCCCCCCTCTCCTCAGTATTTCCAACAATTATGGCCTGTTTAACCCTGTCTTACGCCCATTCTTGGTAAAATACTTGTTTTTACAAAACCTGTCATGTATCTAAGCTTGAACTCCAGAACCAGGTCACATTCAACCCCTGCGTCACTTTCCCTCTTGGGTATTACTCACTGGTTACAGGTATTTAGTCGTTCCCCCACGTTACATTTTTCCTTCCGTTTTACTTTTCAAAATGGTCATGGGGAGAGCCAAGACCAGAAAGTCTGAACCTGAAACCCCTCAAGCCCACGAGGTCAGGGCAGTCCTTGGATTTGAACCTTTAATTAACACACAAGCTCGTATCCATGACCCTCAATACCCTTTCAGTGTCTCTCGTGTCAGACCCTACCTATTAGAAAGCCATGTGAAGGGCTAATATTGGTTCAGAGTTGTTCAGTTAGGCCTATATTACCAAATTGCTCCGCCCACCTTTCTAGTTATTGAGTTCATATGTTGGCTCAGAGATTCCTATGATGAATGCAGGGATGTATTTCTATCGGCTCAAGGAAATAAGGTTTTCTGTATATCTCCCGAGCTCATTAAGGAAGCCCTCCATTTCCCTCATAGCCATAATTATGTTGATAACATATAGTTTTCCTTGTCCCGTCATTTTTCCAAGTTGCCCTGGAAGTAACAAAGTGAATTCCTCTCTTTCATTTTAGATTCTCGTCTTATGGCTATCCCGTCTTCAGATATGGTGCCCTTGACCACATTCAAAGACAATCTCCGGCCTATTCTTGCTTTCATCTCAAGGTTACTAGGTCTCAGGGAGGTTGAGAGGGTGTCAAAAGAATGTATAGCTCTCCTTTGGCTCATGTCGCAGCAGGGTGTTGTTTTGGACATCCCCACTTTCTTGGCTTCGGCCATTCAAACCTAGTTCTAAGAACTACCCTCTTCGGGGGATTTCCGGTTCTGCTCACTAGTGTTTTACCTCTTCCTGTTTGAACAAACTAACAAGTTTGAAACTTTAGGCCTCGAAAAGATTTCGAGAATGAACGGTCAACCAAGAAATGAATTTGAGTGGAACATCTCAGTGTGTAAAAAACCTAATGGGAGAGGTTATACAAGGTTTTTGAATGAGTTCATGACTATTGCCTACACCATACTTCATGATAGCCCTCCGCCCAGGATTTTTCCCAAGCAGAAGGATTGGCTACAGTTCGATGATGAAGAGAGCACCGGGGACTGGTACCCATTTGATGACTACACTGAGATCAAAGTCTATGGTGCAGATGTACCCCCTTACCGCCTGTTAGCCACCTATAATATTTTGTTATACCAAAAGGTGGCTAAGACTTTTTGAGCCTCCAAGGAACAAATTTTATCACTAAAAATTGTTGGCTCTTGAAGACTCCTTGAAGGCCTCATGCCTCTGTCCGAAATCTTCATTTACTATTTCCATTTCATACTCTGAAATTCTGCTATTTCATAAGAAAAGACTACTGAGGAACCATCATTTTCGCCCTTCTCCCACTCAAAACTAACCTTCACATGCTTCCCTTTTTCCCATAAAATCCCCTTTGTTTTCATAATTCATTTTCTCCCCTTCATGAAAATCACTCTTATTGAGGTTAAAGACTCACTCTTTAGCTTTGCCATAACCCCCATTTCCATTGAAAAACCATGAAAAATGCATAGAAAACCAAGCGCTAACTCTAGAAGCGCCCATCGCAGATTGCAAATCGCGGAATCGCGGTTTTATTTAAAAATCTCATCGCAAGTTTCTACGATGCGATCCATCGCATATCGCAAATCGCATTTTTCGTTGTTTAAACAGTTTGATCCATCGTAAATATTTGCGATGCGACCGCTCCAATCACATTTTTCCCCAGCGCTCATCGCAAATCGCAATATCACATTTTCTCTCCGTCGCATAATCCGCCATCGCGTTTTCCACTTTTACGATTTGCGATCAGTCCCGCCGGGCCCACCGTACGATCCCCTCGCCGCTCATATAAAATGCGCCTTTTTCCTTTGTAAAACTAAAAAACGTCATATTGTATTGCTTACAAAGGTTTTTCCGCTGCCTTCTCCCAATCGTCGATCTTGCGCGATCGACAGCTTAGATTTTATCTTTTTACACCATTCTATGATTTCTCCAATTAATCCCGACTGTTGGATGATGCCATCCAACAACCCTGCTTCCTCCGCAAATCCTCCAATGCAGTTTAACCTATAAACGCAGGATTTCATAACTTTTTTTTATATTTCGCAGGGTTTCACGTTTTTCGCTATATTCAGATGAAATTCGAAAGCTGAGGGTGACGACCCTCCCTTCTTCAATTTATCAAAGGAAATCGTTTTGCAGGTGTCAAATTCACGTTTTCATCAGTGTTTCATGAGGCATTGATGCCGTATGACCCTGCGCAGCCCTGTGTAACAGCGAAGCACCAAGAATCCGGCATAGTCAAAGAGTATGAGATGTAGAAGACCAGAGATGTGCCAGCACAGAGAATTGAAGACAATTTTATGAGGATTACGGCTAAGACTGTTATAAAAAGCCTAATCCCCAATCTAAAACACAGTTTAAAAGAAAACCTAAAGTGTTTTATCAGACAGAAAGCCTTCGCCGCCACATCCTGAGGAAAATTGATTCCTCAACTACCACCGAGCCACCTGTTACCTCAAACATTTCAAAACAGAGGCCGAAGTTAATGAAGAAAATCAGATATTTGCCTCCAGCGCAGCCAGGGAGTTACTTATGCAAGGAAATCAATGCAGAAATATTTGCAGAGTTACTCCAAACATTACACAAAGCCTCAAAGTCAAATAAAGCTCCCATCGAGCTTAATTCATAAATGTAAAACAGTTAATACAGAAGACCACTTGTAAACTTCTTCATCGAGCCCCTCAAAAGGCCAAGAAGTCTTGAATCTGTATTAATTGCTTCGAGAGATCTTTTGTTAGATTTCACCTCCTCATTCTTCTATAAATACCTCAGTAGAAGATAATAAATTGTTGGTTGCTGTTTGATCACAAGTTGTAAAATTGAAACTCTCTGAAATAAATATACAAGTCTGTTGAAGTTGAAAACAAATTGAAGTCTTGGATGTCTTGATGATGCTATTGCATGCCCGTTCCTGAGAAGGCTCTATCATTGGATTCATGAACTTGGTTGTTGGTGAAGTATTCTAACTGTTTAATGTTTTCTCCCGTTTTCATTATGTTTCATAATCTCTTACTACAGTAGGTTGAAAGTTTTAGGCTAAGAAATGACTCCCGGAAGCACCTTAGACCTGTTCATCCTTCACTGTTTTATGTTTTCTTCAGCTGAAGTATTTTAGAGGCTTTAAACCTTCTCTTTAGTCTTCATGCTTGTTTATTTCCTTGATAGCTCAAATAGTTGGTTTCAGCATGATTTATGGTTCTCCCTGCTTGTCTGCCATCACTTGAAAGCTGTTATTGAAGTCTCCCTTTGAAGTACCATTGTCTTAAGTTAATTAAAGAGGTCGGTTTTGATCTTACCCTTTGCCCCTGCTTGAACAGTTGTTTTGAAGGTCTTTATAGTTGCAAGCATAGATGTTATTTAGGTGTTCCCTCTTCTATGAATGTAGCTATCAGTGAATCTTTTATGTTTTCTAAGTCCTTTAAAATAAAATCTTTGAGGAAATAGGGAGTTCCCTGAATCTTAGATTTCATTTTAAAATTTGTATTGAAGTCATTATTTGCTTAAAGAATGTTTGTGGAATTTATGGTTAGCCCTGTCTATCAAATATCTCTTTATTGTTAAGTTATGTTTTCAAGTTTCCCTTTGTTGAGAATTAAGCTTCTCTTTCCAAAACATTAATGTCCATCTCATTCCAAAACAAAGGATCCTGTGGCCAAGTTAGATTTTCCCTTTGATATCCCATATCCCTTGAAGATTTTTTCATGACCTTATTTTGACTCCATTGCCCAATGAATCAGATATTTCCTCTTTCTGTCTATCTTTCCTAGACCTTTCATATTCTGCTGTATCAACTCAACCCAACCAAACAAACATCTGCATCTAATAACTAGTCTAAAATCCATAATCAAAGCAAACAAGATAAATCTTTGCACTTATTGGAGAGATCACTCTCCAGATTCAGGAGGGCTAGATCCTAGAATCCCAAAGTGGTTGAAATGATGTTGTTTCTGTGATTGGACTTTGCCAATCTTGCTAATTATAGATTCCTAACATTTATAGCGATCACGGTGGGACGCTGAGTTCTTTTCATTTTAAATACTGATAAGACTCAGAGTACCCCTGATATCTTTAGATTCGTACATGGTGGTGGACCATAAAACATTTTACCTCCAAAAAGGAGCAAAAAGCTTCCACCTGGCGACTCCACACTCTGAAACTCCCAGAAGACCAAATGAATCCACTGGTAGAAGACCCTGAACTGATTGACCAGACACAGTGACCTCTTTTTTGATTTACAAAAATGATTCCAAGAGTACAACGAAGATATGCCCCAATGAGTAGAGATCATATCCTTGGGTTTCCACATAAGATGCCCCAGGTGAATTGGGATGACAACCTACCTGTTTTTCAAGGTGAAAAGTTTGATGACCCTTTATTACATCTTATCAAATTTCACATACATGTATGGAGGTTGAAAGTTGAATGGCAGAAGACTGCCTAATGAAAATGTTCATGTTAACATTAGAAGGAAAAGCTAGGGATTGGTATGAATGCTTAAGATCTAGTAGTTTGTATTCTTTAAGAGACTTTGAATATGTGTTCTATGAGAACTATGAAGAAAACACTACATCATTATCATTGGGTGCAATATATTATGATCCATCACAAAGTATCACCCAACACATTATAGATAATGAGGAAGCTTTGAAAGAGATCCATCCTGAAGATCTTTTAACAGCCATTCATGAGTTTAATCTCCTATTGAAAAATTTTAAGAATATAGATGAATCAGTTGAGGAAGAGATAATCCAAGAAATAAAGAACATTCCTCAAGATATCCCTGAAAACTCAAATATTGATTCATCATCCCTTATAGCTGAGGCTCAAGAAGATATCCAGCCTCAAAATCAGTCTTCACAAGAGACAGAGAACTGTTGTAGTCCTGTTCAAAGGAACATAGAAACATATTCCCCTTTGACAGAAAGATAGATAGAACAAACTATTTATAAACAGTCAGTCTCTGAAACTTTTTGCAAAACAAACACTCTTTCCCATTCGCATAGAGAACTTTGTTGTACAGATTTAGAAAATTCTTTTGTAAATCATAATGAAGAAAGACCTGCTGATAACCCAATATGTTCGACTGATCAAATTGTTTATTCCGATGATTTTCCAAATTTCGATCAGTCTGATGATGATGATGATTCCCAAGCAGAAACTAATCATGCAGGGCAACCAGAATTTGATTGGTGTTATGAGATTCACCATCGTTAGCTTGAAAGCCGCAATCACCCATTTCGATCCATCATAAATGGCTTTCACGTGATTGGGAATCAACAACCTTTCAACTTAAAAGGTGAAGAGAAGAGCGATGAAGAAATTTTTGAGCAAGAGGAAACCTTTAAATACACCCCTACTCAAGAATATAATAACCTCTTCACAGAATTCAGCCCACTGATTCCAAGCATACAAGGGCCACAAGAGGACAACACTGCCAAATATGACGAGTCCTCCAGTTCAGAGGATGATGAAGATGAAGGAGAAAAACAAATAGAAGACTATCCTGCTGTGGATATATCATCTTCTCAAGAATAAACTTCTCCCTTCACTGATATTAGTTTGTCATTTAAAGAACCTGAATTTATATCAGAAGCAAGCATATGTTTAGAGAAAGAAAATATTTCACAGTTTTCTATTGTGCAGGTTAAAGATGACGAAGCTTCCAAGCAACTTCCTGAAGATATGCTCCTCAAAGCTCAAATCTTGGAAGCGGACAATCTACTAGACATAGAGGACCCAAAAGAAGAGAATCTTCATCTTTTCTTTGTTGATCCTATGGAAGAGTGTGTGGAAATCTCGACTGGCTCAAATTATCAAGCATTGATCCTTTGCAAAAGCCAGAGACATGAAAAGCTGTCACCTTCTGTGATAGCCTCGGTTTTGAAAATTAATCTTCAAAATATATTATGGATACCTCTGAAAAGCAGCCAGAGTTTCTTCTTCTTCTTGACATTACTCAGCTGGCTGCATTGGCATTTTTGTATCATATGATGAATGTAAATACTCCATGTTTAGAATAGGTTAGATAGGAATGTCAATAAAGCTCAGTTCCGAGCATGTAGTTAGTTGTTGTTTTCTTCTTTGAAGAAAAGTTAAGAATCCAAAAATACAGAAACAAAGAAAATGAAAAGAGGGCAGAAGGAAAACAAGAAAGGCACAGCCCCATGCCAAAAAGAGAAATAAATCTGAAAGTGTGCAAGCTCAAATGCCACTCCTCAAAACACACTTCTATTTAGTCAAACTGCCTAATCTTGACTAATTAGCTTTAAATTTTCTGCTGATAGGATAGTGAATTCGATTTGCCAAAATGTTCAATCTTGGCTTATCAGTAGATAGATTAGGATAGAAATGAAGGTTCAAACAAACTCAAAATTTGAACCAAAGTTTCCAAAGAGAGGTGACTCAAAACTATTTTATTTTCTGAGTCATAAAAGAGAAGACATGGTTCTAATCAGCTCAAAATCTGAACCAGAAACAAGGCAAGGACAACTCAAAACAAAGTAAAAACAAAGCTGTGAAAAGAGAAGGCCATAATAAGAGACTTTCAGATCTTAAGCCTTCCATTTTGATTTCAATTTTCTGCAGATAATAATCTATGTGCAGCTTGTTTTTATGCCATAGATCACATCAAGTCAAACAGCTCAATCTTGACTTGATTGTTTTTAAATTTCTATTGTAGAATTTAGAGAATGAAAGTTTGTTGGACAGTTTAATCCCAACAGATAGTAGATTAGGTAGAGAAATATCTGAGCTCAACTGCTTAATATGAGTTCAGGGAGAAATAAGGAGTAGAAATAGATTAGATTTCCTGCTTTCAAAAGAATAAAATGTTGTGAATAGAGTTGGCCAATCCAAGTGCACTCTGATGAAGAAAAAATGCTAGATCAGTAGGATTGGGTAGGTAGAAAGTTTGTATTGATGAAGGACCATTGCTTTCATGGCTGCTAAATATGTTTTCAAACAAGATCATCAAGCAAAGGAAGGGCAGCCCAATGGATCAGGCACAAGTCAACCTCCCAGAGAATCCAAGTCTGAAGTTCTTGATGCCTTCAAGAAGGCACCATCCCCATGTGGAGCCACTGTTAGCCACCTATAATATTTTGTTATACCAAAAGGTGGCTAAGACTTTTTGAGCCTCCAAGGAACAAATTTTATCACTAAAAATTGTTGGCTCTTGAAGACTCCTTGAAGGCCTCATGCCTCTTTCCGAAATCTTCATTTACTATTTCCATTTCATACTCTGAAATTCTGCTATTTCATAAGAAGAGACTGCTGAGGAACCATCATTTTTTCCCTTCTCCCACTCAAAACTAACCTTAATATGCTTCCCTTTTTCCCATAAAATCCCCTTTGTTTTCATAATTCATTTTCTCCCCTTCATGAAAATCACTCTTATTGAGGTTAAAGACTCACTCTTTAGCTTTGCCATAACCCCCATTTCCATTGAAAAACCATGAAAAATGCATAGAAAACCAAGCGCTAACTCTAGAAGCGCCCATCGCAGATCGCAAATCGCGGAATCGCGATTTTATGTAAAAAGCTCATCGCAAGTTTCTGCGATGCGATCCATCGCATATCGCAAATCGCATTTTTCGTTGTTTAAACAGTTTGATCCATCGCAAATATTTGCGATGCAATCTGATCGCATCGCAAATATTTGCGATGCGACTGCTCCAATCGTATTTTTCCCCAGCGCTCATCGCAAATCGCAATATCGCATTTTCTCTCCGTCGCATAATCCGCCATCGCGTTTTCCACTTTTGCGATTTGCGATCAGTCCCGCCGGGCCCACCGTACAATCCCCTCGCCGCTCATATAAAATGCGCCTTTTTCCTTTGTAAAACTAAAAAACGTCATATTGTATTGCTTACAAAGGTTTTTCCGCTGCCTTCTCCCAACCGTCAATATTGCGCGATCGACGGCTTAGATTTTATCTTTTTCCACCATTCTATGATTTCTCCAATTAATTCCAACCGTTGGATGATGCCATCCAACGGCCCTGCTTCCTCTACACATCCTCCAATGCAGTTTAACCTATAAATGCAGGATTTCATAACTTTTGTTTATATTTCGCAGGGTTTAATGTTTTTCGCTATATTCAGATGAAATTCGAAAGATGAGGGTGACGACCCTCCCTTCTTCGATTTATCAAAGGAAATCGTTTCGCAGGTGTCAAATTCACGTTTTCATCAGTGTTTCATGAGGCATTGATGCCGTATGACCCTGCGCAGCCCTGTGTAACAGCGAAGCACCAAGAATCCAGCACAGTCAAAGAGTATCAGCTGTAGAAGACCAGAGATGTGCCAGCATAGAGAATTGAAGACAATTTTATGAGGATTACGACTAAGACTGTTATCAAAAGCCTAATCCCCAATCTAAAACACAGTTTAAAAGAAAATCTAAAGTGTTTTATCAGACAGAAAGCCTTCGCCACCACATCTTGAGGAATATTGATTCCTCAGCTACCACCGAGCCACCTGTTACCTCAAACCTTTCAAAACAGAGGCCGAAGTTAATGAAGAAAATCAGATATTCGCCTCCAGCGCAGCCAAGGAGTTACTTCTGCAAGGAAATCAATGCAGAAATATTTGCAGAGTTACTCCAAACATTACACAAAGCCTCAAAGTCAAATAAATCTCCCACCGAGCTTAAGTCATAAATGTAAAATAGTTAATAGAGAAGACCACTTGTAAACTTCTTCATCGAGCCCCTCAAAAGGCCAAGAAGTCTTGAATCTGTATTAATTGCTTCGAGAGATCTTTTGTTAGATTTCACCTCCTCATTCTTCTATAAATACCTCAGTAGAAAATGAGAAATTGTTGGTTGTTGGTTGCTGTTTGATCACAAGTTGTAACATTGAAACTCTCTGAAATAAATATACAAGTCTGTTGAAGTTGAAAACAAATTGAAGTCTTGGATGTCTTGATGATGTTGTTGCATGCTCGTTCCTGAGAAGGCTCTATCATTGGATTCATGAGCTTGGTTGTTGGTGAAGTATTCTAACTGTTTAATGTTTTCTCCTATTTTCATTATGTTTCATAATCTCTTAATACAGTAGGTTGAAATTTTTAGGCTAAGAAATGACTCCTGGAAGCACCTTAGACCTGTTCATCCTTCACTGTTTTATGTTTTCTTCTGCTGAAGTATTTTAGAGGCTTTAAACCTTCTCTTTAGTCTTCATGCTTGTTTATTTCCTTGATAGCTCAAATATTTGGTTTCAGCATGATTTATGGTTCTTCCTGCTTGTCTTCCATCACTTGAAAGCTGTTATTGAAGTCTCCCTTTGAAGTACCATTTTCTTAAGTTAATCAAAGAGGTCGGTTTTGATCTTACCCTTTGCCCCTGCTTGAACAATTGTTTTGAAGGTATTTATAGTTGCAAGCATAGATGTTATTTAGGTGTTCCCTCTTCTATGAATGCAGCTATCAGTGAATATTTTATGTTTTCTAAGTTCTTTAAAATAAAATCTTTGAGGAAATAGGGAGTTCCCCGAATCTTAGATTTCATTTTAAAAGTTGTATTGAAGTCATTATTTTCTTAAAGAATGTTTGTGGAATTTATGGTTAGCCCTATCTATCAAATATCTCTTTATTGTTAAGTTATTTTTCAAGTTTCCCTTTGTTGAGAATTAAGCTTCTCTTTCCAAAACATTAATGTCCATCTCATTCCAAAACAAAGGATCCTGTGGCCAAGTTAGATTTTCCCTTTGATATCCCATATCCCTTGAATATTTTGTCATGACCTTATTTTGACTCCATTGCCCAATGAATCAGATATTTCCTCTTTCTGTCTATCTTTCCTAGACCTTTCATATTCTGCTGTATCAACTCAACCCAACCAAACAAACATCTGCATCTAATAACTAGTCTAAAATCCATAATCAAAGCAAACAAGATAAATCTTTGCACTTATTGGAGAGATCCCTCTCCGGATTCAGGAGGGCTAGATCCTAGAATCCCAAAGTGGTTGAAACGATGTTGTTTCTGTGATTGGACTTTGCAAATCTTGCTAATTACAGATTCCTAACACTGCCTGCCATTGTTCCCTGCTATGTGGATTTTTGCCCTTGAATACATCCGTAAAACCCTAAAAGCAGAACAGTTCCAATTCATCCCCGTGAAGAAAGGCTACATTCTCAAGCTCCCTACCACTATCGGCCCCTTCACCATAAACTCAAGACACACCCTCTCCATAGTGGAGGCGCTGCTCTAGGAGATGGATCTAGTACAGGGGAAAGCTTGGCCCTATGACCCGAAAGGAATTCTTTCCAATAGGAAAAGGAAGGTTAATTCCATTGCATATGTACATGATAATAGGCCCATCATTAAATGGAAAGCTAACCTTGATACATGGCCTTTGGCTTCGCAGATGGAGGTCGAATCTTTGACTGTAGAAGGAAGGGGCGACACTGCTTCAGCGGGTACAGAGAGAAGAGGGCAGGTCGATGAAGCCGATGTTTCAGGGGAGAAAGAAGGTATGGATACAGGGGAGGGATCCCATCCCTATAACAAGCAGAGAATTGATGAGGTGGAGATTATCTGGGAAAATCTTCCACAAGAGGAATTGATCCTGTACGGGGAACTTGACAAGGGCAAGGCTAGTTTCATGGTAAATTATGATGGCGCTTCCTCTTCGAAACCCTCTGGAATGTCATAGGCCATTTCGATCAACAGAGCCGAAGTGAGGGAAGAGATTGGAAATAGAAATCGGAGAGTAAGGGAGAAGCTCTGATAAGAATTAACTGGGTTTGTGGATAAATATCATACTCAGTGTTGATCTTTTCAGCCCCCATTGAATCCTTGACAAGCAATCTATTTTCGTTGGGCCTGAAAAATCCATTATTTGTTTATAGTTGCCCTGACCCGTCCTTGAAATTGCATAAAAGGGCCTAAAAACCCACTATTGAAAGTATATTAGGCCTTAGCCCCTTTCCTCCATGCCCCTGCGCCCTTTTCCTTCCACATGACCCGGCCCCAAGACCAGGAGCTAGTCTAGCAGGCGCTTATCAAATATATGCATCGGGCACATTTTGAACCATCGATCTGTACAGATTGGACGACATTTCTTCACCTCCGCCATGCCCATAACCTGCCTGGCTACCGTCCGATCATCCTGTCAAATCAACGGTCCTCAGTTTGTTTACCTTTGTGGCCCCCGTGCCCAAAAACACTGTCCAAAACCAGTGGTATTCATCGCACCGCCTTTCGAAGGTGGGCGGTATTTCTCAAAACCGAGCGATGCCATACACTACCTGCCGCGTGTCTCCGCGTACGGCCACGAAACCACCCTCCATCACGCATTAATTTTTGATCAAAGTCATGGCGCGATATTTCCGACAGCCGTCCGATTTGGAGGTCTTCATCCGACGATTGTCGCTCCACAAAGATGCACGAGTTTTAATCTAAAGTTCATCGCTCTCCGACACAGTTTTGGTCGTTGATCTCGGCTCGAGAACGAATGGTCCAGATCATTTCCAGGCCGCATGGTTGATCCCATTTCTCCACGTCATCATTCCACGTGCTCCCGTCGTGCATTTGTTCATCTCCTCATATATATTCCTATTCAAAGGTCAAACATTCATTATCTACATCAAATTTCATGCATTCCTCGAACCCTCACCAAAACATTCCTCCGCCATTTCTCTGTATTTTCTTTGTCACCACCCCACACATTTCTGCCATTTCATCATGTCGCATTGCTACACGGTCACCCCCACTGCATTTCCATCCCCATGCATCTGTTTTCTTTACAATTTTGCATGTTTTGCAGGGTACGAGCGGCGATAAATTGCCATGATTCACAATTCTTCATTACAAATGGCAAAAATACAGGACAGGATCATTGTTCAGGAGCCGAAACTATAAAGAAAGTCTTGGGAGGTTGTTATGACAAGACTTCCATCAATGAAGCAGGGGTAAAAATCTATCAAACCCTCCAAGAGCTATTCAAAACGCAGATTGCGCAAATCCAGACACAAATATTGCAAGCAAAGAGTATCCATGGAAAGTAGAGAATTAAAGGCATGAAGTGAAGATTTCGGGGCCTGATCTAACTTTTTGAAGGCCGAGTACCAAGTTGAAGATCCTACAGATCACTCCAAGGATTTGTACACAGAAAGCAATACCCTCAAGGCTTTATTTCAGCAGAGCTTTCTCTCCAGGAAAGGATGAGATGTCAATATGATTTTAATTCTATGCCGTGTTCTTGAAGAGATTTTTATCCAGTGCAATTACTTTGGAAAGCCGGCGGCAGAGTACATACAACACAACATAGTCATTCAACAGTATGGGCGCGAATTTTTCCGCCATTTTGTCTTAACAAGGCAAATTAAATGTTTTTCACCTACTTCTTTTATTAGGGTTCTTCTTCTTCTATAAAGGGCCCTAAGAACAGATTATTAGGGGTTCCAGATTTTATCAGAAAATTATGCAGTGAAAGGATTTTTGTATACATTTTGTAGAACTTTTATATGAAGGCTCAGAGCCCATAGGGTCTCAGTGAGGAGGAGTTCCATCTGTTAAAGAGGATTCTGGTCTTTGGTATTTCACAGTCTGTAACTTTCTCTTATGTGTTATTTTAATATATCGTTTCATTTCATCCATGTTTCCTGTATCATGTTTTGGAATGCGAGTGGCTCACTGATTTTTGGTATGGATTCATCCTAGTTGATGCCCATGCTCGGATCAGTCAAGCACTTTAAATATGGATCATGCATGATATTCTATTCCACTATTCATCTAAACCATGTTTCTACTATATTAGTTTCTTTGGGAGGGTGTTTTTAAAACGCTACTGTCATGTATGGATTCTTAGATTGGTAAGCCCATGCATGGTGGTATTGTGTATATGGATATCAAATCAATGTTAACTAATATTTTCTCTACATTTAATTCACTACATACACCTTCTGATAACTTATTTATGTGAAGTATTTCTGAATTGGCCTGCTTTGCAGTAAATTGTCTCTGAATTGTCTGATGCATTTGTATTGGAGTTTTGCATGTTTCCTCTACAATATCCCTGTCTTTGTGTCAGTTTATAAAGGTATTGGTCCCATTCAGATTAATTTTCCTTGTTTTACAAGAGATAGCATGTGAGCTAAAGTTGACAACTTCATACATTATATTATATGCTCCTTGCTATGCTAAGATGTCATAGGCACTGGTCTATCACAACTCTAGGCTGTCTCTAGGAACGAAAACACTCAGCTCACCTACGAGCTTGATATGGACAAAGAACAGTTGATAATAGCTATCACAAAGGTGGTGCTAGATCCGACAGCTGATGGAATTAGTTATCGAGCTTTGGAGGTTGCTGTGAATCTGGAAAATGTCCCTTTAACTCACAAGCTCGATCTCCACTAATGCATTGGGGATATGTTAAGAGATGAGGTCGTAAAGCTTTCGCTCACACTGAGGAAGCTGGTATAAAAGTACAAAGAGGTGCTGGAGAATTAGAAGAAAGAGAGGGCTAGTTCCAGAGGCATCAACAACAACCTGCAAAATCTCAGGAGGATAGTGAGGGAAAAAGGAAGCGACAAAGACGGGATCCGGAAGCAGATCATCTTGGATCTAGAGGCCGAAAACTCAGAGTTAAGGAATAGACTACATATCCCCCATGGGATATATATATAAACATAAGATT
Source organism: Pinus albicaulis (assembly GCA_034641835.2). Lineage (NCBI taxonomy): Eukaryota > Viridiplantae > Streptophyta > Pinopsida > Pinales > Pinaceae > Pinus > Pinus albicaulis. The sequence goes on from CM076582.1 coordinate 149,692,705, forward strand.
TAGCCTAGGCGGAAAGAGAGAAATCAGATCTCGCTGATTCGTTGGCCCAGGAAAGGGATGGGAATGCTAAGATAGCCGCAGAAATGGTTGCCCTTAGACAAAAATTGGCCGAGTTGTAGGGGAAATGGGACACACACATATGAGAGCCATTATGCAGATGATGAGAGACGTTTTTCCTCATCATTAGTTCTGATTTTGATAGAGACCCAAAATAGAAAAGATATTTCTGTGGACGAATATTGGTCTAAAAATATCTTTTTTCAATTATCAGCTCAGGGTTATAAAAGAGAGAACCTGAATCTGAAAAGGGGTTCCAGATTTTCGAGAACAGATACTGTTAGTCATGAATGTTCCATTTTGTAAAATTTTAAGGCATTCTCATAGTATATGTCAAAGGATCCCATCCGGAAAATGAAACTGATTTTTCTGTTGTGTGATGGATTCCTTATGAGATAAGTTACAGTTTGTATTCCCTCTTTATACTCTAATACAAAGGTTTTTGACATTTCTATTACTCTATATCATAAGATGTCAGAATGCGAGTGTTGTTTAACTAGATGTGAATTTATCTGTGAAAAGATACTCATATCTATTTGTTTATTGCGCTTTAAATATGGCTCGAAGCTTGATACTATGTTCATATGTTATATCACATTTATTGCCTTTCTTCTGATATTAGCTTGGGTAGATTCTTATGTTAGAATAGGCCTACCTTTCATTAATATTCCCTTCATTTGCTGTTGTTGTTTCCACACTCTATTATTTTGATAACTATACACGGATTTCATGTTCGACCCTCCTCACAACTTTTTTAAATCTAAGTCTGCCTTTCAATATATGCTTATAGACCCTTATTGTATACCACTGGACGTTATTGTTATCTACTCTCTATTTTTGTTGTCTTGGTCCCATATTATGAAATTATAAATCCTTTTCTAAACAAGAGGTCTTGTATTGTCAATTATAGAAAGTCTTCCTGAATCCTCTTGGTTCAATATTTCCTAGGCACTGGTCCTTCACAACTCAGGGTTGTCTCTAGGAGTTACAACATATTTTTGGTGCCGTTACCAGGGAACAAATTTGAATATATTATCCCTGGGTACGACAGAAACACATTTACCCTTCAAAATCAAGTGAGCATTAAGGGTTAAGAGTTGTGTATCCCTCACCTTGGTGAATCCACTATCCCTTGAAGTATAAAATCCATTTTCAGTCCTGGCTTACCAAAAGCCCCACCTAAGGTAAGACACCTCTCAGTTAAGAACACCTTCTATATCTGACCCAGAGAAGATCTTATTCAAATGAATCTGGAAAGAAAAGAAACCTGCCCACATTGATATACCCAGATTCTCTCTTGAAGACTCCCCGTCTTCCTCACAACAAGCTCAAATGTAAGGCCCTAGTTATACTGCAAGATTCCTTGAATACCCACCAGATAACACTTTCCTTGAGCAGTCAAAGGTAAAAGACAAACAAAATTCAGTATACATTTCAATATTTGTCTTACATCCCACTCCGGAAGCTGAAGAAATAAAGTAGGTAACTATCCCTCAGATTTCGCTTGCCCAAGAAAATCCACAAATCACCATTCAACGTATCCCCATTGTCATTCGACCAAATCTTCCTCTTACTCCACCCCATCCCATGGCGGTTCCTAGATTTTTGTTAAATAAATATCCCCCCCCATGGCATTACCACAAGTTCTAAATGACATGCCCCAAGACTACATGAAGCTCTTACCTCGGTTTACCGAGGAAGACAGTAGCACTGCACAAAAGCATATGGAAGACTTATGTGCTTTCGTAGATAATTTTAATGTTGAAAATATAGACGTGGTACTGAGGCTATTTGTTCAATCTCTGGATGGGGAAGCTCTAAAGTAGTTCAATACCCTTGGAGACTGATCCATCACTAATTGGGAGGAAATGGAAAATGTTTTCACCAAAAAGTGGGGAGAGAAAAGGGATTACGATTATTGCCTCATGGAGTTCAACAAACTGAAGAAGAAGCATAATGAAGACATGGCCAAGTTTATAAAGAGATTTAACAAGTTATACACCAATCTACCGACTGATATGAAACCTCCCCACAAAGCTGCTAAGGTAGTGTTTGTAGGAGAATTTGAATTTGAGTTTGGTTTCACTCTAAGGGAGAGGAAATATAATTCTTTGGATCAAGCTCAGACTAATGCACTAGAGGTAGAGGCTAAATTTGCATCTACAGGAAAATCGAAAGGAAAATTGGACCACGACTTCAAGCGAAGAGGTAAAGAAGAAGCCTCTTCTTCAAACAAAGATAGAGCGGTATCAGATTATAAGATTGAAGAGATGAAAAAAATGATTAAGAATCTGTGAAGTAAATTGGTGAAGCTCGAGCTGGAAGCAAATAACGCCTCATCTCAGCCATCTCATATTGCTCCTAACTGATGATATAACCCACAATATCGAAAGCCACCACTACAGATATTGCAGATAGATAAGAAGGAGCAACAAGATCACATACAACCCCCTCTATATTTGGAAGGGAAAATGGAAGGCCCTACTGAAGATGTTCCTGATGGACAAGATGATCAATACCTCTCTTATTCACAAAGAGAGGAGGTAGAGTTTTCCTTGCAAGAGGAGGAGGAGGAAGAGACAACGAACCCCACTACAGATCTTGATATTGATGATTATTGCAGATAGTTCGTGGATTTCATGCAAGCCCAATTTCACAAGATGTATGACCTTTGATCTTCCAGGAAGAGGACACGTACTCAAGATCAAGAAGAAGAGTCACCTCCTAAGAATTCGACCTTCCAAAATATTGATAACAAAGGTAAGGAACCTGTTGAAGAAACCTCATGACAGAAAGGTATTCCCTCATCCTCATCCAAGTTGGTACTTGACCCTCTTGCACATCCTAAATGTATGTCCACTGATGAAAAGCCCCCTGTCCTCACCAAGGAACCAAAAGAGACCACTGTAGAAAATGGGTCCACTGTGTTTAATCTCCAAAAAGATCTAGAGAAAGTTAAAATTCCTGTTCCTTTAGTCGAACTCGTCAAACAACCCTCCTATAAATCTTAGGTCTCTCAGTTCATGCTTCCTTATGGGGTAAATCCACCCCTAGATTGTCTTAACCTTCAAGAGGAAAGGCCCATGGTAGTATTTTTCCCCCATGTAGAAGATTTGGACTCTGAAACACCACCTTTTTATGTCTCTCTAGTCATACATGATTTGTTGTTGCACAATTGCATGTTGGATTCGGGGGCATCACATAACCTGTTACCCCTTTCAGTCATGGAGTAGCTGGGATTGCAGATCACTTGATCGTGCAAATACCTCTATTAATTTAACACTAAAAGATTCAAATTTCTTGGGATGATTAAAGATCTAGTGGTAAACTTGGCTCAGATCCCAGCCAAGAGTGTTGTCATGGACATAATGGTTGCCGATATCCCAGCTTGGTTCGGGATGCTTCTGTCTAGATCATGGGGTACTAAAATTGGAGGGTAGATCGAGCTTGATATCAACTATGCAACCATTCTAGTGTTCAGGGGGCAAGAAAGAAGGCTGTATCGGGAGTCAAGATTCATGAAAATGGTGACTAGAGCCGATGGCTCAGTAAATTCTCTGGTATAAAATTTTTCTTGTCTAATGCTCGAGGAAGACCAAGAGTTCTTGCAGAAACCAACATTCAATTTACTGAAGTTAGAACAGTCTTCAAGTAATGATGAGAGGGGGATGTGGACTCTGCACTTTAATGGAGCGAATTCTAGGGAAGGAAATGGAGCAGGAGTGCTTTTGATCTCCCCTACTGGAAAATTGGTTCCTTTCTTTTTAAAATTGGAATATGAGGCCACTAATAATGTGGCTGAATATGAGGCACTACTTCTAGGCTTACAAACTGCCAAGAACATGAAAATTTGGAGTCTTAAAGTTTTTGGAGACTCAGAGCTAGTGGTGAGACAGATTAAAAATCAGTGCCAAACCAAATATCCTCGGCTAAGAGCATACAGAAATGAAGTATGGGACTTGGTGGAAATTTTTTTCCTAGAATTTAACATATAGTTTATGCCGAGAGATCAGAATAGGATGGCTGATTCACTGGCTATGGCAGCAAGTAATTTCGTCCACCTGAAAACCCACTTTTGAGGTATGAAGTAGAGATGCATTATCACCCTTCTATCCTAGAAAACGTCAAACACTGACAGGTGCTTGAAGATGAAGAGAAGATGAAACACTTTATGGAAACTATCGGAGAGTTTTCAAACTTGGTCATTGATACCAGCGAAGAAGGAGAAACCGAAGAAAAAACCCAAAATAAATGGCAAGAGACGGTGGCTGGTCACAAAGTGTTGCAGCTAAAAGGAAATGTGATTCCCAGAGGTTTAGAACCTTTAGAGAGATTTTTGATAAAAATGACATTCCAATCATCCCTAATAAGCTGATGACGGACGCTCAAGTAGAGGATGTCAATGTTGGAACGAAAGAGGAGCCTAAGATAGTTAAATTATCTAAAGGAGTCTCGGAAGAACACAAAGAAAAATATTTATAGTTGTTCCATTATAACAAGGAATTTTTCACTTGGTCTTACCAAGATCTGAAAACATTTGATATTAGTATTATCTAGCATAAGATCCCACTGAGAGCGGATGCCAAGCCACATAAGTAGAAGCTAAGGCAGATTAACCCTTTGTTGCTTCCCGCCATAGAGAAAGAAATCAAGAAGTTACTAAAGGCTAAGATCATCGTGCCTCTGAGATATTCAAAATGGGTGGCCAACCTGGTACCGGTCTGAAAGAAGAATGGAGAAATAAGGTTATGTGTAGACTTTCGAAACTTGAATCGGGCATCCCTTAAAGATAACTATCCTCTCCCTAAAATGGATCACATATTGCAGAAAGTGGTTGGATCCTCTCAAATGTCCATTATGGATGGATTCTCTGGATATAATTAGGTGGAAATTCTTCCCGAAGATCAAAAGAAGATGACATTCACCACTCCATGGGGTACTTTCATGTATGCCTGAATTCCTTTCGGTTTGATAAACACTCGAGCCAATTTCCAGAGGGTGATGGACATCGCATTTATAGGAGAGCAAGACAAGTTCGTGGTGGTATACTTGGATGATATCACTGTATTTTAAAAGGATGATGCTGAACATATTGAACACCTGCACCGGACTTTCGAAAAATGCCACAGGTATGGTTTGTCCCTAGATCCTTAGAAATCTATGTTTGCTTTAGAAGAAGGAAAATTATTGGGGCACGTTGTAACTAAAGCAGGAGTAAAGATCGATCCAAAAAGGGCGAAGGTAATCAATGGCATATCCTTACCCCGAAATAAGAAGGAAGTTCAGGTATTCCTCGGACGCATAAATTTCCTGAGAAGGTTCATCCCGAACTACGCGGAAATAGTTCGGCATATCACCGAAATGCTTAAGAAAAGAAATGATGTGAAGTGGACGAATGAGTCAAGAGAAGAATTCAATAGGATCAAGAGTGCCTTCGCAGAAGCCCCAGTACTAGAAAGGCCAGATTACGGTAAGCCATTCATGATCTTCTCATTTGCCTCCCCGCATATTGTAGCCGCAACATTATTACAAAAAAATGAGGAAGGGTATGAACAACCCATCACCTTATTTAGTCAGGTACTTTGAGATTCCGAGATAAAATATAACATTTTAGAGAAACAGGTGTATGCTTTGGTGAAATCCTTAAAATATTTCCAAATGTACATACTACAGTCAGCCATCACTGCTTTTGTGCCTACTACCACGGTTAAAGATATTATGATTCAAGGGGATAGCGAGGGAAAAAGAGGCAAATGGATCGCTAAGATCCAAGAATATTAATTATACATTTGCCCCACAAAGATTATCAAGGGACAGGGTTTGGCTAAGATTTTTTTTGAGTCTAACTGTCAAGCTCTAGGAATAAATTTATCGATGGGAGTTGGGGAGTTACCTGAAGGCATGAAGGAACAACCCGGGATAGAAACGGCTGTGCATAAAACACACATGAAGTATCTGGTCTGTGTTTGGTATAAGGATATTGTAGAATATCTTTTAACTCTCAAGTGTCCACCGAACTTCGAAGGTTAAATATCGAATGTTGAGGTTGAAGTCCCAGAAGTATATTGTTGCAAATGGCCGATTATATTGGAAGGACCCTTCAAGAATCCTGCGCTTGTGCCTTACATAATCTGAAGTGGAGGAAGTTATGGCTGAATTTCATGAAGGCATTTGTTGAGGCCACTATAGTTGGCAGTCTAGAACCCATAAGATATTGAAAGCGAGTTTCTTCTGGCCCAAATTGTTTGGATATGTACATGCTCGAGTCAGAGCCTGTAAAAAATGTTAGAGGTTTGCTGAAAAACAAATATTTGCACCCTTACCTATGATCCCAGTACAGATAGAAGAGCCTTTTCAACAATGGGGGATAGACTTCATCGAGGAAATTCACCCAACATCTAGTGGCCAGCATAAGTGGATCCTAACTACCACTGACTACTTCACCAAGTGGGTAGAGGCTATACCAGTAAGGAATGCTAATGATATAGTGGTGATCGAGTTCTTGGAAGAAAATATCATATCCAGATGAGTCGTCCAATATGACATTATTAAGGGCCTTAAAGAAAACTATAAACGAAAGTAAGAAAAAATGGGATTCTTAGCTTAAATTTGCACTGTGGGATTTCAAAATCACAAATAAAATGTCGACAGGCAAGTCCCCATATTAACTAGTCTATGGATGAGTGGAAGTCTTTCAAATTCAGCTCGCTTTTCCTGTATCCAGGTTCCTTCAGGATAGCCAAGAATAAACCAACGATCTTATCAGAAGAATGAACTATCTAGTCGAGTTAGAGGAGGCTTGGAGCCAAGTAAATGATTAGTTAGCAGAACACCAAGATAAAATGAAGGGTTTTTTTGATCAACATGCCAAATACAAGGAAATGCAATTAGGGGATTTAGTACTAATGTGGGACATCAGGAGAGCTGACAAGGGTAAGCATGGAAATTTTGACCCAATGTGGTTCAGACCTTTCAAAATTTCCGAGGTCAAAGGCAATAACACCTTCACACTGGAGAAATTGGAAGGTGATGTGATCGAGACACCCGTAAATGGGCAATTCTTGAAGCCCTATTTTCAAAACTGACCGGGGTCCCAGAGGCCGTTGTATTATAGCGTATATATCTGTTATTTCTACTTTCACAGTTGATGTTTGTTTCACCATAAGGATGTTTGAAAATTTTAAAGAGGCTCTGGCTTTCAAAGCACAGGCTACAGATGGTATGCAAAGTTATTGACACGTCTGAGGACGAACGTGCCATCCCCAGGAGGAGCCAATGCTTTTATGGTAGCCCTCACCTTATATGCGAAAAGGAAAAACTCAAGGTAAATGAAGAAAATCTATTTGGAGGTGTGAGCAGGCTAAGTAAATATAAGGGAAGTATGGTATGCTAACCCCCCCCTGCTTTATGGTAAGAGCGCGGACAAAGGAGCTGATGGTGCTTCACAGCTAAGAAAAGGTGGGGCCGCAGGCCATACATGGGACAGTCAAAGAAAAGGAGCCACGTGGAGGGATTATGGGGGTACCAAGGATGGTATGAAGAGGGCAGAGCTATACCCCCCGGAATGCATGACGTCACAGGGTTGTGGAGCAATTTTTAACCATTCCTTGGGGCGATGGAACACCATGACAAAACTTCACGGGCCCCTACTGGAATCATTAAGTGGACCCCTCAAGAATAACAGGTGGCATTATTTAAAACAAAGGTAAGGTAAGTTAGGAAAGCCAGTACACGACTATTACCAGTATTAACCCGACGCGTGGCTCACACCTACCCAGCCCCTGGTAGCCAACAACCTAATGCCACGTGCCCCATTGTCGATGTCCTTATGACGTCAGCCCTACAAGTTGGCACCATTAGGGGAATTTTGAGGTCTAAAATGGGCCTCCTAAGGAAAATGTACAATCAAAATTCACTTTATGAGAACCAATCACATTTTAGGGGATGACATCATCCCTAATGGTTGAGTTGACATTGCTTGAGTTAAAGGTACTTACTTGTCACATTCTCAATGGTGAATAAAAACTCATGGTTAACCATAGTAGTGCTCTAAGTACTTTTAAAGTCAAAGTAAAGTACTCATAATAAATGTCATTTCACACTTTTTGAATAAAAATATATTATTGTCATTTCATACTTCTTGAAAGAAACAATGCATATCCCTATACATTTATTGTATTATACTATATTATTTTTATATAGTATATTAATTACATATTATTGTACAATTTAAATAATATAAATTTTAATTAATAACATATAATATAATTAAGAATTTATAAATTTATATTTATATTTTATTTTAGGTTATTTAAGTACAAAGGACAAATGCATTAGTTGTTCAATGATAATGACTTTTTCTTGAAAAACTCATTCTTATTTATGGTCACATCAATAAAATTTGTTTATTAATTTTATTTTGGTACAAATTTTGAATTGAATTTAACTATGGTTACATGGATTGTGGTGCAAAAATTGAATTTCAAATTCATAAATATTATTTTATTGGTTTAGCTATTATTTTATTATTTCCTTAAGAGGCCCATTTTATACCTCAAAATTCCCCTAATGCCCTAACCTCGTTTTCCGTAAAAATATGGCTTGTTTAACCCTGTCTTATGCCCATTCTTGGTAAAATACTTGTTTTTACAAAACCTTCCATGCAACTAAGTTTGAACTCCAGCACCAGGTCGCTTTCAACCCCCGCGTCGCTTTCCCTCTTGGGTATTCCTCATTGGTTACAGGTATTTAGTCATTCCCCCACCTTACAGTTTTCCTTCTGTTTTACTTTTCAAAATGGTCATGGGGAGAGCCAAGCCTAGAAAGTCTGAACCTGAAACCCCACAAGCCCGCGAGGTCAGGGAAATCCCTGGACCTGAACCTTTCATTGACACACAAGCTCGTATCCGTGACCCTCAATACCCTTTTAGTGTCTCTCGTGTCAGACCCGACCTGTTAGAAAGCCATGTGAAGGGCCAAGACCGGTTCAAAGTCATTTAGTCAGGCCTATGTTACATAATTGCTCTACCCACCTTTCCAATTACAGAGTTCATATGTTGTCTCATAGATGCCTATGACGAGCGCAGAGATGTATTTCTATCGGCTCAGGGAAATAAGGTTTTCCGTATATCTCTCAAGCTTATTAAGGAAGCCCTTTGTTTCCCTCACAAGCATAATTATTTTGAGTTCACAGAGTTGTCCCTGTCCCGTCAGTTTTCCAAGTTGCCCTAGAAGCAGCAAAGTGAATTCCTCTCTTTCATTTCAGATTATCTTCTTACGGCTATCCCGTCTTTAGATATGGTGCCCTTGACCACATTCAAAGACAATATCCAGCCTGCTCTTACTTTCATCTCAGGGTTACTAGGTCTCACGGAGGTCGAGAGGGTGTCAAAAGAATGTATAGCTCTCCTTTGGTTCATGTCACAACAGGATGTTATTTTGGACATCCCCACTTTCTTGGCTTCAACCATTGAAACCCAATTCTAAGAACTACCCTCTTCGGGGGCTTTCCGGTTTTGCTCAATAGTGTTTTACCTCTTCCTATTTGAACACGCTGATAAGTTCGAAACTTTAGGCCTCGAAAAGCTTTCAAGAACTAACGACCAACCAAGAACTATCTTTGAGTGGAACGTCTCAGTGCGTCAATAGCCTAACAGGAGAGGTTATACAAGATTTTTGAATGAGTTCATGACCATTTCCTACACCATACTTCATGATAGCCCTTCGCCCAAGATTTTTCCCGAGCAGAAGGATTTGCGGCAGTTCGATGATGTAGAGAGAACAGGGGACTAGTACTTGTTTGACAACTACACTGAGATCAGAGTCTATGGTGCAGATGTACCCCCTTACCGCCTGCCATTGTTACCTGCTATGCAGATTTTCGCCCTTGAACACATCCATCAAACCCTGAAATTGGACCAGTTCCACTTCATCCCCGCGAAGAAAGGCTACATTCTCAAGCTCCCTAACACTATCGGCCCCTTCACCGTAAACTCAAGACACACCCTCTCCACAATGGAGGTGCTGCTCCAGGGGATGGATTTAGTATAGGGGAAATCTTGGCCCTATGACCCGAAAGGAATCCTTTCCAATAGGAAAAGGAAGATTAATTCCACTGCATATGTACATGAGACTAGGCCCTTCATTGAATGGAGAGGTAACCTTGATACATGGCCTTTGGCTTTGCAGATGGAGGTCGAATCTTCGGCTGCAGAAGGAAGGGGTGACACTACTTTAGCTGGTACAAAGAGAAGAGGGCAGGTCGATGAGGCCGATGTTTCAAGGGAGTAAGAAGGTATGGATACGGGGGAGGGATCCCATCCCTCTAAGAAGCAGAGAACTGATGAGGTGGAGATTATCTGGGAAAATATTACGCAAGAGGAATTGGTCTGGTACGGGGAACCTGACAAGGGAAAGACTAGTTTCATGGTAAATTATGATGGTGCTTCCTCTTCAGAACCCTTTAGAATATCACAGGCCATTTCGGTCAACATAACCGAAGTGAGGGAAGATATTGGAAATAGAAATCAGACAGTAAGGGAGAATCTCCGAGTAGAATTGGCCAGGTTTATGGATAAATATCATACTTGGCTCACCTCCGAGCTTGATATGGACAAAGAACAGTTGGTAATAGCTATCATAGAGGCGATGCTAGATCCGACAACTGATCGAATTAGTTACCGAGCTTTGGAGGTTGTTGTGAATCTGGCAAAGGTCCCTTTAACTAACAAGCTTGGTCTCCACCAATGCATCAGGGATATGTTAAGAGAGGAGGTCGTAAATCTTGTGCTCACACAGAGGAAGCTGGAAGAAAAGTACAAAGAGGTGTTGGAGAATCAGAAGAAAGAGAGGGCTAGTGCCAGAGGCATCAGCAATAACCTGCGAAATCTCAGGAGGATAGTGAGGGAAAAAGGAAGCGACAAAGAAGGGAGCCGGAAGCAGATCATCTTGGATCTAGAGGCCGAAAATTTAGAGTTAAGGAAGAGAATACACATCCCCCATGGGCAGTATATACAAACATAAGAGTTAGCCTAGGCGGAAATAGAGAAATCAGCTCTCACTGTTTGTTGGCCCAGGAAAGGGATGGAAATGCTAAGACATGTCCTCAGACAGAAATTAGCCGATTTGAAGGGGAAATGGGACACACACGTATGCGTGACCCCAACCTCTGATATGCCTGGTACCACTCCAGTGCAGCTGACCAAAGATTTGTCGGAATTTCAGGTCTCAGAAAAGCAAGCCCACATAGCACATCATAAAATACAGGACTATGAAGCTAAACTAGAAGAAAACGACAAGGTGGTAGCAGCCCTGCAAGAAGAGGTGGAAGGAGCGAAAAGGGAGAAGTTGCAACAGGAAAAGACCATCAAGGAATTGACCAATCAGATGAAAGGAAACAAAACCCTCTTAGAAGCTAGGCACCTCATTTGGACCAACATTATATCAGAGGTAAAGCAACGTTGGAAATATATTACTTTAATGGATGATAAAAATATTGCGGTCCAATTCACTACAAGAAAAAAGCACATTGGTGAGGGGCGAAAATGGTCACCATAAGCTCATTGGTGAGGGTCAAAAGAGCCTTCGTCACCAAAAACTGAATTTCACCAAAGGTGGTGTCGCCGAAAGTATAAGTGTTGTGTTGACATTCAAGGTCCATCACCAATAATGATTTATAGTGACGGATAGTGACCGTCACCATTTCATATGAGAAGTGGTGACGGACAATAGCCTCCGTCACCAAAAAACTAAATTTCACCAAAGGTGGCGTCGCCGAAAGTATGTGTTGTGGTGACATTCAAAGTCTGTCACAAATATTGATTATAATGACGGATAGTGACCATCACCATTTCATATGAATAGCAATGATTTTTTGTGATGAACCTTTCATGGCCGTCACTATTGGTGCATATATATGGCGACGTTCATTGACTGTCACCATAAAATCATTGGTGACATCAAGGTCCGTCACGAATAATGACTATAATGACAAACAGTGACCCTCACCATTTCATATCAACAACAACGATTTATGGTGACGGTCCTTTAATGGTCGCCACTATTGATGTGTATATATGGTTGCGTTTTTTGACTGTCACCATTTCATATTTTGATGAGAGTTGAAAAATGTCACCATAAGCTCATTGGTGATGGCCAAAAAAGCATCGATCACCAAAAACTGATCTGCGTCATTCCCTATGAATATCAGGGCACGATGGAATTGAACCACCAACCTCCTGCTTGTAAAGCAGGTGCTCTTCCATTGAGCTAGCACCCTTTAAATAATTAGAATTTAAACTAGCAATTTCCCCTAAAGGTGCAAAGATACACTAAAGGAATAAGAACCAAAAACACTGAAAGAATCCAGTGTCCTTGCTCCTATTTTTATTCTACAACACTCTCCAAAGTATGATCTTGATCTAAGACGTATTTGTGCTAAGTGGTTCTAATTTAATAGTAAATGTTATATTCAGATAAAATAAATGAATAACTGAGAGGCCTTATGGGCTAATTTTTAATCCTTACACCAAAATCTCTTAATATTCAAGTCTATGGAACAACTCGTTCAAAGTTCAAACTGAAGTAGATTTTAAATGGAAAGCCTAAAACCAGCTAAGTAGTTTACAAGTTAACATTTTGGATATAACTTCTGTTCAATTTATATGACAAGTTATGCCATAACCTTGTAACTAGTTTCTTAGCTAAAAGACTTTCTTAAGTCAACAATGACAAAGAAAGATAGTCATGGCAAGCAAAATTCTCTTGTTTTTTCTAATGAGGGTGCATGTAACTTGATAAAGGTTGTATGAGAGTATCAAACCATAAACAATTTCACTAAAACATGGAAATGACAAAGTCTTGTTAAGCAATAGAAGTTTAGTTGAATATATGAAAAGCATCGAGCTAAATGATATAATTAAACTAAAAGTAACTGTAAAAAAAAAAAATTTGCCATCATATACCATCTGGTTTGGTTAGTTCTTCAGAAAGAGAAAGTGCAATTGCATGATCCAGCTCCTCATCTTGATTTTGTAATGGACCATCCTGAACAAAAATGTCCACATACAACAATCAATGTTATCGTATTGGTAAGACTTTTGATATAATCTATCAAAGCATGTACTATGTAGGAGAATAAATCGAAAGCACAACTAGAAATTTGAATCACAACATAACAATATAAAAGAACATGCAACAGGAAAGGAACAACTCCACAGTTTGAGAAATATGAACAATCCATGAACCTGTTCTTATATATTGATATAGATAACAAAATAGAAATCAAGATTTATGAAATTCAAGTATCACACAACAAATATGCACAAGTATGAAAAGGAATATGCATAAGTGCATGATCGACTATAATAACAACTCACTCCTTCGTCTATTTATATGAGAGGTAAAGGGGATTTACAATAACAAGTGGACCTAGTCCACTACAAACAAACTTAAAAGACACATTTAGTTCTACCCATGTGAAGCACTCTCCTCTACGTGACATGTGTCAGCATCAAAGGTGACAGTGATCAACAAGCAAGCCCTCCATGGCATGAACACTAATCCCCAAGGTCCAACAATCCTCCAAAGGTCCTAAGCTCCAATGCATCTGCTAGGTCATGTGTCTCCTTAAGGACAATGCATATCCAAGGTAATGTGTCACTTTAAGGACTCCCACACCTACATATCCACTCCCTCAACCCAAGAGTTCACATGTCAAGGGATTTTGTGTGCTCATGTTGATTTTGGGATGTTTTTTTTCATGGTGAAATACCCAACTCTACTCCAAGCACACAAAATCCCTTCATGCATCAACAACATGAAGTCACCAAGCTCCATACTAATCCAACACTTCAAGGAAGAATGTCTTTCAAACATCCAAACAAGGTCTAGCAGCAAATGGTAAACCACCTCCAATGTCCAAGTCCATTAATGTAAAATTCATGCTATTATTATTTCAAGAATATTTATATTTTATCCAACATGATGACCCACTATGTGCACTATTTGTAGGGAATCTTCTGGATTTTTCTGCTTCAACGTGTTGATCCACTATGTGCATTGGTCAACAACTCCATTTAGTCAAGAAACTCTTCTAAAGTTCTTTCCAAGTTTCATTTCTCTTTCCTATCATCAAGCAAATTGGAGCAACTAGAAATAATTCCATTGACTGTCATCCATCCGGTTGTTTCCTAAACAAGTGCCTATTGCTTAAATAAAGTGGGAAACCATCATGAAACATGACTATAGCCACATAGTTTCAGTGGCTATAATCTGACAATGTTATTGAAAACACTGTTAGATTTGTTTCATAAAAGAGCACCTAGTCCCAAACAACAAAAAATGTTCGTGGAGAATGGCTTGTTTCATTATCGTTGAGCTTGACTGTAAACACTGACAGGTTTTTGAGCCAATGAAATCCCTGGAGAAAAACAGTGATGGCTTATCTCTAAAACATATGCAGATAAAGATACAAGATTCGAGTGGACTTACGTAGTTTCATGACTACCGCTCGACTTGTAACTGTTTGGTTTTTTGGTCTTCTTTATTTTTTATATTTTAGATCTAGTTCCGGAATTTTTGGATTTCAAAATTCAGTTATAATAGTAGAATTCTGGGTTATCTGTTTATCTTTCAAGGAATCCTTGTAAGGAAGATAGAGAAAAGCACAACTCAGATATATTGTCACCAACATATACATCAACTTAGATATATTGTCACAGAGAGAGAGAGAGTAGCACTGCTCTTATATCCCTAACCCAAGCTTGAAAGGAATATGCACAAGTGCATGATCGACTATAATAAAAACTCACTCCTTCCTCTTTTTATATGAGAGGTAAAGGGACTTTAGTGGACCTATTCCACTAGAAGCAAACTTGCAAGACACAAGTAGGCCCACCCATGTGAAGCACTATACTTTACGTTACATGTGTCAACATCAAAGGTGACAGTGATTAACAAGCAAGCCCTCCATGGCATGATCACTACTCCCCAAGGTCCAACAATCCTCCAAAGGTCCTAAGCTCAAATGCATCTCCTAGGTCATGTGTCTCCTTAAGGAAAATGCATATCCAAGGTAATGTGTCACCTTAAGGACTTCCACACCTACATATCCACTCCCTCAATGCAAGAGTTCACATGTCAAGGGATTTTGTGTGCTCATGTTGATTTTGGGATGTTTTTGTCATGGTGAAATACCCAAATCTACTCCAAGCACACAAACTCCCTTCATGCATCAACAACATGAAGTCACCAAGCTCCATACTAATCCAAAACTTCGAGGAAGAATGTCTTTCAAACATCCAAACAAGGTCTAGCAGCAAACGGTAAACCACCTCCAATGTCCATGTCCATCAATGTAAAATTCATGCTATTATTATTTCAAGAATATTTATATTTTATCCAACATGATGACCCACTATGTGCACTATTTGTAGGGAATCTTCTGGATTTTTCTGCTTCAACATGTTGATCCATTATGTACATTGGTCAACAACTCCATTTATTCAAGGAAATCTTCTAAATTTCTTTCCAAGTTTCATTTCTCTTTCCTATCATCAAGCAAATTGGAGCAACTAGAAAGAATTCCATTAACTGTCATCCATCCAGTTGTTTCCTAAAAAAGTTCCTATTGCTTAAAGAAAGTAGGAAACCATCATGAAACATGACTATAGCCACATAGTTTCAGTAGCTATAATCTGACAATGTTATTGAAAACACTGTTAGATTTGTTTCATAAAAGAGCACCTAGTCCCAAACAATAGAAAATGTTCGTGGAGAATGGCTTGTTTCACTATCGTTGAGCTTAATTGTAAACACTACCAACTTTTTGAGCCAATAAACTCCCTGGAGAAAAATAGTGATGGTTTCTCTCTAAAACATCTGCAGATAAAGATATAAGATTCGAGTGGAGGACTTTCAGTAGTTTCATGACTACCGCTCGACTTGTAACTGTTTGGTTTTTTGGTCTGCTTTATTTTTTATATTTCAGATCTAGTTCTGGAATTTTTGGATTTCAAATTTCAGTTATAATAGCAGAATTCTGGGTTGGCTCAGATCATTGGTATTAGAACCTCAATTAATAGCAGATTCATATCATATTTTTCGCTACAGTTCAGATTAGTTACTTATGTTCACCAATCTGTTTATCTTTCAAGGAATCCTTGTAAGGAAGATAGAGCAAAGCACAACTCAGATATATTGTCACCAAAATACACATCAACTCAGGTATATTGTCAGAGAGTGAGAGAGTAGCACTTCTCTTACATCCCTAATCCAAGCTTGAAAGGAATATGCACAAGTGCATGATCGACTATAATAACAACTCACTCCTTCCTCTTTTTATATGAGAGGTAAAGGGGATTTAGTGGACCTAGTCCACTAGAAGCAGACTTGCAAAACACAAGTAGGTCCACCCATGTGAAGCACTCTACTCTAAGTGACATGTGTCAGCTCAAAGGTGATAGTGATTAAAAAGCAAGCCCTCCATGGCATAAGCACTGCTCCCCAAGATCAAACAATCCTCCAAAGGTCCTAAGCACCAATGCATCTCCAAGGTCATGTGTCTCCTTATTAATACTGTGCTTTCTACCTATTATTTCCATAGTGCCAAAATATCCACTTGCATTAAAAATTGCATGCCATGTACATAAATAGAAACCTGATGGGTGATAAGGAAAAAGGTCTATCTTATATGACCGCCCCATGTTCTGGGTCCTTACAATGGCCGCCCCATACCTAGAAAGGCTCTCATTAGATTCTCCGAGGCCGATCGTAGGCTTTGGGATTTTTTCAAGCAGTATCATTTTGGGTTATGGAGTTTTCAACAATGTCCTTATCCGCTTGAGCGCCCCATTGATATTGCTGAGTCACTTACATAAGTAACTAGTAGGTTGTCCTACAACTAGGACTACTCAGAGAATTGGTATATGTAAAAAATTATTACGAGAATTTAGAAGTAGTTGTATGTGGCATTATTATCACCTTGTACTCATGCAGGTTAACTTCCATGCTGGACTACTTATAGTTAATTCTTTATATTGGCTAGAGGGATTACAATGGTGAATTGAAATGCGAGTAGTCATTATTAAATTATAGTGTTTTTTTTAAAAGGCATGTCTGATGAATTTTGGAAAACTAGCAGAAATCCATTTAAAACCTTAGTTTGGTATGTACCTCGAAGTTTAACAACTTGAGTTATAATATCTTGATAAGCTGGCCATTTTTATGAACTTCACATGTGGAATTTCTAGGTGTCTATTAGATCAATTTAGATGGGTCAGAGTCAGTGGCAATTCTTGATGCACCATCCAATTTCAATGCACCATCTAGATTCATGTACTATTACAGAGAGACACACACATATACATCCACAAAGTTATGGATCTCCCGACCACCACTTGAACTGTAGAATGCACCTGCCTTCTCTCAGTGAAATAACATTTATTTTGGCAGATTATTAGGAAAACTATATAGACTTCAAAGGAACTGTGATAAAAAAATCAGATCCTATTTTCTCCAAGAAAAAAACTTCACTTTATATTTTGAGAAGAAAAAAAGTTGCATTTTTTGGGAACATATACACTATACAGTAAAACTCCAAACTAAAGCAAGACTCCTATACTAATGATAGTAAAACATATAGGTTTTTTTAACATGCAAACAAAAATTCTTATCATAAGGCTCTGAAATGTCTTATGGAAAATCCAAAAAACAATTATGATAATATTTTAGGTTCACATCGAAGCCATACACTAAATTGATGCATGGGACTCTCTTGTTTATGGTACAAGGGATGCCCTTTGTGTAGTTATTTGACTACTAAATTATACGAAGATATACATACTCTACTCCACTTTCGATTTGAACCTGTAACCTTTTAGGAAGAAACACATGTTATTAACCATTAGGTCCACTGAAACTGTAAACCAGTTACAAGAATAATAATTTATACTGATTATCACAAACAAAGAGTAAGTCATCCATCAAAAATGAAAAGTACTGTTTAGATGAAGTAGCAGCATCAGTATCTACAGGAGATTTTGAGAGACGAGCTGAGAAGAGCTATAGGTTCCTCAGGGTGATAACATATTTTATGGTAGATGTTCTGGGAACATGACTGTAACATGAATACCTTCTCAGCAATCTCTATACTTCGATATATAGAGAATTGAGAGGAATGATCTAGGATTTTCCCGGTTTAGACAAGCCCAATACAGAAACTGAGAGTAAACAGGAGAGGGAATTGGAAGAATTGCACTCCCAGAAATGTGATCAGGATTCTACAGGATCTGTGAGGGGATTGACAATGGTGATCAATGTTGCATGTCCTATTCCCATGCAATAGAAAATTTAGTGGATAATAATAATTCCTGTCCGAGGCAACACATGCAAGGATCCCACAAAGAAAATGATCATGGTGATCCCTGCAGATGTGAGGCAACTGCAAGCTCAAATCCTCCAACAGAGAGGAATTTGCAAGACTATGATAAAACCACGAGCAAGAGCAAGACAAAACAAGTTAAGAGTAGGCTAAAAGGAATGTCGAGAAAATGGAAGGAGAACCAAAGGAAATTGAAACATGAATAGAATCAAGAAAGAATGGAGCTTGACAGGATTCTGAAAGTGGATATTAATAAAGATCGGCAGGTTGAGGACCAAGACGGGGGCTTGGATCATTTAGAGGTTTTGAAGGAATTGGCTCAAGCCTTAAGTAAAGCATAGGAAGCCTACTTGGAAATGGCTGATAAGGCCGTCGCAGAAAATCCAGAGTTGGCTCTGATGGGATCTTGTGTGCTTGTAATGTTGATGAAGGGAGAAGATGTGTATGTGATGAATGTTGGGGACAGTCGGGAAATCTTGGCGAAGAAACTAAAGCCTGATCTAGGTGAAATCATTTCTATATCTCAGGTAGTGGGAGAATATCGACCCTGTAGGGACTTGGAACGAATCAGTGAGGAAAACTCACACGATTTGGAGGCCTTCGATGATTGCTCGAATGATATGGATCTACCAGGAAAGAAACAAAACTTAGGTGCTGTGCAACTATCCTTGGATCACAGTACTGGTGTTGAAGAGGTAAGATAATAGTTATTTTTATTGGACTCAACATCATAAACTCGTGTTAATTGATATTCTTTGTTTTCTACTTTGTTTCATCATTCCAAGTATTTACCTTGTCAAATTGGCATTCTAAGGCATCTTACTGTCAAACTATATGCATTTTAGGATTTATTTGTTTTAGTGGTGTTTCTTCAGGAGGTTCAGAGGATCAAGGTAGAGCATACAGATGATGTACTGCCTATCATGAATGACTGTGTCAAAGGGACGCTGAAGGTCACACGTGCATTTGGTGCAGGCTTCCTCAAGCAGGTTAGAGATGATCCATTCAGGAATTTACCCAATGCTCAATATTAGATCAATCTAGGTGAAACTTTGGTTTCGATATATATCAGCTACCTGGGAAGTTAGATTAGCTATAATATCATCCATTAAGATTTTAAAGACCTTCATGTAAACACACATAATTTGTATAAACTGCTTATTTTTTTCATAATTTCAAAGATTACAAGTAAAATTATGTGACTTTCAGTTTCATAGGTCTGCATTTAAGACATTCATCCATTCGTTTTAAAATTTAGCCAGTGAAGTAGATTGATCACATCATGCTCTGGGTCTGATGGATGCTTATATTCTTGTGATTGTAGCCAAAATGGAATGATGCTCTTCTCGAGGTCTTTAGAATTGATTTTGTTGGCACTGCGCCATACATCACCTGCAAACCTGCTCTTCGTCACCATAGACTGGGTCCTGAAGACCATTATTTGATACTCTTATCAGATGGTCTTTATCAATATTTTACCAATGAAGAGGTGGTTAACCATGTGGAATGGTTTATGTCATCTTATCCGGACGGAGATCCTTCCCAACAACTTGTTGAAGAGGTCCTCTTTCGTGCAACAAAGAAAGCTGGTAAGGAGACTTAAATGCTTGGAAATAGCTTGAAATAAAGTTATTTCAATAGTAGTGCTATATGGTGTACTTGATTTTCTAAAGTATTCAACTGGCATATGGATGTAGCGATGGATTTCCATGAGCTTTTAGATATACCTCAAGGATATCACCGCAAATATCATGACGATGTTTCTGTGATGGTAATTTATTTGGAAGGAAGAATATGGAGATCACAAGTGTAAATAATGTCGGAGCACTAGAGAGTTAGGTGCTCCCACATAAGAGTTGATTCTTTTTTCTCTTTTCAATTTTCTGCGTACCATATTTTGAAGCAGAGATTACAGCTTGTAGAGGCCTCTACCGTTGTATTTGATGGAAATGGAAAGCTGCAAGTGTTCATCTCTGAAATTTTGCCCTTATTTTGGAATGTTGCTGTTGATAGCTTGCTTTATTTCTTCCATGGATGCTACATGGAGACTGATACCCTTTTAAAATGATTCAACAACCTCCTTTTCCATTCCACTGGCAAATTACCCATAACGAAAATGAATATATTTTCTGAGAAATCTTAAATTTGCACCAAGTGTTTTTTCTGTCAATGTTCATGAAACTGAACATCAATTTGTCAGGATGCCATTACAGCTTATGTAATATTTACATTGGAAGTTGAGTATGATGGGAATACAGGGCTGCAACGATGAAAATGAATAAGCCTCTTGCAATGGTAAACATTGGAGGATCATGATACCTAATTGGAAATATTAAACTAATAAATTATATGAAGATTGCATGCTTTCAAAGTTTGCATGTAGTGAAGGATCAGATAAGATGGAAAAATAGGAACTGACTTCACTGTTACATTGACAACAACTCTGGGTTTTACCTGTATATATAAAATTGCATCATTATGAGCTCTAAAATTTATTGTCATAACAAATTGTAACAAAATAGGTGAAGGATTTAAAGTTCTAATAACCATATCTGAATGTCGTAATTTCAATCAATTAACTAACTATGGTGGCAGGAATCAACTACATTTCCCAATATTTCCTGCACAGATTTTAGACTTGCCATTTAAACATTAAACCTGACATACTGTTCGTCGTGGAGAAGATGATTAAAGGTTTGGAGGATCCCTGATAAACACCTGCAAGGAACAATCCCATGTAGTATGGTTCTCCTTCACACAAATGGTGCACAGAGAGCACACTTTCAACCTTCCCACTAGGGCCAATAAAGTGTTATATTTTTCCATCACTGTCACATGTCAAATCAGCCAAGGTTGCCTGTGTATTTGGCTCTCATGCAACCAATGCAAAGGCATTATAGGGAAAACTTGATTTATGGCCCATGAATCAGGTATGGAACGGAAAATAGATAAGTTGATATGATATGTCGCTGCTAAGTATTTCTTAAGCTTATCTACTTCATCTGGTAACTCAGTCTCTACAAAATTTTAAGACACTAAACGAAATAGCATCATACACATCTTCAACTTGTTCCCTATGCTCAAGACTTAAGAAACCAAGCTTAAATAAGCTATCGGCTTCTTTTTTTTAACCAATTTGCATCATTGTAAGCTTCCTGTACATTTTGTTGGTAGATAGTTTTTTTGATATCATATAAAGTTGATAGTAGATATTGACCAGGATTGCAATATTTCCGAAGCTTTGTGTTTGTATGATATGGAACAACTGAACCTACATGTAATTCACTTGAATGCAGATCCTCTTGAACAACTGTACCTGAAGTTTGGACCACGATGTGTGGCCATGGTGAACACACTACTCTCTAATGCATCAACTTTTCTCCTTGTTACTAACTCATTATCCCCTGAAAGTTTGCTAAATCACTCTATTTGTCAAGGGTGCCCCTTTGCCCCAGATTTGGGATGCCTTGGCTCACCTATTTGATGTTGCTGGCATTCAAGGGCAAGTGAAGGACATATTACATCGTGATGGGTCAGACATGGTCAACAATCATTTTGCTAATGGATCCTTTATTTCTATGATTGTTAAGCAGAGCTTGGTTGATGGTGCTCATACTTGTTTGCACATATTTGGATCTACATTAGATGTTGTGGTTAGTGACCACGAGACAATTTTTTAGTTGTTAGAGTTAGACTCTCAGCCTACTATATTCCCACAGCTCAGACTTATGTTCGATCGAGGGTAATTGTGAGGTATCTAGGCATTGCATTTGAAATTTTGAAGTGGGGCTTTCACCAGTGGCTATCCAAGATTGGTGTACCATGTCTTCAAAAATTTTAGAGTAAGCATTGATTTTGGCATCATAAGGAACTCTCATTAGATGGGAAGTTGACAAGGGGGTTGGATAGATCCTCTATGTCTCACACGCTTATTATGTATCTTGTTGGTTGCCTAGTAAGACTCAATTTCAACATTTAGAGCAGATCATGCAATCATACCTGTGGTCAAAGTATGGTGGGAAGGACAATATTCCACAAGTATGGGGGGGCTCATCCCCCGCCCAATGTGTTGAAAAATAACATTGCGACATTGAGGCCATTTTGTAGGGATGCGGGGTGGATCTTTGGTCAGTCCTTGCAGTAGTATCAACCACAAAGGCTTTAACCTTTGTTGCTTTAGCATAATATATTAAATCCAACTCTCAATGCAATATGGGGTGTCGATTGATCTAGAAGATAGGTGAGCACACAAATTACACCGTGTCTAATCTGTTTGGAAAGATAATCAGGACCAATATTTAGTTCTCCTTCAATGCCGCGCTCACTAGTGTGCTGCCTTGTTTGGCAATTGTAGCTATCTGTTCCACTCTTACTTCATTGGGATTTGGCAGTGATTGAGAGTCTCTGCTCTGTTTTCCCTGGGAAGATTA
The DNA here is from genome assembly GCA_034641835.2 of Pinus albicaulis. Lineage (NCBI taxonomy): Eukaryota > Viridiplantae > Streptophyta > Pinopsida > Pinales > Pinaceae > Pinus > Pinus albicaulis. Next base: position 149,715,571 of record CM076582.1, read on the forward strand.
AGTGTAAGTTAGAAAAAATTTAGTTATCTGTCTACTTTTTGTTCCATTTATCTGTTTACTTTTTGTTCCATGTGGTGTAATGAGGTACATGACTAGCTATTAACTGTGGGTGAATTATTGAGAAGAGATGCTCAATATTTATATTCGTTAACCTATACAGACTTCATTTCTGATTTTCTAGTCATCATCAAAATGGAACCCCCAAAGGGAGGACAATTTAAGTCAAATTTTGATAATGCTGCAAAAAGAGATCCCAGAAGAGAAATTAGTGGAAGGGTAATAACGAGCAGGAATGGGGAGATGATTACAGTCTATATGGAAAAAATAGGAATCAACATCAACAATCAAGCAAGAATGAGGGATCTTATAGCAGAGTTAAATTTTTCCTAGGCCTAACCTGGAAAGAGTGGCAATGGAATGGAGTGGAATTCTCAGATTATAATCAATGTTGTGATGACAGAATGCATTTCTTCTCGAATTTGGAAGTTTGAACCCCCAATGTCAATGGATTAAAAGGAGGTTTCAGCAGAAAGGTTAGAAATAGATCTCATTATGCTACAAGAGCAGCCAACAAGGTCGCTGATTGGCTTTCTAACATGCCCTTGAGTGGCAAGTATATGACATCAATATTTTCAAAACCTGAGGTTCAAAGGAAGAATAATGAATTATTGAAATTAATAGTAAGTAAAAATGTTGAGACTTAGAAAAAACACTAGGCCTTGGGGAGCTGACATATATGCCCTTGTTTTTTCAATTAGAAAGATTAAGGCATGATACCTTAAGTTTCAGAACATCAAATTTATGGACTGATTTGCAAATCCCTCCATAATTTGCGAGAATGGTGGCAGCCATTAGTGAGTAGTATAAATAATAGTTTAATTCTTATGAAGTTTCTGTTTTTTTACACACCTGGAGAAGAACTAGGCTTGTTAATTCAATTTCTCTCTGCATTATCTCAATCTCTATTAGCCATTAGCAATCAGAAGAAGGCTAGAAAGGAGAGGAGCAAAGCCCAAATGCTCCCTCAAGGAACTGTGAGGGAAGAGGGTCCTGCCTGTCAATTGCATAATTAAAAACGATGGGAATCCTCTAAGGAGACAGTTCGGATTGACAAGCAATATGTTCATAGGCAGGAAGAGTCCTCCACGTGGAATGATACTAAGAAACCCTTTGGGAAGTGAAAATTTTCCTTGAACATGTGCTCCTCAAACAATAAATTCACGAGTCACTTGTCAGTGTGGGTGAGAGATTTCAATGACTGGAGGATAATACTCTGTTTTTTAAGTTGGAGGTGAGAGAAATCATCAGGGAGGCAATGGAAAAAGCTATAGCATAGTTTGCTAAGTGAGTGTGGAAGCATGAGGAAGACAAGAGGGCTGCTGATATTGAGTTAAGGATAGAATATTGCTGCAAGCTTGACCGCATTTTCCAGCTTTCCCAGTTCAATGCAAGACTAAGTTCAAAGTCAAGGAGATTAGATTGTACATTGATGGTTCAAAGAGAACAAGCGACTAAATGGATGCCAACAAGGTGCTACTTAGCCACTGGGAGAGGTGCTTGGAGCAGCTGCCTCACTTAATCATTCTGCTAGTGATAATCTGAAACAACAATGATGACAACCCAAGCCAAAAAAACAAGGCAATCCATAAAATGTAAAATAAATCCCCATTATGCTTATTAGTTGTTAAAGGAGGGACAAACAATATTTGTATTGTTACTACTCTTAATAATGCTGAAAAAAAATTGATGCAAACATCTGAAATAATCTGAAATCCTCTTGTACATGTAGCTGATAACAATGTTGCCAGAAGCAAGAATGTGGACAGAAAAAAAATTAGGAACTGGGAAGCGAGAATCCCAAAAAATAGAAATTTTCAAAAAAAATGAAAAAATGAAAGATAAAGAAGATATAAAACAGTATAAATGCAAATATATTTCAATATTTTACTTCTTAAACGATAAAGCATGAGAAATTACATCATGATTCATGGTTCATATGAAAAGGATGAATAATTTTTTTTTTCAAAGAAAACCTCCCAAGATCCCCCCACCCCCTCTTCTCCCAAATATCCAGATGGAGAGTAGGACAATCACCAACCACAACAACAGCTAGAAACCCTGACAGACTCGACTAGCTTTGAACCTGTGACCTATGCCATCCCCATCAACAACATGCCTTTGGAAGACGGTTCAACTAATTGAGCCAACCCTTGGGCCTACATAAATAGTATTTATTAGCCACATTTTGGAATTTAAAATATGACTACACACCAAATTGTGGAAGCTGCAAAAATTGAGTTATGAAGATCAACTCAAACCATTAGTTCAACTGCTCCACAATCTCATGATCCTTGTAAACAACCAAAGACCACCATGGAGAGTAGGACAACCACCAACGACAACAGCAGCTAGAAACCCTGACAGACTCGACTGGCTTTGGACCTGTGACCTATGCCATCCCCATCAACAACATGCTTTTGGCATATGGTTCAACTAATTGAGCCAACCCTTGGGCCTACATAACTATTATTTATTAGCCAAATTTTTGAATTTACAATATGACTACACACCAAATTGTGGAAGCTACAAAAATTGAGTTATGAAGATCAGCTCAAAGCATTAGTGCAATAGCTCCACAATCTCATCACCCTTGTAAACAGCCAAAGACCACCCTATGTTCATCATCCAACTTCTTGTTTACTCTGCAAGCCAGAGCCTACATCATAGTGGACAACAGAGTGCCTGAAGAATGGATGGATGAATTAGCTAAAAGGGTTTTTATTCCATTATTTGGCATTCGTATGCACATGCTAATGAACTTTCAACTTATGTACTCTTTTATTTATTACCTCATTTTACTCTGACATAGGGAAATGCATTTTTAACTTCAATATGTTCACTACAATAATTCTTTGTAAGGTCCATTATTTGCTTATATAAAAAAAAATTTGTAAACAATTCTCAGATGATGTTTTTAAAAGATATCCTAGACAAATTCCGCTAGGCCAGGGAAATGCTACTTCTTTTATCTTTTTTGCCATCCTTTATACCCTACCTTCATACCTGACTGTCGGCATCTTCAACTTTATCTCAGTTACCAAGATAAAAGACATTACTTTGATAATTCAATTGGTTATATTTCCTTCTCAATAGAAATCTCTACTAGTGATGTTCCCAATACATCATTCCGAGTGAGACAGAAATGGAGATGGATAGATTAAAGAAAAATGAACCTCGATCCTTGAAATAAAAATTATGGTCATTAAAAAATATATACTTAATAGGGAAGACACAGTAATAGATAAAGATAAGATAGCTTTATTAATGTCCAACTAATGACCACAAAAAGGTCAATGGGACTGCTGGTTACAATGACTACAACATACTAGCTAGTGGACCAAATGGCCCCCTTTCTTTATAAGAGTAGGAAAAGAAAAACTACAAAGAATACAAAAGTAAAAGCCTGGATGATTGAAACATCTTGACAATGAGTTGTGGTGAAGAAGTCCTGGAGGAGAAGGATGAGCCTCCTGAGTGGGGGGAGACTCCTTCTCCTAGCATCTGAGGTTGTTAGAAGAGGACTGAAGGAACCTTGTCAATGTCTGTTGCCCTGAAGAGGAGTTGGACTGCTGCCACTGCTGTCAGGAGGATTTGGGGCGCCCCCTAGAGGTGGGGAGGTGCCTGGTTCTGGATCGCTGATGGGGTCTACTGGGACGAGATTCCCGGATCCACACTGACCTGGAGTCATGGTCTAAGGATCGATTGGTGGCTCTCTTGGTGCCCTGCGATGCTGGGAGTGCTCTAAAGAAGTCAGTGATCCTCTGTGTGGTGGCCAAGGTGGATGGAGGCTAGATTAGAGTCAAACGATGTCTGAAGGTCTCCTTGAGGTAAAGTGCCAAGCATCTCTTGTCGGTGTATCTAAGGAAGCTGGCTGATAAGCAATAAAAGCACCCGCGGATCCCATAGTAGACGGGGCATCTGAAGATGAAGTGTGACTCAGTTTCCACCTCCTGTAAGTGAAAAAGTTGACAGATCCTCTTTGTCCTGTCAATATGGTGGTTTATTTCCACCCGAAGCTTGTGCGATCCAACTCTGAGCTGCCCAAGGGGGATCCTGATGGCATGCATCCAATGCTGGAGGGTATAAGGGGGTCGAGTGATGAGTCCATCTCTGATCTCCAAAAATTGCTCAGCGTAGAAGGCCATATTTGGGCGCAGACCGCCCGGAGGATTGACCCATTGTGTTGTCGGCTGAGCAATAGCTGAGAGGGAGACGATGCAACCCCCCAAAACATCAAACGATGGAGCCTACAGATTTTTTTTTAGATTGTGTGAATGGCGTAAAATTTTATAGCAAAATTATTTTCGGCCGCCGGAGCCACTAAACTCCAGTTCACCGCCATCTTTAATGGGGTTCAGAACCCTTTCAACAAAAAAAATCTGAAGAAGGTTGCCGGAAGAAATTGCACGTTAAGAAATGGATAACGTTGTACACGAGGAGGATTTTAAGCACAAAGTCGAAGGCTAAAGGATGTAACTTGCACACGTCGTAGCCATTCGAGCTCTTGAAAATTATAACGGAAAATGAAATCAAAGATGTAGCAGATGAGATACCAAGTTCTTGTTCAATTTTCAAGGCCTAGACACAATTGTGTTGGATAAGAACAAGGAGGAAATTCTTCAACTGTTCAAGTGTCAGCTCGGTGTATTGAGCGATTTCTGGGAAAGTGAGAGTTCCTTTGTGAACAGGACAAGTTTATACCTTTACTTCACTGTGGAGAAGTGTTAAATTTGGACAACTAGGTCCAAAATCCATCTTGTGATGCTCAGATGAAGATTCCAATATTTGTATTGGATTCCTCTTTCAGAGAGGTGTAAAATCGATCTGAAATTGATTTTAATCTGATGAGAAAAACATTTATTTTGAATTTATTATTTATAATAAATTTAAGTGCAGGTCGGCCTTAAGGTTTTTACCCCCAACAGATGTGTCACACACCTCTCATGATTGGTATTTATAGGGTCAACGTTGGAGCATTTTCCACTGATCTCAACACATATCTCCTCCTCTTATACGAGCATCTAAGGAGTAAGAAGGACGAAGTTTACCGCAGCAATAAGGATGAAGTTTACCGCATCAAGAAGGACGAAGTTTACTGCAGCCAGAAATCTGCGGTTAGGGTTTCTGGGGAAGTTTGACCAGCGTTGAATTTGGTCAACGCATGGTCCGATTGGGCTGAATTTTGGAGGAGACTTCAATCTAAGAAGGTTGTACTCTTTGGCACAAAAATCGAGGTCAAATATTGATCAAAAGCTGCGCTGCGTTGAATTTTAGTGATGCTGCTCTGCATTGACTTTTCTGGGCAGCGTTGAATTTTCTGAGGTTGACTTCTAAGTTGAATGTGTGTCTGTTTTGAGGATTGTTGTGACACATGCTGGGTTGGCTAACCATGAATTCTTTGTTGGTTGAAGCATCATGTTGACCACCGTAACGCACCATCACCTTTATCTATTTCTGACTTGTCTTCTAAAGGATCACTGGTATGTTCTATCTGCATTTTACTTGTAAATTCATGTGATTGCTATTGATAAAAGTAAATTTGCATCAAGCATAGAACATCTACATAAATTTACATGGTATCAAAGCTAAGGTGAAGACAAGCCCTAACTTATAGCAATCACCAAAAGAGAAAAATGGGTTCCACAAGTTATGGCTTCAAGGAGGATGACAAGCTGACTGGAAGAGATGAATTCCATGCTTGGAAGATGATATTAGATCTCAAATTAGAATACCATGATCTCATGGACAATGTACTGGGTAAGATACAAGAACCTCCATCCACTGCTACTGCTGCTGCTAAAACCAAGTATAAGAAGGGGGGGATCAAAGCAAAGCTAATGATAAGGGAATCCATACATAAAAGTCTGGTTGCCTACATATCTGAGCTAGGCACATCCAAAGAGATGTATGATAAGCTGATACAAATGTTCAAAGTAAACAATGCAAACCAAGTGCTATTCTTCAAGAATCAATTGAAGAATATGAAGAAAGGCAGGGATGAGTCTGTCCAAACATACTTTCTAAAACTAACCGAGATCAGGAACAATCTACTGGCTATTGGGGAGACAATAGCTGATCGTGAGATGGTACTCGCTGGACTTGGAGGGCTCCCATATGAAGTATTCAACACTACCATTCTCAATAATAATACAATTCCTAACTTTGACGAGCTACTGTCGAGATGCATGCAAGAAGAGACAAGAATAAAGGAATAAGAAAATGACAGAAATGCTGCCTATGCTGCTCATTTTAGAAAGAAGAACTTTAGTGGTTCAAATAAAAAAGGAAGAGCAGGGGCCCAAGGAAAGAAGGGCAAGTGTTTTACTTGTCATATGCCAGGTCATCATGTTAGAGAATGTCCTTTCAAGAAGGATTCTCCCGATAGTGATGACAACAACAACAATCGGAGGAATGGAAATCAAAGAAACAACAGGTCCAAAGGAAAGAGGAAGGCTCCCTCTGGCAGAAACAATCAACCTTTCAAAAGGTCTAGAAACTCCAGGTATGAGCAGTCAAATGTTGTTGATAAAAGAAATGAATACATTCTTGTATCTGCCTTCTCTGCTGCATCCCCGCCCGACACTATGGATGTCTGGCTGATAGATAATGGTGCCTCAAGACACATCACTGGGTTCAAGGAAGCACTTTCTGACATGGTTGAGAAGGATACTAATCTGGAAATTATCCTTGGAAATAATGCCACATATCCCGTGAAAGGGACAGGGACTGTGACCCTCCACTTGTCTCAAGGACAAGTCCTACATTTGGAGGATGTACTCTATGTCCCAAAATTGAAGAAGAACCTTCTCTCTATATGAACCATGGAAGATAAAGGTTTCAATGTGGAATTCACTGATGGAAAGGTGCACATGTGGAAGAAGAATCTAAAGGAAGCTATCGTGATTGGTTTTAGAGTTGGAACACTCTACCAGGTTGGTGTTACATCTCCTCGGGTTATGGTTTTGGTTTTTTAGGGTTTTATCTTATTTTTAAATAATAAAAAGACCCTTCATCCTTATTGTAACACAGTTCAGAGGAACATAACTATCAGTTGTATTTATAGAAAATTTCCCATGTACAATTATAAAGTCATTGGGATGCCATGATGGATTGCGCAATCAAGGAAGGTTGATTTTCCTAATTAATATAGAGAGCTACTTGATGAAGCTGGGCTTCACTCATAATAATGTTGATCCGAACCTTTACTTCAAGGTTGATAAAGGGAGCTAAACCTCTCATTCATTAGCGTAAGAGGGAGCTCGCTACTGAGTTCGAGATGAAAGACCTAGGACTGATGTCTAGGCCTAGAGGCCTGGTAGAGACCTGGCAAGATTTTCCTTTCTCAAGGAAAATACATTATGAAGCTTCTAGAAAGATTTAGTATGGTGGACTGCAAGTTCGTGTCGACACCAATCAATCTCAACTTTAAGAAGTTGAGTGGCAACGTTGCTGGGCCCGTGTTAAGCAAATGCTACTGAGTAGGGTCCCTGATGTTCTTAGTGAACACCCATCCGGAAGTATGTTGTGTAGTGAACACTTTGAGTCAACACATGGTTGATCATATCATTCACTTGGTTGGTGCCAAGAAAATCTTGAGATATCTCTGAGGCACGATAGACCTTGGGTTGAGATACACTGCAAGGAGCATGAAATTCCTTGGTTATACTGATGCTGATTGGGCTGGCAGTGTGGTGGATTGCAAGAGCACATCTGGATGCTACTTCACATGTAGATCTGCTTCGGGCAGGAAACTGAAGTTGGTAGCCTTGAGCACTGCTGAGGCCGAATACATTGTAACATGTATGGACTGTTGTGAAGTCACTTGGTTGCAAAAGCTCTTCAATGAGCTGTTCAAGCATGTGCTAGATGCCACTGTTATCCTTTGTGATAACTAGAGGGGGATTCATTTGTCATAGAATCCCGTGTTCCATGATCGATCCAAGCATGTTGATGGCTAGTACCACTTTATCTGGGATATGGTACAGCAAGGCGCCGTAAGGCTCGATCATAGGAACTGATGAGCAGGTTTTGGATATTCTCACTATGCCCTTGGGGAAGGTCATGTTCCCAACCTTCCATGAGAATCTTGGAATCGTGGAATGACCCTATTCTGAGGGTCCTGTTGGACGATGAGCTCTGGGAACTTTGGGGGGATTTGGGGATAGCTTCTCGAAGCTATAAGAAACCATGGGCTAGGCTTGCCGAACCTTGTTGTTGTTCTTGGGCCCCACCATGATGATTGAGTTGGTTCACCTCTCATGATTTTTGCCCCGTATGCATCCTAACCATTTGAGTTCCGGACTCATGGGAAGTACCTCTCATTTGGTCAATGAGGTGGGAAAAGATAGAGACTAGTAGAAAAGACTGATGGACGCATCAGAGATTGTCGTACTCTCTATCTAGGATGACACGTGTCCAACCACTTGATCTGGGATCAAGTCTAGTGAGGCTTTGGACCTCCTACTGACTTCGGGTCAAATAAACCAACTTCGGGTTGGTATGTGAATCTTTGAGTCCATGTGAGGTTTCAGACCTCCAACCGACTTCAGGTCAGTGAGACTAACTTCGGGTTAGTATATATGACTCTCTTGAGTCCAAGTGAGATTTTGGACCTCCTACTGACTTCAGGTCAGGTAAACGAACTTTGGGTTGGTATGAGACTCTTTGTGAGTCCTATAGAGGTTTCAGACCTCTGGGCTGAATCTGTCAGCTGGGTATGATGTCTTTGTGACTGACCCACTTCTGTTCTGAAATAAATAGGCCAGCAAAGCAAGTTACAGCGGGATGATGCATGATGTTTGGATTGCACTAGTGGATGGAGTTCTCCCTAGTTGAGAGGGAGTGTTAAAATTGGACTAGGTCCAAAATCCAAGTTGTGCTGCTCAGATGACGATCCCAATATTTTTATTGGATTCCTCTTTTGGAGAGGTGTAAGATTGATCTAAAGATCATCTCAATCGGATGAGAAAAACATGTACTTTGAATTTATTCCACTTATGTGCTAGGTCGGCCTGGAATAAAATATAGACTTAAATGTCTTAAAGGACATGTCACACACCCCCAAATATTCCTATATATTGGAGAGACTTAGAGTTCATTTGAGACACATTGTTGTGGAGGAATTCTCTCTCTCTGGATAGCGTTAGAGCTATGATATATATGGATTGTTCTTTGTTTGGGTTGTTCTAGGGTGATGTGTGACACGCTTGGCTGAATGACCTATTGGAGACTTTGCTGGTAGAAGCATCCTGCTGATCATCGTAATGCCACCATTTATTATCTCTATTTTGGCTTGTCTTCTATCGATCTATTAGCATGTTCTATCTTCTTCAGTATTGTGCCCTAATCTGAAATGGCATAGAACATGTTCAGAAACTTAACACCTATACTCTTAATCATGAATATCTCATCGTTTTCAAGGTGATGTGATATACTAAGTATATTCCTGAGGGATGTTTGACTTCTCCATTTGAAATTCCATATTTGAAAAAGATGAAAAATATAACGAGTCATCTGCCACCTTCAGGTGCATTACTTCATAAGATTTACCTAAGGGATAAGTTGATTTCAATTAATCTAGAAGTAGTTGGGTTCATTGTGCTTGGTGGCATTGGGGTTCATGTCAAATACTAACGTGTAGTGAAAAATGACTGTTACAAAGTGAAATTTAGTAACTAAGATAAAGATTTCAATTTACCCAGAAGCAGTTGAGTTAATTGTGCTTGTAACATTTGGGTCCATGTGAAATACTCAAGTGTAGTGACAAAAAGTGTTAAAAGTGAAAGGTCGTAAATAAGGTAAACGTTGCTCAGTTTTAGTGACAAAAAGTGTTAAAAGTGAAAGGTAGTAACTAAGGTAAACCTTGCTAACAGTGTTGTGAATTAATAGTTGAAAGTGGGTGGTGTACCTGGGTTTTGTCAATATTTGTTGTTTCTAGGTTCTATTCACTTGACTTCAAATTTATGACTTTTCCATCTGCTAATTTTTAATCTCAACTGGCAGTTAGGGTTAGTGTGGTCTTATTTCTGAAGCATTCCCATTACATGCAAATCCAATGTACTCCAGGACACAGGTCAAATAATCATGCGGAATTTGTAGCCAAAGGAACATATCTCACATAATCATGCCGAATTTGTAGCCTTGGCCGTTAAGAACATATCTCGCAATAACCTCCCTCAAAAATATAAAAAAACTGCAACTAATGGTAACCACTGGGAAAACAAGAAAAATAATGTGAAAATGTGTTCTTACAGTGACTTCTTCATGAAATACAAGAGGTAATGCTCTCCTTTGGTTGACTATCTTTTAGCCATGTGCTCAGAGAGCTTAGCACAAAAGCATAGGCTCTCTCCAAGGAAGCTATGAAACTCTCATTTTCTAACGTTCAAAACCACTATAGGACTACACTAATCATTTCTAGCAACATATGAGTGCACTAATGATTAAGCTAATCACAAAGTTTTCTCGAACTCCAGAGATTGGTTATTTTTCCAGGTTTTTCAACTTTACTTTTAAATGGTCATTTCTTTTCATTGACTAAATAACAAATTAAATTATCATTGACTTGCTTCATGTCAAAAACTACAATTACTTCAAGTTAATACTTCAAGACAATACTCCTTTCGGCCTCTCTTTGCACCTTTTGGGGCAACTGCTAGTTTAATTGGTTTTATCTGTTAGCAAATTACTAGAACGAAACCCAAACTTTGCATTCATATCCTCCACCAAAAGCATTAATTTGTTGCTCAAACTATCCTCCGAAAGTATTTTTGGTTTCATATCCATGAAAGCATTAATTCCTCCATTCACCAATTCTCAAGTTTAACAAGAAACAAATCATCACACAACTATAATGGGAAAAAATTACTTCAAATTATTGATGCTAGCTTTTTCATGTGAATCAAACCCGTGTCCTTGGTTTTCTCACTTATTAGAACTGGAAAGGGAGCTCAGCCTCGATTTTATGGTGGTTTTTGACAGGCACGCGATGACAGATCCACAAACGCTCGCATAGGAACTGAGAAGAAAGGAATATTTCCACATTAGAATAACACGTTCTATATGCCTGTTTGAGAGGAATCCCCCTAAACACACTATTCAAAATAAAATGCAGTCGGAGAGACCAGTACTATGTCATTCAATTTCAAGGAAAACCATGCTGTTGAATTTTGAATTTAGATAAAACTATTTGAGGTTATTGAAGATTCTTCCCTCGTGGGAAACGAATCCACCACACTGGTTTTGTTGCAAATCGAAACCCTGAAGGGAGCTCGACTTCATGAGGGGATTTCACGGTCACATGATCAGAGATATGAGTAATAGATCTCGATTTAACTCTTAATATATGTATCTTACACCTTCTCAGATACCTCATTGCCACGGAAATTACATTTAGGGGTTTCAGAGTTTGCGCTTACGATGCTTACTTTAATTTAAAGATAGATTTTGCTCTCTGGAACTTGCAATATCTGAAAGCATTAAACTCAATATACCCTACATAAATATTTCTATCACAGTCAAAATCTTGGAGTGATCAAGTTTACACTCTGGTTTCTGGCTTAATTTAATCCAAACTTAGATGAATATATTAATTGAATCATGATCTCTAACCGATTTCATTTTTCATATACGCATGACATAAGAAAGGGACACAAAGAAATAAAAAAGGAATTGACATAATGGAGAAAAATAATAGTCATAAATACCTGTTACATAGGCAGCGAATGAATCCTCTGAGTAACCTTCTCGCTGTGCACCCATTAATTGTTGCATCTGATCCATTTGTTTGATTGGGTTTGAAATAACACATCGATCCTCCCTTAGGAGCTTCTACTTCGCTGGATCCATTGCGATCCTACCTGTTCCCTCATGTAATAATACACGCCCCTCAGAGTGCGAGGTTTACCCACTTCATGGAAATAGAAGTATGTTTTTGATGTTGTTGATTCAGATGGGGTTTTGTGCCTGCGCAAAACCTGAGGCAATAAATAAAGCACAACGGGACCCTACCCCAACCCAAAAAGAAGGGTATCGATCCATCCTCATTCATGGGGGAATATAAATGTGTATCATCCATCGAGTGGTAGCAATCATTCCTCATCATGGCTCTAGATCTACTGCTTCTCATTCAACTCGGTAAACTTCAACTACTGGTACTAATGATGGCTCTTCTCCTGCTGCCGATGCTGGCTCTCAAAAATATCTTAGGAGGGATACTTTCCCTAACTAATGTCTTAATAATTCCATAAATAAGTTGATCTTACGGCCCTTAATGATAGGAATTGATCCGGCCCTCAAAACTCCTTAGAAAAATGACCCGGGAGCCGCTTTTCAATACAATGCTACATTACGTGTTTGTGGTAATGCCAAAAGGGAAGAGCACAACAATGATGAGGCTGTCAGGATTTATGGTACCAAGCCCTGAAATGGGGTTTGGTTTGGTTTTAAAATTCATTAAACACTGGTCAAAATCCATGGAATCTGTGCATAAGGCGTAAATCCATTTAGAAGAGAGGTTACGTTAATGATGATGTCCGAATAAAAAAAACCCTCATCGCCATTTTTGCACACTTCAGTTTTTGTATCTAAAATCACCATTGCAGTGTTTTCGATCCACTCGTATTTTGGTCGTAAGCCAGATATTAAAATAAATTATCATAATACTTCATTACCATGTATATTTTAACTTCGTCAAACTATTTCATTCTTTTAACTCCATCAAACTCAACAAATAAGCCTTCATTCCCACCAAAAATGCAAGGTAGAGTGGAAATTTTTGTGTGGGAAATTAAAGGTACAATAACATGGATAGGGAGCATCTACTTAAATCACTAAATATATACCTAAACCATCAAGATGGTATCATTTTTTTAGTAAAATTATGAAATACCATGGAACATTTTAATTTATAATATATTTTTTCATAGAAGAAAAAATGCTTTTTTTTATTAATAATATACAAAAACAGTACATAATCTGAAAATTTTCCATCATTCAATATATATATCCAACAAGTGAGGTCACTGCACACCATTTGATCCAGATATTACATAGTGCCAACATTATGATACTATGTTCTGTTAGCACCTGAATTGGACCCCAGGCCGCAAAAGGCAAATCAGGGTAACAACTAAACCACGATCAGCCTTGTCGCTAGCCCTACAAGGACAGGAGAGGGCTCTCTCCATAAAAGAATATTCAATAAAGTGTAATAGAAATCTGATATTAGGCTAGGTAAAATCAGGAACGTGTGGGATAAAAAGGGACAATTTGAAACCGGGAATTAAATCAGGACACAGGTATTTCATGGGGCAAGATAGGCAGGAAAATTAGCAATTAAAATTTAATGATGATGGAATGGAAAGACTGGTGAGGAGCTGAAAAGGGCACAGCAAATGGATCCTTTGCAAACAGAAGAAAAAAAAACACATAGCATGAATGATTTCCCAAGGCAGAGCATATAAAGATGGATTCTACCTTTCTATCTTGAAAGCATTCAAAAGGAAATGTTTATGTATGAATGGAACACATAACAATTCACATATGAAACAAAGAAGAAAAACAAATGCTAAGTCTCATACCACATGGATCCCACAAATCAGAGCTGCATCTCTTATTAATTCCTGTCAAACTGTAGAATGTAGCGCAGAGATGTTTTTTCCACACTATTCCCCTACTTTCTCCAACTCAAACTACTTACAAATGATTTACAATTACAATAAATAGGCTGAAATTTGGGAACACAGATCCACAGAAAAGGGAGTTGTTCTAAAGCTGAAGAACTGAAATACAATCATAGAAAGTAGTACAACAATCTGCCCCTGAAAATAAGGGACAACATTACATTGACTGCTTTTGGACATTTTGCTGTTAGGCTGTATGAACGAAAATAGGTAATCTGATGAACAGATTTCCTATTTTGCTGCTTGCTGTAACAATCTTTGTTTTAAATAAGCTCTCGGCCCTTTGACTGTTCTTTTTCTTTCCATTATTTCTTTGTTATCTGACTTTTTAATAAAATGTCGTTGTAATAACATAAATTGAATTTATGTGTTCGTGAAGGGAAAAACCATGAATAGGAAGAAAGGGAGAGGAGGCAGGACCCATGTTATAATCGCAATCGGAGTGAGCCAGGCGGGGTGGTAAACATAAAACTTCTGATGCGATTGGGAAAGGGGAATGGAAAACCTTTGTAAAAACGAAATAGAAAAAATTTCCAATTTACAAAGGGGAAAGGGCTTTTGGTAATACAAATGGGCGGATATATTATGGTGGGCCCCAGGGGTCAATCGCATTGGAGATCGGGAGCGGGGGTAATCGTGATCGCAATCGGGAGAACATAACTTGCGATGCGATCGGATCAATCAGAGGAAGGGTGCGATCGGAGGATCGGAGTGATCGAAGGAGGACTTGCGATGCAATGATCGGAGAATGGCGCGATCAATCGCATTGGGGTATATTGCGATGTGATTAATCGCGCCACAAATACTTGTGATTGGCACTTCAAATAAACCCGCAATTTGGAAAGGTTGCGATTGCGATTAAATAAGGGGGAGGGGACTTGTAATAAAGTTCTTCGAGGTATGGTCAGGGAAGTGGTTTGGCATAATCGCATAAGTATTTATAATGCGATTTTACAATCGGAAGGGGGAAAAAGGGATTTCATAAAAAAGATATAGAACTTTAAACATAAATTTAAAGGGGAAAAAATGGGAAATAGGGGGTATATGAGGATATAAGGGCCTTTACTTCACTTAAGCATAAATTTCAATCCAGAAGTCAGTTTTGAGAGTGTAGCATATCTTTGGAAATCTCTTTCTGGGCTCTTTCTGATGGATCTACTTGGAAGATGATTTGGCATTGAATATGCTACGAAAAAATTCTCTGAAGGCAGGGACATCACTTTGTGGAGATGGCAACTTCTGAATTGTGACTTATTACATATGATGATATAAAATTACATAATTAATGATAATAAAGGAAAAATATTATGTTTCACCTCAAAACATGGTTTTGAGGTGAAAATTACATCAAGATGAATAAAATGTCTCTCCGATTCTTCCTGGTGCTGTGACTTTGAGCTTATTGGCTTCCTCATGACCTTGCCGATATTATTAACATTTGACTCATTAATTTGATCATGGTGAGACCCTAGAAACTGATGAGACCCATCCTATGACCTACTGATATGATTTTGAGAATGAAAGTGACTAATGACTAAAGACCATAGAAATGAAAATCAACAAGTTTCACATGAGGGAAAACTGATGAAGAATTACTACCATCAATGAATCCATGACCTAGTGGAATGGTGAAATTTATTCGGTATGAGACACCTAATATGGAAATGAAAAAGAGAAGTTTTGATCACTGATGGCAGTATGAATAGACTGATACTAACATTCACTCCAATGGGGATGGTAGCTCCTTCGAGGTGCCAAGAACACCGTAGACCAAGTAGCCTTATCCATTGGGCATGGAGTCAATAGCTAAAAACCAAACTGAATACTGAAAGAAACTTGACCCAAAAAGCTGACTCAAAAGTGACTCAAAGCTAACCTAGACAAAACTTAACATTTAAAGCTTGATGGCAGTATATGACCAAGACTTGAGGTTTCAAATCTTGATGATAACCGCCTGTGTTTCTAGAAGGCCAATGTGCCATCAGGCTATATCAAAATGCCAATGTAACTAATCAAGTAAATGCCTCTTTGATTGATTCTTCTGATCAGATGCTTTGGACAACAATAGATACTTGCAGTTGGGCATCCAAAAGCATAGTTTAACATGATCTCCTTGATCACTAAATACAACAATAATTACCTTCACTGCTGACTGCAATAAATTTGCCACTGGATCCTGAAAAACATAAAGATTTACCTCCTGCTGAAGAAACAAGGTGTCTTTTTCTCTTGATTCTGATCTTCCTTCACAATGTACCTTAGTAAGAGTGTGTTATTGGTCTTCAAAAAATTCTGAACAAGTAGATGAGCGAATTTCCTCTTGAAAAAACATTTCAAAACATGAGACATAGGAAGAAGAATCTGAATGGCAGTCCTGAACGCTCTGATCTTCTGTAATCTGAATATATTGTTGGTCATCTTCATATGATATGACAACCAGATTGTCATGTTTCTCATCATATTCATCAATCATAAGAGAAGAAACTTCAGATGGTTCTTGAGATCCAACACTTTCATTTCTATCATCTACCATAAATTTATCCAAAGAAACTCTTTCACTTACTTGAACAAACATCTCGTCTTGTTTTTCATTAAGGGAATGGATTACCTCCTTGTGAAGACTCTTTTCTGATGGAACGAGAACACTCAGGTCTATAACTCTGTTTTCTTCATTTGAGGTAGCCTCAACAATATAAATCTCTTTTATGGGACCTGGAACATCGTATTCTTCCTCATCACATTTTAACTCTAGATCTGGCTTAAATTTATCACTATGTAAGATTGGAATATCCTTTAGCGGCATCTCATCCTTTATTTCAATCAGTTTCGAAATAAAGCCTCTTCTTTCATCATTTTCAGCTGTACAAAGATCTTCAACCTGCTGATCTTGATAAGTATCCTCAAATATTTCTGTGTGCTGCTGAAATGAATTTTCATAGAGTGATTCCATGATTTCTTCGTCCATGAATTCGTCATCTCCATAAAAATTCTCAAGATTTTCAATGAAACTGTTAACATGTTCGCAACAGTTCTGAACTAACATTAAAGACGGAAAAGATTCTCTGTACCTTTCAAAGAATATGGTATGAAAATATTTTAAACCATAAATACAAGCAGGGGACAAAATTTGATACCAAGATCGAGCTTCATCTTCCAGAGTAGCCATAAACATTTTCATCAAACAGTTTTCATGAAAATTGATCTTTAATTTATGCACATGAATGTGAAATTTTACCAGATGAAGAGCAGCGTCATTACCTTCCACATTTATGAACATAGGAAAATTCTGAAGCCAATCCACCTTGGGCATTTTATTTGGGAAACCTGGAATATGATCTCGGCTCATGGGAGCATACCTTCTTGCAATACGTTCCACCTTAAAACAAATATATTAAAGCTACTGATCTTCCTGCAGTGGATTCACCATGAAGGATTTGATTTTCTGGATCTTTCAGTGAATGGAGTCGCCAGGTGAATGTTTTCGGCCTTTATATGCATCTGATTGTTGTTCACCATCAACATTCAGATCTAAACTTTGTCATCCTTTACCGGGGAGGATATGCTTTACTGTTTCAAATAAATTACTCCGCAGTGGAGTTTCCAGAGATGTTAGCACCTGAATTGGACCCCAGGCTGCAAAAGGAAAATCAGGGTAACAAATAAACCACGCTCAGCCTTGTAGCTAGCCCTACAAGGACAGGAGAGGGCTCTCTCCGTAAAAGAATATTCAATAAAGTGCAATAGAAATCTGATATTAGGCTAGGTAAAATGATAGGGATAAAAGGTTTAATAAAATGAATGAATTTTTCAGGGACGTGTGGGATAAAAAGGGACAATTTGAAACCGGGAATTAAATCAGGACACAGGGTATTTCATGGGGCAAGATAGGCAAGAAAATTAGCAATTAAAATTTAATGATGATGGAATGGAAAGACTGGTGAGGAGCTGAAAAGGGCACAACAAATGGATCCTTTACAAACAGAAGAAAAAAAAAACACATAGCATGAATAATTTCCCAAGGCAGAGCATATAAAGATGGATTCTACCTTTCTATCTTGAAAGAATTCAAAAGGAAATGTTTATGTATGAATGGAACACATAAAAATTCACATATGAAACAAAGAAGAAAAACAAAAGCTAACTCTCATACCACATGGATCCCACAAATCAGAGCTGCATCTCTTATTAATTCCTGTCAAACTGTACAATGTAGCGCAGATATGTTTCTTCCACACTATTCCCCTAATTTCTCCAACTCAGACTGCTTACAAATGATTTACAATTACAATAAATAGGCTGAAATGTGGGAACATAGATCCACAGAAAAGGGAGCTGTTCTAACAGCTGAAGAACTGAAATACAATCATAGAAAGTAATACAACAATCTGCCCCTGAAAATAAGGGACAACATTACATTGTCTGCTTTTGGAGATTTTGTTGTTAGGCTGTATGAATGCTATAGGGTAACTGCTTGGGTGGTTGGTTTTCGAGGATCCCTCTCAGGGCTTTCTGGTGCCCGAGGCAGACAGTAAGATTAGCTATGCTTTTCACAAAGATGGCATGAGCATGTTCATATTAGCTTGAAATAACTTGAAGGAATACAATAGAGAATTACCTCTTTGACAGTCTTGGAATCCCTTGGAGAGCGCTGTGCAGCAAAGTAAGAGTCCTTCTTCGCCAGCTCCAAATCTGAGACCTGCAATCAGTCAAAGCACCCGTGTAATTTCTAATATAACAAGTATCCTATCAATTAAATCAATAAACTACAAACATCTAGATTATACACATCTGAGCCATTCATATCATACTAAGTAAATATTGAAACAACAATAATAACATTAAGCATTGAATGGACAAAACGAACACAGTTCTATTGATTTTGCAAGAAGGAGGATTACAACCATCGGTTGTACCAAGCCCTCCTCAGTCTCCCAATCTCTCTTCTCTCTAGTGAAGAAGTCCAAGTCAACAAGCTCTCTAGGAGTCTCTTTGACTCTTGGCCTTCACAATGTCACACTATTCTCTATTCCACAAGTATACAAGAACCTTGAGCAATCCTTCGACCTTCAATTAAGAGCCTTCAGCTCCTTCTTATAGGAGAGGGAGAAAGCCATTGTTGCCATTCTCTTTCCACTAGTTTGGAATGGAAAAAACTTAGATGTTTCTTTGATCTCTATGCTTTTGCCTCCTTTGGAGTTTAGTCTCTCATGGCAATGACCAATAATGAACTGGTGCTTCTGCAGTTTCCTTTGTGAACTGACTCCTTTGTGAGGGAAAGTCGGAGATTCAAATCATTCTCCACGCTCTTTTCCCAATTCAAACTTAAAACATGGGTAATGCTTCCCTTCAGTGTAAACAGAGCGTTGCCCTAGCCACTAACGCGCCCAATGCACTGCTTGCCTGCGTTATAACGCTCTTGTTCTGTTCTTCATAGGCATTACCCTGGTAGAAATAGGTTTAACTTAGGTCTTTGTAGTTCTTCCATATTTGTCTTCCCCTCTGAGCTGATGAGGAGGAATTTTGACCTATAACAGATGCCCCCTAAAGTGTGAGGTTAGAGACGAAGACGATGGCCGAAATACTTTATAATTTGTAGAGATAGAGAGAGATTGAAAGACTGAGGAAAACCTGAAACAACAACATATGTCAGAAAATATAGTATTTGGCTAGAGTCGGGCATGTCCCATGCTCAGTAGCTTAAACAACATGATTTATCTAGAATAGAGATATGAAGAATCTGTCCACCAATAGGCACAATGTGGAAGTGTCTGTCATAACAGGACCAGGCTGAAGAAGCTGTCTCCATAAACAATATCGCAGCTTGGGGAAGGGAACACAAATTTAATGATGTAGCCTTTGCCCCAAGGTCTTGACCACCGATTCACTTAAACTGCATATTTCTCAATCATGTGAATGAGGGAGTTGTCGTCGAACATGTGAGAAATCATCTGATTACCAGTCAATAATGAAAACTGTTAACAGACGCGAAGGTGGCCACCGATAATGATGATGGTCCTTAAGATGCCCAGTACAATCTAGCGAGTGTGAATAAAAGGAGTTGAAGTCGAACACTTGTAGAATCATTCGACCAAGAGCCAATGATGAAGACCCTTGATCAAACACAAGACTACCTGCCACTGATGTCTGTAAGTATCTGGGTACTGATGGGTTTCTGGATCAACTTCCTAGATAAGGTGTTGAAGTCGACAGGAAGTGATCTGTTGAAAGGTAGGCACTGAGGCGTCCTACATCAGTCAACACGAAATGGAAACCAACTGATTTTTTTTATGATTTGAGATAAGGAAGAGTAAATGGGAACGTCAGACGACAAATAATTTTTGGCATAATGAGCGGTTTGGTTGATAACAGGAGCAGTAGATAACGAGATCTGCTTGAACAATAGAAGGCACTCTAGCAGGGTACTAGGCAGCTGAAGCGTGATGAACACCAAAGAGTGTGTTAGGATTTTACCGGTGCAGGGACACTGGGAAATAAAGGCTAATACTCATAGATGGTAGGGTTCGGCTAACTGTGAAAGAGTTTTCTGGGAAGTGCCATGTTCAAGAATTTTGCTGCCAAATCGACCTTTTTGGAAAGGTAACAGAGGTAGTATCCATTTTGTCCAAATTTTTCCCCGTCTGATTAAGTTTAACGAGTCTAGACGAGTAGACTCGGTGAATTTTTCATGTTTAGAGAGTCTGAAAAATGTCAGGAAAGACAACTCTGTGCCCCATCTGATTAGATTTAACGAGTCCAGATGAGCAAACTCGGTGAATTTTTCATGTTTAGAGAGTCTGAAAAATGTCATAAAAGACAACTCCATGTCCTATCTGATTGGGTTTAACGAGTCCAGATGAGTAAAATCGGTGAATTTTTCATGTTTAGAGAGTCTGAAAAATGTCGTAAAAGACGACTCCATTGGGGTACCTTTGTCATGTCTTGATAACCGGGCACGGCAAAGGGATAATAGTAAGCCCGAAACAGTTCATTTTCCGTGAGTTAGTCCATCGAATCCGGAAAAGTGAGAAATCTATGTTCAATGGACATCTACCTCATTTTGTTATGAGTACGAGGAGATGAAGTAAACTCAATATTCTTTGTGAAATTTTAACGAGTCCAACAAAGAAAAACTCGGTACCTCCGTGAAATTTTAACGAGTCACGCGGAGAAAACTCGATTTACTTTTTCTGTTTAAAGAGCTTTGAAAAAAGAGGAAAAGAATGGCTCCTTGTTCTTTGTCTCAATAGTTTAACGAGCCTGACAAAGGTGACTCGGGATTTTTTCGGTTTTATGAGCGAGAAAAAGATTCCTAAAAAGAATGCTCAGTACTTCTCCATAGTTTTAACGAGTCTGAAGAAGAAAACTCTAGGTTTTTCGGATTAACGAGCAAGAAAAGACCAAAAAAGAATGCTCGATGCCAACTTCGTGTAAGTTTAACGAGTCCGAAGAAGAGAACTCGAGGTTTTTCGGATTAATGAGCAAGAAAAATACCGTAAAAAGAATGCTCGATAAAACATGAGTATGTCTGCTCATAAATCTTGATCCCTTATTAGAATCATCAGTACCAAATCTCGAGAGTTGCGACATGTGTACAGCGAGAAATCACGACTTTTCCGACTGAATTAGGAGGGTCATGCCCCAGAATTTGCTATAAGAAGGTCAAAAGACTTTCATTTTCACTGTTTCGAGTGCTGTGAAGAAGCTCTAGAGTGGAAAAGGGGTGAAAATTTCAGCTGACGATTACGGTCAATCCGGGCAACAGTTTTCTATTCTGCAAGATCCAGGTAAGAGCTAGAACCTCCTGTTATCATTTAATTGCCAATTTGTTAGTTTTTGCTGGTTCAAAATTAGGAAATTTTGAGGCCCTAGAAAAATATTTGCGCCTAACGCGGGTCAGGAGTATAACAACCGCGTTAAACGCACAACCCGTGATGGAAGTGCGCGGTAGAACGCTCTGTTTTGTACTAGTGCCTGTGTTAGGTGCAACATGCTTTCTAACAATTCAATTTTTTCCATTTTTGAAGTGGTCCAGGCAAATTTTAATCGGTTGGAAATGTTGCATTTGCAGGTGTTCAGCTGTTAATCATGAGTATCTGGCGAGAGAGAGAGCATGAGCGGGAAGAACGAGAGATGGTGACGGATGCGGCAAGTTTAATGGCTCTCCGGAGGTTCGGATTGCTTAAATATGCCCGTTTAGAACTGATGTGGGGTCAAGAGGACCTCCTGAGGTGGCTGATCCAGCAGTGGGACGAACGACATCATGTCTTTCGGATTGGTGGCAATGAGCTCGCCATCGAAAAAGATGATGTTTACTTTTTGACCGGCTTGTCATGTCGTGGGGCGAGGCCCAATTTGACGGGGTCCAGAGCTGACCCTCGTTCCACTACTGATCTGATCCATGCGCACTACATACGTGGTGCCCAGTCTGTGAGTAACCGAATACCTATTGCACAGGTGACTCTGAGACCCCTGCGGGATATATTATGGATGATCGTTCGCTTGGCAGGTGCCAAGAGTTAGCATGTGGCGACCAAGGCTCAGATGCTCTTAGCCTTGGATTGTATGTAGCCTCAGGTTTTCGACTGGTGTGACGGTGTGGTCCGTCGGGTCCGAGCAGAGCTTACTACATGCAAGACCCGTACTCAAAGAGAGTTTGGGTACGGTACAATAATTGTTTCTTTCATACTGGAGTGGATACCACTGATGAGGCCCAGGATCCCTACAGCGCCATTGGGTCCACGCAAGCCGAGACAGGCTCGGTGGGCCACTTTGCTTCCACGGACTGGAGAGGGTCCCGTCCGTCACTGTTTTGATGAGGGATTTTTTGATTGGCTGGACTCTCAGATCATCATGATTGAGGATTATCCCTATGCAGGGATGAACTTCACAGGCGACCCTGAGTTAGTCCTGCCCCCTGGCACCTAGTGGGGGCCTGAGGGTAAGAAAAAATGATCAGTGTTTTTTCAAAGAAGTTTTTTGTTTTTAGCTTTTGAATGTTTATGTACATTTTTTTTTTTTTTTTTTTGAAAAGGGGTGAAAATTAAGTTTTGACATGAAACTTTTGCTTGCTTGACATATATGTGGCACCTGTCCGTCCAGCTGGGGCCCCTCGCTATGCACGGAGAGGACTGCAGCTACCCAGGGCTGGCGCACCTGTAGAGGAGGCGGAAGCCGGCGACGACGATGATACCCAGATTTTACATGAACTCTCCAGGAACCTGGAGGGTCTGAGTATGGGTATACCACCGCTTCCTATGCGGGAGCTTCCAGTTCGTCTGCAGCGGCATACTGTGGGTGTGCTGGAGAGATACCTGGTTCCTCTAAGGAGGATAGCTAGAGCAATTGTATGCTATTATGAGCATCAGGCTTAGCTGGTGGAGTAGATGTATTAGTGTCAGAGCATGGCTTAGTGTAGCCAAATTTTGTAAAACACCCCAAGTTTTGGGAGATTTTTCTTTTTGATGTTTACTGTGTACTGGACATGACATATGTATATATATATTTTTGGTGATTTTGTGTTTTTAAATTTTTATGCATTTTTTGATGTGATAAAAATATATGTACTCATGAGTAAATCTTTTACAATAAATATGACAAATGCCAATCTAACACATAATTTTCCAAAGAATCAGCTAATGCATTAAATTCCCTAGGAACGTGCTCAAATGTGATTGTTTGAAATTGACGCTCTAAAAGTCGCACTCATAAAAAATAACGTAACAACACAGGGTGGCAGACACGGTAATGATTGTTTAACTGCATAATGATGAGTTGGGAATCTAACCTGACCACTAAATCGGAGATTTCACGAGATGCCGCTTCCGTGAGGAGTTGGATCACTGACATGTACTCGGCGACATTGTTGGTGGCGGTACCCAGGAAGATCCCCCCGAAACCAAGAAGGTCTGACTCAGGAGTATAGAGAACCCAAGCAGCTGAAGCAATGTGCCTAGTGTGACGACTAGCACCGTCCGCATACCCGACGTATGATAACGAGTGTGATGACATCTGTGCGAAAGAAAAATATTACATGAGAAAAACACCTTAAACCAAACAAAAAATCCAGAAGCATCAAAATAAAAATAGGAAAAACTTATATACATAAAATTACAAAGCATATGCCTAGTGCGAAACTAGGCAAAATACTTCTTCAGATAGAGCCCGTTGCGGGGCTCCTCGAGTGGAATTCCATTACAGTCCTGTAGTTCGTAAGCTCTTTTGAGAGGGATTTAGTAACGATGTAAGGACCGAGCCACAATGGTTGGAGTGTTCCTGCCCCCAAGAGGTCGTGCTTTTGATCATAAAGTAGAACAAGATCGCCCTCTTGGAAAGAAAGAGGCTTGACAGATTTGTCGTATTGAGCTTTAACTCGGCGCTGGTGAGCTTCGAGTGCTAGTGTAGCATCTCGAAAAGTTTCGTCCAAATGATCGAGCGAGAGCAAGCGCTCTTCTGTGGCGGTGGTGCCAGGCAGGAGTTCAACGGCCAATTTAAGCGATGGGATTTCACACTCAATCGGAAGTACTGCCTCCAGGCCGAAAGCAAGTTGGAAAGGTGTGAAGCCTGTGGCAGTTTTAACTGATGTTCGGTATGCCCATAACGCGGAATACAACTTCCGATGCCATGTGGTTTTATGGTTTCCGACCAATCGACGAATCATGGTTTTGAGGACGCCATTTATGGCTTCTACTTGACCATTAGCTTGAGGATAATAAGACGAAGATTGATCTTGTCGGAAACCTAGCATGGATGTTAATTCGGTCATCATATGATTTTGAAAGTGAGATCCATGATCGGTGACAATCGATAGGGGTACGCCGAACCGACAGATTACCTGATTAAACAGGAAGAGAGCGGCGGTTTTGCCATCGGCCTTAAAAGTGGGAAGGGCTTCCGCCCATTTCGTAAAATAATCGACTGCAACCACGATGTAGTTGTGTCCATTTTCCGAAGCGGGATTGCAGGTGACGAAGTCAATTCCCAATTTAGCGAAAGGACCGACGGAGATAACCGGGTGAAGGGGGGTAGGATGTGCGCGCATTTTCTTTGTGAAAATTTGACATGGATGACACTTCTGGACTGCTGTAATGCAATCTTTAAACAAAGTGGGCCACCAGTAACCGACGCGCAAGATTTTTTGGGCAGTAGCTATGCCCAAAAGATGACCACCACATGCCCCTGCGTGGCAGTCATTCAAAACGCGTTCTGCCTCATCGATAGTGAGACAACGTCGGAGAATAGTATCAACACCACGACGATATAGTGTATCGTTTAGCACGAGGTAGTGCTTTGCTTGGTGGCGGATACGACGACGATCGTCAGACGTGAGAGCTGGGCAGAAGCGTTGGGTTTGTAGGTAGACTAAGATGTCTCCATACCAGGGGTCCGAAGAGTCGACCAAGTAGACAGATTCATCAGGGAATGGATCATGAGCTACTTCTGTCGGGTCGACTCTGGGAAGGTCCAATAATAATTCGGCGAAGACAAGGGATTTATTTGCTTTGGCAGCCGTGAAAACCAAATCAAATTGTTGGAGGATGATGATCCATTTGGAATATTTCCCTCCAATAATTTGTCTAGACAAGATATGTCGCATGGGATTTTCCAAAGCAATCACTGTAGTCTGTCGCAGCAATATATAATGTCGGAGTCGGGTGATGGCGAAAACTACCGCCAGAGAGAGTTTCTCCACATGTGAATAACGTAATTCAGGTCTGATTAGACCTTTTGATAAATAGTAAATCACATGTTCGCTGTCGTCATCGTGTACTTGAACCAAAACCATTCCAAGTGAGGATGGTGATGCTACCAGATAGAGGAGAAAGTCGCGTGAGTAATCGGGGGAACTAAGGAGTGGGGCTGAAACAAGTGCATGTTTTAAAGCATCAAATGACCGTTGAGCTTGGTCATCCCACAAGTATAGTGTTCCTTTCTTCAATAATCGCATGAAGCCTTTCGTCATCTCAGCATAGTTAACGATGAAACGTCGCAAAAATTTTGCCTTCCACTGCAAGCTTTGGAGTTGAAGGATGGATTGTGGTGCCGGCAATTCAACAATTGCTTTGACCTTATCAGGATCAACCCTAATCCCGTGCTTGGAAACAATGAAACCTAACAATCGTCCGGACTCGACCATAAATACGCATTTATGAGGATTCAAACTTATATTGTAGAACCTACACCTAGCAAAAATTTCTCTTAAATGAGCCAGGTGGTCTCGTCGCTTCTTGGAATGAGCCGGAAGGTCATCCAAGTAAGCTTGTACAATATGCCGAATGTCATGAAAAGCATAGTCCATAGCCCGCTGAAAAGTTGCTTTAGAATTCTTTAGGCTGAATGGGAGTTTTTTATACGCAAAAATGCCCCAAGGACAGATGAAAGAAGTTTTATGTTGGTCGTCTTTTTTTATAGCAATCTGGTTGTATCCCGAGAATCCATCCATGAAGGAAAAAGATTCGCATCCAGCACAATCGTCGAGAATTTGATCAATGAACGGCGTAGGATAGTTGTCTTTGGGACAAGCGGCATTCAGATCACGATAATCGACGCAAAATCGAATAGTGCCTTGTTTTTTATCAACGGGAACCAGATTGGAAACCCATTCAGTTAAGGGAACGAGATAAATGAAGCCAGCGTTTAAAAGTTTTTCTACTTCGACCTTGATGGCGGATGCTTTGCGCGGGTGGACAGGTCTAAGTCGTTGTCGGATTGGTTTAGCATTGTCATAAGTCTTGATTTCGTGCTCGACAATAGAAGGATCTATGCCGGGCATTTCGTCATAAGACCAAGCAAAGACATCGCGGAATTCTTTAAAAAGAGATGTGAAGGATGCAATTTCCTCAGGATTGCAGTCGGCTCCAATCTGAATATTTTCCACGATACCCGTTTTGACCGAGATATCAATGAGCAGTGTCTTGGAAATATTACCCATGTTCCCTTCTGAATCGATAGTGTGAACAGTCGTATAAGAGGAGGGAACTATCTCAGGTTGGTCAAAAGACGGGATTTCAGTTTTTATCACCTCCGAATCAATCGTCGAAGTGCGATGGTGAAACTCTCCCCAAGATCGTTCTTCTAATGACATGATCTCTCGAATAGCTTCGTCTATAGGCCAGAATTCATTGAGGAGATCCTTAGAGAGAACTGTGATGGGAGAGAGGTTTGTACCTGTGGTCAAAACCATATTAGTGGAGGGTTCAGATGTGATTTGTATGGCTTGGTAAGCCAACTCGACCGACGAAAGCGGCATCTGATCTCCATAGGAATCAATATCTGAAGGTGCCGGGATGATCCATGGGTCAATAGAGCCATCTGAAAAGGTGGATATCATTGCAACCGTGTTTGGGATCTGCAGCGGCGGTAGAGGAAAACAACCCAGTAGGGAAGATGCCTTCAGAAGACCGGTACTGATACTGACGTAAGAGTCAGTGACACCTCCTATTAGGGGTACAGAGCTACTTGGTAAAGTGGAATAATCAGGGGTGCAGAAGGATAGTTGATCGAATGTGACTATTCTCCCATCCAATGGAAATAGGATGAGTCGGAAGACCGAAGACACGATGGCGGTCATAGCATAAGACCAACTGCGACCGAGCAATAGATTATAGTCGAGATGACGTTCTACGACTTCAACGTCCACGTTTACCATTTTCCCACTCAGAGTGATGGGAAAGCTAGCAAGGTATCCTTTTGGTAGGAAAGTGTGGCCATCGAAAGCTTTGAGGGAATTCGATGGTGGGGTTAGAGTAGGAGAACCTAAATTCAGCCAGCAAGCTTGTGACATAACGCAGGTTGAAGCACCTTCGTCTATGACAGTGCGATGGATGGGTCTCCCTTTCGACACAACCTGCACCTGGAATGCGAGTTGATGTGAGAGGCGAGGTTTATCCTTTTCCATATCAAAGATTGCTAGCGTGGAATCCTGGGGGTCTATTCCGCCAATGGCCGAAAGCAAGGCTTTCCTTTGTGCTGGACAGGTTTGTAATACTTCAAGTGCAGACATAGCTGACGGTGCCTGCGCCAAATCTTATACAATATTGTAGTTTTGGGCTGCACGTGCAGAGGTATTATGAGTCGTGCGTTGAAGTGTCCCTTTGGGGGGACGAATTACAGGTTCAACAGTAGGCCTTTCGATATGCAAATCGTTGGGCGGCGGTGGATTGGAACTAGTTCCAGGTTCCTAAGCATCTATGGTAGGAGTTCCATAAAGCTTGGCGCGAGTTTGAAGGTCAATACTCTCGATGCCATAAATGGAAGATGGTCCTTCGCCGGAAGGATACGAACCACCATTGCCCCGTTGATGGGGTTGTGGCGGGTTGTCAACCATATGTTGATGTTGCTGCTGTTGATTGGGGAAGGGATTGTGAAGAACGGCAGGTGTTCTCCCAGAATCCTTGTTAGCAATAAAATCGGTGCATTCCTGCAACCGAGGACATTTGTATGTCAAGTGGTCCTCCGCACAGATTTTACAAGGAAATTTCATGGGTTTATCCTTTCCTTTTTCATTAGCAGCATTTTTCTGATTAGAGTTATTCTGATTATTCGACTGCTCTTCCGAAGAAGATGTTTTCTTCTTATTCTTCCTATTTTTCCCGTTGGTTTTTTGTGAGGTTTGCACCGAATTTACCTCAGCGGAAGGGAGAGGAGTCGTTTGATGGGGGGCGGTGGCAGCCGAGGATGGCTGGGAGGTTTTCCCCCGAGACTGATTGGTGGCTACACCAGAGATCGCGCCAATGAGACCATCGGCATGAGCTCCGGTTTTCTTAGTAGCTGGAGGGTTCGGGTTACCAGGGGCATGGGGGAGCAGATCGTAAAGCATGCCAGATTGTGAATAGATTAAATCCAGGTGCTTGGCACGACGGATACATTGATCTTCTGTCACCGCACTAGAAAGGCCAATGTCTTTAGAGATATGGGGTAAAAGAGACTTGCAAAACCAATTGGCTAAGAGATGGTCCGGTATTGGCGCTTTGACAAGCCTCCTCCTACGTCTCCATTCATGAATATGGTCGGAGATGTGGGTGGCGGTGTCTTGGCATAGTGATGTTAACAATTCTGTGACGGTTTCCACTCTAATTGGTAGTTGAAAGTTCTTTAAGAACTCCGTCGCTAAAGCGCCAAACGTATTGATGGCGGCGCGTGGTAATTCAATGTACCACTTGGCGGCATTGCCTGTAAGGGTGCGGGAGAATAGTCGAAGGCGGACACTATCATATACCATGGAATTGGATATGGACCACAAATGGAAGGTAGTGATGTGTGCGGCCGGGTCGTCCCCATGCTTTCCGTCAAACTTCGGGATATCGGACGGAATCTTATGCGATATAGGAGGCCAAAGCGAGTTGTGATTGATGGGGTCGTTTGTCAGCTTATGGATGTCGGGTATGTCCAAAGCTGCCAAGAAAGGCAATTGTGGATTTGCCCCCGAGTCTAACCAAGGCAGTATGGGCTGACTACTTGGACCATAGGGTCCTCCCATCCATGTGTTACCAGAAGGGTAAGTGGGACTTTGATAAAAACCTCCCATAGGTGGAGGAGTAGGAACATACGGTTGCTGTCCATAGGGCATAGTGTATTGAGGGGCAAACGGTTGGTTGCCCCCAGCATAAAAGTTCCCTCCCACTCCAGATGGAGGTTGGGGTTGGTTAGTCCAAATGGATGCAATAGAGTTTCCCGGAGGCATACTAGTACTTGCATAATTTGGCAACGGTATAGATCCTACACCTATGTTTGAACCACTTAAGGGGATAGTATTTACAATAGGTTTTCCCAGTTGTCCTAAGGATTGCATAGGAAGAGAAATATTCCCTGCTACCTGTGTACTGATAACACTGCCCCCTGGTATAGTGGCCAGGGGGTTTGAACTCAACAGAGGGTTCCAACCGAAAGGGTTGTTAAAGGGCACCGAAGTAGTCATGCTCGTGGGAGGAGCCACCGTGGTCCCCAACGTGGTTACGGTAGGAGTAGATGCCGAAGGGTTCGGTAAACTACTGACAGTTGTGTTAACCATAGGGCTAGGGGTAGGCATATGTTGACTACTGGGGTTACCCAGTAACGGCATAGAACTGACCACCGGCGGGGAGGATGATGGCGAACCAGGAATGGTTGCCATTGGTATCGACCCTGTGGATACCGGTGGAGAAATAGATGTTGGTGTTGCTGCAGACATATCTTGGCACGGTGGAATCTGGACTATCACAGGTCCTAACGGATCAGTTAGCGGAGGATTGTAATTAGGTACAACGCCTTCAGTGAAAGGGTCCTCCGGAAGTTCCGGCTGATAAGGGTCTATGTGATAATCAAGATTAGTCAGAGGAGACTGCTCTTCCGTAGAAGGCCCGGGTTCACCAAGGTTCAATCTTTCCTCTAGAGTAAGAGGAGGTAGACCTTGCTGTCGTCGAGACAGACGGCGTGGGTTAGGGGACGCCACGGTGACCGGTTTAATTTTAACAAATTTTATTAAAATGTGATATATTATGAAGTCTCAAGTGACAGTAACCACACACTTACTAAAAAGAAAAGACTCTCTAAAATCAATCAGCAAGCAGCCAGTATAGGGTGCCCTGTCTGAGTACTACCGTTCACTGGTGATGAAATCCAGTCTCACAATAGCATACAGAGAGGGTTGGTTGAAAGTACAGTTACGGTCACTCTAGAGCTTCGCCCGAACCTCAAACGATAGGTGTAAGCACTCTCGTGAAGACGAGTACCCTCCTAAAGACCGAAGACAGAGTGGGTCCGTCTATTTCAGGTACCAGGACAGCCCGTCCCAATCACCTTGTGTAAGTCCCTAAAAGTATGGCCACTAAGGATACCTCAAATCACAGACATCATCGGGGGGGTCCACGGTTAAGGACAGTGTGCTATATGGGCAGAATACCTAGATCCCCGATCTAGTTTCAACATCCCTGAAGGGAACCCCAATATATAACACACCCACAGGATGCAGTCGAAGGCGGGCTACCTTCTAGTGCACCCAAGTGTTGTCTCGCGCTAAGCTCCGGTAAAGGAACGGTCCCGATAATGTGAGTGCAACAGGATTTCACTCGTTAATGACTCTATTTTTCAAGTTTTGAGATCTTGGGTAGTTTTCTCAATTTCCTAACCCAAGATCCTAGCCTAAACTACTGTTTGTGTGAGCACAAAAAAGAGTAATTAGATTGATTTTAGTGTCGCTTTATTTTTAGTGTACTTTGTTATTAGTCTTGCGGAGGGGGAATGGACGTATGAAGTATAGTGAGACTCTGACTCAAGAAACCATGCAAAACATGCTCTAAATATTAACTTCAATGAAGAGTGTTTCTACAAGGAGAGGTTTCTTTTTCAATCATCCATGCACCAACATTTAAATAACACAGCTCAACTTTTAAGATTCAGACTTCTATCTACCTCTTTTAACAATATGTGAACTAAACTTTCAGAATAAACTCAGCTAAATGCAGAAAAATAAAAATAAAAATTTCTCTTTTTTAAAAAAGTAAATGCTTTGCACACTAACTAAATAAGAGAAACAAATAATCAATGCCAGTTTAGCAGACAAGCACAGGGATTCAGTCAGTGAAAGGTACTGGTGGCCAAAAAACTCTACAGCTAAAACACAGTCACAGTAGTGAACAGTAAGGTTTTTGGCTGAGTAACGCTCTGTTTGTGAGAAAATACAGTGTTATAACGCACTGTATTTAAGCCTAGACCACATTATAACGCACTGGATAAACTGCATAGGTCGCGTTAACGAGGGAAAAGCTCTTCAGTTGGCCAGACAGGAACATGATTGAACTCTGCAAGCGTTTGGTATGTCTACTGGGCATCAAAAAATGGTCGGAAGGATACTGAACAGAGGAGAGAAGAAATGAAGGGAAAAAATAGTCTGGAAACTATGGGGAAACTCCCCAGCGGAGTCGCCAATTCTGCTATAGGGTAAATTGCTTGGGTGGTTGGTTTTCGAGGATCCCTCTCAGGGCTTTCCGGTGCCCGAGGCAGACAGTAAGATTAGCTATGCTGTTCACAAAGATGGCATGAGCATGTTCATATTAGCTTGAAATAAATTGAAGGAATACAATAGAGAATTACCTCTTTGACGGTCTTGGAATCCCTTGGAGAGCGCTGTGCAGCAAAGTAAGAGTCCTTCTTCGCCGGCTCCAAATCTAAGACCTGCAATCAGTCAAAGCACCCGCGTAATTTCTAATATAACAAGTATTATGTCAATTAAATCAATAATAAACATCTAGATTATACACATCTGAGCCATTCATATCATACTAAGTAAATATTGAAACAACAATAATAACATTAAGCATTGAATGGACAAAACGAACACAGTTCTATTGATTTTGCAAGAAGGAGGATTACAACCATCGGTTGTACCAAGCCCTCCTCAGTCTCCCAATCTCTCTTTTCTCTTTAGTGAAGAAGTCCAAGTCAACAAACTCTCTAGGAGCCTCTTTGACTCTTGGCCTTCACAATGTCACACTATTCTCTATTCCACAAGTATACAAGAACCTTGAGCAATCCTTCGACCTTCAATTAAGAGCCTTCAACTCCTTCTTATAGGAGAGGGAGAAAGCCATTGTTGCCCTTCTCTTTCCACTATTTTGGAATATAAAAAGCTTAGATGTTTCTTTGATCTCTATGATTTTTCCTCCTTTGGAGTTCAGTCTCTCATGGCAATGACCAATAATGAACTGGTGCTTTTGCAGTTTCCTTTCTGAGGGAAAATCGGAGATTCAAATCATTCTCCGCGCTCTTTTCCCAATTCAAACTTAAAACACGGGTAACGCTTCCCTTCAGTGTAAACAGAGCATTTCCCTAGCCACTAACGCGGCCAATGCACTGCTTGCCTGCGTTATAACGCTCTTGTTCTGTTCTTCATAGGCGTGACCCTGGCAGAAATAGGTTTAACTTAGGTCTTTTTACTTCTTCCATATTTGTCTTCCCCTCTGAGCTGATGAGGAGGTATTTTGACCTATAACAATGAACGAAAATAGGTAATCTGATGAAAAAATTTCCTATTTTGCTGCTTGCTGTAAAAATATTTGTTTTAAATAAGCTCTCGGCCCTTTGACTGTTCTCTTTCTTTCCATTATTTCTTTGTTCTCTGACTTTTTAATAAAATGCTGTTGTAATAACATAAATTGAATTTATGTGTTCGTGAAGGGAAAAACCATGAATAGGAAGAAAGGGAGAGGAGGCAGGACCCGCGTTATAATCGCAATCAGAGTGAGCCGGGCGGAGTGGTAAACATAAAACTTCCGATGCAATTGGGAAAGGGGAATGGAAAACCTTTGTAAAAACGAAATAGAACAAATTTCCAATTTACAAAGGGGAAAGGGCTTTTGGTAATACAAATGGGTGGATATATTATGGTGGGCCCCAGGGGTCAATCGCATCGGAGATCAGGAGCGGGGGTAATCGCGATCGCAATCGAGAGAACAGAACTTGCGATGCGATCGGAGGATCGGAGCGATCATAGGAGCGGATGCGATCAGATCAATCGAAGGAAGGATGCGATCGGAGGATTGGAGCGATCGAAGGAGGACTTGTGATGCGATGATCGGAGAATGGTGCGATCAATCGCATTGGGGTATATTGCGATGCGATCAATCGCATCGCAAATACTTGCGATTGGCACTTCAAATAAACCCACGATTTGGAATGGTTACAATTGCAATTAAATAAAGGGGAGGGGACTTATAATAAAGTTCTTCGGGGTATGGTCGGGGAAGTGGTTTGGCATAATCGCATATGTATTTATAATGCGATTTTACAATCGAAAGGGGGAAAAAGGGATTTCATAAGGAAGATATAGAACTTTAAACATAAAGTTAAAGGGAACAAATGGGAAATAGGGGGTATATGAGGATATAAGGGCCTTTACTTCACTTAAGCATAAATTTCAATCCAGAAGTCAGTTTTGAGAGTGTAGCATATTGTCGGAAATCTCTTTCCGGGCTCTTTTTGATAGATCTACTTGGAAGATGATTTGGCGTTGAAAATGCTGCGAAAAACTTCTCTGAAGGCAGGGACATCACTTTGTGGAGATGGCAGCTTCTGAATTGTGACTTATTACATATGATGATATAAAATTACATAATGAATGATAATAAAGGAAAAATATTACATTTCACCTCAAAACATGGTTTTGAGGTGAAAATTACATCAAGATGAATAAAATTTCTCTCTGATTCTTCCTGGTGCTGTGACTTTGAGCTTATTGGCTTCCTCATGACCTTGCCGATATTATTAACATTTGACTCATTAATTTGATCATGGTGAGACCCTAGAAACTGATGAGACCCATCCTATGACCTACTGATATGATTTTGAGAATGAAAGTGACTAATGACTAAAGACCATAGAAAGGAAAATCAACAAGTTTCACATGAGGGAAAACTGATGAAGAATTACTACCATCAATGAATCCATGAACTAGCGGAATGGTGAAATTTATTCGGTATGAGACACCTAATATGCAAATGCAAAAGAGCAATTTTGATCACTGATGGAAGTATGACTAGACTGACACTAACATGTTCAATATAGCCAATCCTCATACAAGATAGGTCATAAAAAATGCAACTTAATTCTTAAAAAAGCTTGATAGAAAGCAAGTTTAAAAATATTTACAAAGCCGAATGCAAAATAAGAGAATAGGAGCGATGGCCGACTTCAATATATATAATGACAAAAACTCGAAGCCAAAAAAGAGCCATGTGAAAACTGAGCAAATGTGGTTATGGAATTTGTATGGATCTCTCCTCAATTATCTAACAGTCCATGGAGTGCTGCATCTGAATCCAACCAAATGATTCGGCCAGACCCAAATTTGAGAGAGAGTCTGCTCGAGTATTAACTTACTGGAAAATGTGTTGGATGCCAGAAACATGTAGTCTCATAATCAAGTATTTGATGCGGGTGATCCAATTCATGAGGTTGGGAGGTTGAAATTGTATCGCCCCATTAACACCGTCAATAACAGATTTTTCATCCCCGTACACATGGAGGGAGGTCACCTGAAGATTATAAGCCATCCAAAACACACTCCAGAGAGCCATAAATTCTACCTCTGTGTTAGTGCCTGGACCAC
The DNA here is from genome assembly GCA_034641835.2 of Pinus albicaulis. Taxonomy (NCBI): domain Eukaryota; kingdom Viridiplantae; phylum Streptophyta; class Pinopsida; order Pinales; family Pinaceae; genus Pinus; species Pinus albicaulis. The sequence goes on from CM076582.1 coordinate 149,750,392, forward strand.
CGTTCCATAAGCTGTGATACTGATATTTATGATTGAGTTTAATCTAGGAACCACATCCATAGATGCCCTCCTGCTTTTCTCCATCAAAGTATCCTGCAGGTAGGGCCATTGGGAAAGGTTGAAGACGATGAGAAATATTTCAAAGAGGGAGAGATTTGGAAGGGAGACCACTGATCCACATCATGATAGATCTGTAAACTTAAGAGTGAACCAACAACCTCCCATTGAAAATGCAACGGTTCCTGGCAAGCCATACTTCCCAAAATAAAAAGAAAGGAAACATTATGTATTTCTGAGGTGCTTCCTCCCAATATTCGAAAACCTGAGTAATATTCATGGGCAACCATGCAGGATCAAGCAGATAACGAGATAAAAAATACCAAATTGTATGTACCTCAAGGGAGGATAGAAGGATGTGAGCAACAAATTCGAAATCCAACAAACAAAAAGGGCAACGGTCAGGACCCAGGAAGCCACGCTTAGTCAAATTATCCCAAGTTAATATTTTGTTTCTCCACACTAGTCATCCGAATAAAATAATTTTAGATGGGATAACCCACTTCCATAATAATAATGATGTTTAAAATACGCCTTATGATGGTCTACTTATACACATTGATTGTTCACGAGGTGTAGGGGTATGTTTCTAACATCAATGCCCTTGAAAGCTTTGTCTTGAAAGCACAGTAATTAGAATTTTCTTTAGTTAAGCACATTTTTGTGGTGGAATGAAGTTTATCAGATATCTATTTATACTTTGTAGAGGTTTGACTTTGTTTTTCCTTTGAGTGTTGGTGAGGTTTCTTTGCATTTTTTGCATCATAGTCTAAGGTCTTTTGACCTGATTTTTTAACATGAAAGCTTTATGCTTATTGGAAATATATTTGAAATACCTGCATGATCAAGAAAATGTTATGGTTAATTAAATTACTAATTAGGTACTACAGAAAGAGGATGATGCTGAGAGGGCTTGCCTGGGTGACTCTGGGAGCAACCCGGAGGTGGTCAGACAAAGCTCTTCTAAGTTACAAATCTGAAGAGAAAAAACTAGTGATGTATATGTGGTTGATCAACCTGGGCTGTATGGAAAATCTTGGCAGAGAGTGTTTACCTTTCCGTGTCTTCACGAAAGTAGGTTTTATGGTCACAAAATAAGATCACTACATGTAGGTGATGGTTCTGTAGTAAGTTCTCAGCCTTATCTTCAGAATGGCTAACAGAGAAGATCAGGTTTGAATACAGGATATAAGTTGATGAATTTGGAGATTTAGAGTTAAAGAAAATATTGAGGTGATGTTTGGCTAGGTGCTAATTTGTAGGGTTTTCCATTTTTTTAATTTTCTTTGCTGTGCTTTCTACCATGCTACCTAGTTGCTTTCCTGTTGCCCTAGCATTTTAACTTTTTCGATGTCTATCTCTCTATTTTTTCTTGCCCCATTTGGTGTCAAAGGCCTTTCATCAAGGACCATTTGGGAATCCAAGTTCCCAAAGGATTTTAGGGATTGAGAACTTTCTTCATAGGTCTTTTTCTTCTCCCTCAACCCTTCAATCCCCCTCCTCTCTCCCTAGAAGATAAATTCCCTTTCTTAAAAGGAAAGCAAGTCCCACTCTTTATTTTATCTTAGGGAAAGGGTTTCAAGGGTCACTTCCCACCTATTCATTAACCTATAATCTACAAGTGACTTCCTAAACTACCAGAGCTCCACCCATCGGTGAAAGTCCGTGAAGAGCAAAAAGCCTTAGCTGTGGTGACAATGGGCTAAGCCTCCATCGTTTACCTTGTCCTAGCAGTTTCCCTCTTAGGAACCCTTTTTAGGTCCACTACTAGTTTGAGTGGTAACAAGTTGTTCACAATTCCATTTGTGAACAACTCTTTGGTATGCCCAATTTTTCCATACTATAGCTCCAATATGAGAAGTCCAGGGCTATGGAGGTTGCCCTTCTTCTCACTGAATCAATCCTCTACAATATAGTGAACTAGGGCTAGTCGGTTGGCCCACTTGATTGTTACTTTAGTCCTTCAAAGTCTGCACATCCTTAGGCCCTATACACCTACCCTTCTACCAATATACACCTTACCTTCTACCAATTTTGTTGTCCTTCACCAGAACAAGAGTCAGGACTAGTCTTCTTTGACAGTAACCTAACAACCCTCCAACTGTACTTGGACTACCATCAATTTGCCCAACCACAATCAATTCTTTTTACTGATCTAGGGCCCACAATATTGTCTTCATCTAGGGCTCTTCAAATCTGCCACCTAACAATGGTTTGAGTCCTCTCAAGATCACTTTTCTTGTGTATCTACAATTTGATCTTTGTTGTCCAATCTATGAACAAATATGAACCACTCCTCTTATCATACTTCTAACAATCTGTAGATGACTAAAATAGGGTCACAAATCAGCCACTAACAGTCCATTTACTAATTTTTTATAGGTTTATTTAGATCTTTGTCTAAAAATCTATGGAAAGTCCACCAAAATCAACTCCTGTGCATGTCAATCCATTCTTCATATGGCACATTTCTTCTGCATGCTCAATCTCCTGCTCAGGTTCCACCCTCCCTTGGGTCTGTTTTCTCCACACATACTGAATATGCAAACCATCTTTCAGATCTGCGGTCTTTATTGCATAAATAAACCTCGCTCTAAGGGTCACAACCCATCTTCTTCTATGCAAATTTGTCACAGTCTTAAGGTAATACCTTATGAACTAAACATGCTAGGAAACTGTCTTAACTAGGGCATTATACTTATTTACTTCTAATTGTTGTAGAACAAACCCTATCCAACCATAGAAAAAACACGACTCTTGCCTCCATAAGAGACTCGACCTAGCCATATGGATCCATAGGTTATGGGAATTTCTTTGACTGTATCTTGACATGAACTTCAGATCTCAATGTTGACCCTCAAACTAGGGTTAACTTAGTCAATATTATGCCTACGTCGACTTCTATTATGGCTCTAAATTACAGTGCAAGCCCTCCTCCATTTATGTTGGTCTTTATCACAGACCTTACGGCCTACTAACCACCACAAGGCAAGATGGTATCAACCCTATCTTCTATTTCATGTAGAAAATCTAACCAACGGGATTCAATCTGATCTTGTAATGTACTAAAACAAGATACTGAATCCTTCCTACAATTTGTGGAAACAAAACACGATCGCACAATCACATATAAGTAAGAGAAACAAGTTATCAATTGCACAACACAAGATGTATCAGGGGAAGCAACTGCTCAAAACCCTCTATCTCTATTTTGTATTAAGTCAAGGAATCATGACACAATACAATGCTTAATCTCTCTTGAGATTCTCCAGCACTCTGCCAATTGTCTCCTGCTGATCTAGGAAAAATCGGTTTAATACTTAGCTAATTCTCAACATTCCTTCAACCTGCCTTGCTCACACAATTCCTATGGAATTATCTCCATATTAATTAGGAAAATCAACCTTCCTTGATTGCGCAATCCATCATGGTATCCCAATGACTTTATAATTGCACATGGGAAATTTTCTATAAATAAAACTGATAGTTATGTTCCTTTGAACTGTGTTACAATAAGGATGAAGGGTCTTTATTATTTAAAAATAAGATAAAACCTTAAACAACCAAAACCCTAACTTGAGGAGATGTAACACCAAGAGTTTATGGGCCCCGTTGGGGTTAGTTAGGCAGCCAACTTCCTGGGGTCGTAACTTGGTCATATGATCTTCATTTGACTCACATGATACCTCGTTAGAAAGATCTCTCCAAGGACTACAACTACTATTGTGATTTGCGATTTCTATGGAATTTCCAAAACTTTCATGCCCAAAAAATGTCATTTGGGGCCTCAAAACGGCTCTGGAAGTTCAAGACCCGAAAAATTGACAAAAATAGTAAATTGTGCTATAATTAAGGAAACTGAAAAACTGAAAGAGACAATGGCGAGGGCCCAAGTGGGATAGGTGGGTGGCCACCAATATCCACCTCGATCACCTTAAATCGAATTTCTTGAGCTAACTCAATCATCATAATTTAGTTAACTGACACAAGTTGTTATGAGACGAAATTACATTTATTGTCCAATTTATTTAAGGGAAAAATAAATTAGACGCCTCACATTCCTCATTCCTGGTACATAAAAATTCCTCACCAGTGTGGGTGCATTTTTTTGTCTTTTCTAGTTGCCAATTTCACTGTTTCTTGTTGCAAATTTCAACACTCCCTCTCAACAAGAAAGGAATTCAATCAATTCCCATCCGGTACCTTTGGAATGTTCTGCATGCTACACTTCTCTAGTGTTGTTTGCACCTACAAATCCTGAAACTGAATAGCCTCCGAACAACTGAATCAGTATAATGCATCTGTCATTAGAGTCTTCTGACCGCTGATAGCTACTGCACCTATCTAGTATTGGATTCTCTGTGCTGCTGCTGACATCTGCATCCGTGCCCTTTGAACTGTTGCTAACTCTGATTTGTGCTCCAGTATTTGACATCTGTCACTTTGATTTTTGTCTTGCTGACATCTGAATACATCAATCTAAATGATCCTTCCTACTACTGTTGTACTGTGGGCTCCTCGTAGCCAGGTTCGATCCATGAGACATGCCATCTCAATGGACCTTGCTCAAATTTCTTGTCTTGGGATTATGTCTACACATCACCCCACCTTACACCTCGAGGTATGGTTGCTCCCTCTTCCCATCTGGCTCAAAATTTCCCCCTCATGGAAGTCTCTGCTTGAGTGGACGCTTCCACTGGGTCTCCTCTCTACTTCTCCAATTGTGGCAGCTACTCCACAACCTTCTGAGACTGCTTCTCATGAGAATGCATGTTGAGAGGTAATTTATGCTCCCTCTAAACCACCAAGTCTCTAAATTCTGCCTTTCTCCTCAAAGCTTTGCATGCATCTGGTACCTCAAGTACATATAGGTTCTTGACTCGCGCACATTGTAATTGTCCCGACGTTACAAAAAGTTTCTAAAAAATAGTTGATTTTAAATCGATGATATCTCCCTCATCCGAGCTCTGATTCGACTGATTTTTTTTCTTCCATTTAGGTAGATTTTCACAAGGAATCCAAGTATCCTATTTGATTTTTAAAATTTTACACCAAAATCTTCAAATATTCTCTGCAAACGCGCCGCCCAAAAAATTCATTCTCTGATACCATGTAGAAAATCTAACCAACGAGATTCAATATGATCTTGTAATCTACTAAAACAAGATACTTAATCCTTCCTACAATTTGCGAAAACAAAACACGATCGCACAATCACATATAAGTAAGAGAAATAAATTATTAATTGCACAACAACATGATGTATTCGGGGAAAGAAACTGCTCAAAACCCCTCTATCTCTATTGTGTATTAAGTCAAGGAATCATGAAACAATACATTAATGCTTAATCTCTCATGAGATTCTCCAGCACTCTTTCAATTGCCTCCCGTTGATCTAGGCAAACCCAGTCTAGTACTTAGCCAATTATCATCCTTACTTCAGTCTGCCTTGCTCATGCAATTCCTAGGGAATTAACTCCTTATTAATTAGGAAAATCAGCCTTCCTTGATTGCGCAATCCATCATGGCATCCCAATGACTTTATAATTGCACATGGGAAATTTTATCTGAATACAACTGATAGTTATGTTCCCTTTAACCTCTGTCTCAACTGGGTATTCCTCAAAACTGACATTCATGCAACTATTAATAGCGAATTATCAGTTATATGATTGATCACTCATTGTGAATTAAATCTAATTTAATTCACTAGACCTCTCACTAGCTCATCACTCAGTTAGAACTAGTTAAACTTATTTTAACTCATTTAATTGAGTTAATTACACATTCACCCCACCAATGCATCAACTTCAACTAGACCCCAAAAATATTAGAATCCCTCTAGATTCCTCATCTTAGACCCTCAACTCGAATTTATTGAGCTAAATCGGTCATCATGACTTAATTAACTAACACAAGTTGTTGTGAGATGGAATTACAATTTATTTAAGGGAAAAATAAATTAGACGCCCCACATTCCTCACTCCTGGTGCATCAAAATTCCTCACCAGTGTGGGTGCATTTTTTTTTTGTCCTTTATGATTTCCAATCTCATTGTTTCTTGTTGAAAATTTCAACATTTCAGAATTTGATGCGGCCTTCACACAAAGACACCATTGAAATCACATGCCTAGATGCTCATTAGAAACCTCTCTTAAGCTCGATCTGCTAGAAGAGAACCAACAATATGCAATCCTACTTCCTAGTGCAAACTGACCATTAAGGTATGCAACATTCTTCTGAACCCTCACATGATGATCTTGCTCCTGGAGGATGATCATGATCTCCCTTTAGCAACCCTTACTCGGCCCTCGTACTCGACCTACTTTAGGACTACATCTTTCTTCACCCCCTTGATGTGCCAGATTGTGGGAATACATGTCAAACATGCTAAGATGTGCCAAGTGATAAGGCATGCCAAGATGTGCAAGGGTGTGTCAATGCGTGTCAGGGAATGTCAAGACAACAGAAGGGAGAAAAAAGTTAAACTACAAGTAAATGAACACATAAGAGGGTTAATAAGTCAAAAATTTACCTTTTCCAAGAGGGGCATGCTAGGCACACCAACACTGGGCAGCAATAGGTGCCAAGTGCACAGTCTTAGTGCATTCTAAGTGCCAAGTATTCCTTTGTTGCTTCTCATCTACTTTCCAACAATTGATCATCACAAATAAATTTAATATTAAACCATGCCAAATCATACCAAGGCATCTCAATGTATTCCATACATGCTAATAATTTCCAAGCACCAACACGTGCCAAGCGCCAATATGTGTCAGGGACTAGTGTTATGCATGTTATGAAGTGGAAGGGAATGTTGAAGGGTGCTAAGGTGTGCTAGAGAGTGATAATGCATGTTGATGAGTGTTAAGGATTACTAGGAAAAAACATTAAGGGAGCACTAGGTAAAAATTCATGGTAGCTAATGAATATGAGGAACGTGTGCCAGAGACTAGTGTTAACGAGTGTTAGTTTTCATGCCAAGGAGGGAGTGACAAGTTATGCTAAGCATTGGTAAGGCATGCTAGGGAATATCAAGGCATGTCAAGAATTCCCAAAGTGTGCTTGGGAGTTCCAAGGTGTGCTAATTATATCATGTGCCAATTAATAGTGCCAATATATGCCAATACATGCTACGTGCTAAGGATATTGTGTCGCAGGGTGCCAGGGTATGTCAATATGTGTAAAGGCAACAAAAGGAAGAACCAATATTAAGAGGGTTAATAAGTCAGGACTTTATCTTTTTGAAAAGGGGCATGCTAGGCACACTAATAATAGGTCCTAATACATGCCAAGTGGCATTGTGTGCCAAGTGCTAATGTATGTCAATGCATTCAACCAAGGTGTTCCAAGGCATGCTAGGGACTATATGCAGCATGCCAACACATGCTAGGAGAGTTCCATGTTGTGCTAGCACATGCCACCATGTGCTTGGGCGTCAGTGTCATCACAATATGTTCTAGGTACAAAGATGTTCCAAGACATGTGGGGTGCTAATAAATGTTAGTGTGTGCCAAAGCATTAATTTAAGGTGTGCCCATATTGTTGAGGATTGTTAGGTCTTTCTCATTAATAGAATTGTCAAAGCTTGATTATGTATTAAATAATATATTTCCTACACACAATAGTGGAACTTTATATAAAGGGAATTTTCTAGATAATAAACTTAATAGATATGAATCATGTGTCGACTCATAGGAAATCTCTATTCGACTAGTCATTACTTGAGGGAAGTGATACACACTAATTACTTCTAAAAAAAATGACCGACCCTAACCTCTATGGCCTTTGACATATTATAAAAAATAATTCAAAATAATTGTATTAAATTGTTATCTTTTAACAAAAAATATATTAACAGGCACATAGCGTCATCAAAAACTCATTAGAATGATCAATGATGACATGCATTTTTTGACCATCACCAAAAGTAACAAAAAGAGCATTGGTGAGGGTCATTAAAAGTTCGTCACTAGAAGTGTCATCAAAGAGAGAATTAGTGATGGGCCTTTAACGAACCTCACCAAAAGCGTCATTGAAAATGTCTTTGGTGACGGACCATAAAGGACCATCACTATATACACTTACAATGATGGTTTTTTAATGATCAATGATGACGGACATTTTTTGACCGTCACCAAAAGTAACAAAAATAGCATTGGTGAGGGTCATTAAAAGTTCGTCACTAGAAGTGTCACCAAAGAGAGAATTAGTGATGGGCCTTTAACGACCCTCACCAAAAGTGTCATTGAAAATGTCTTTGGTGACGGACCATAAAGGACCATCACTATATACACTTACAATGATGGATTTTTAAGGACCGTCACCATATGTGACATTGGTGACGAACCTTAAAGGTCCGTCACAAGCATGACCCTCACCAATGTGCTTTTTTCTTGTAGTGATTATTCAAAGGAAAGTTGCAGGAAGGTTTAGCGGAAGCGGAGGAAAAGGTGGCCATGGCCAAAAAGTATATCACTTATCTTAATGTATTAGACTTTGAAGAGCTATTTTTCCAAGGGATCAAAGACCGGTTCAAGGGAGTGATGGAAATCAGAAGGGTAATTGAGAAAGAGACTGCGCGTGCAAACGCATTGAGTGGTTTGGAACAAGTTGCCAAGGGAGTGGAGCAGTTCGATCAAGAATGGGATAAGCTGGTGAAGGCAGGCTTCCCATCATGTTGGGAGCCTGTAAGGGCTGCATTTCCAAGTCTAGCCGATTATGAACAGAAGTTGACAGCTATTATGAATCAGAATGATCTCCCCTATGAGAAAACTACTCGCCTTAAAGTTGAAACAATAATTACTGCCTTGGGCAAGTAAATTTCCCTTCTCTATCAGATCAAGCAGTGCTTGGCCGCCTGCGTGGATTATTCTGAATTAACTGATATACAGGCCTTAGTGGAGATTTTTGCTACTATTCCCCCACCAGGGGTGACCATATGGCATAAATGCAGTGAGTATGTCAGCATTCCAGTCAGCACACCGTCCCACCAGTCCCTGCCTCCTCAGAGACACAAATATGGCTCGTCCACATCATCGATGCTTCCAAATCAGCTAGCAACAACCACGCCTTGTCATCCCAAAAAATGATACTCATGATCCGGCCCAAGTGGCCTTTTTACTTGTTATTTCTTTTACTTTGTAATATTAGGTGAAATATTCATTTTACCCTATGAATTTTATTTTATGTTTAGTTGTTATGTTTTCAGTTGGCGCTTTTGTTAAGGCCATTATGTAGATGATGAGAGGCGTTTTTCCTCATCATTAGTTTTTATTTTAATAGAGAACCAAAATAGAAAAGATATTTCTGTGGACGAATATTGGTCTAAAAATATCTTTTTGTAATTCTCAGCTCAGGGTTATAAAAGAGAGAACCCGAATCTGAAAAGGGATTCCATATTTTCCAGAATAGAGACTGTTAGTCATGAATGTTCCATTTTCTAAAATTTTGAGGCATTCTCATAGTATATGTCGAAGGATCCCGTCGGGAAATTGAAAGTGATTTTTTTGTTGTGTGATTGATTCCTTATGAGATAAGTTACAGTTTGTATTCCCTCTGTTATACTCTAATACAAAGGTTTTTGACATTTCTATTACTCACTTTATATCATAAGCTGTCGGAATGCGAGTGCTGATTAACTAGATGTGAATATATCTGTGAAAAGGTACTCATATCTATTTGTCTATTACGCTTTAAATATGGCTCGAAGCTTGATATTATGTTCATATGTTATATAAAATTTATCGCCTTTATTCTAATATTAGCTTGGGTAGATTCTTATGTTAGAATAGGCCTACCTATCGTTAATATTCCCTTCATTTTCTTATGATGTTTCCACACTATTATTTTGATAACTGTACACGGATTTCATGTTCGGCCCTCCTCACAACTTTTTTAAATCTAAGTCTTCCTTTTGATATATACTTATAGACCCTTATTGTATACCGCTGGACGTTATTGTTATCTACTCTCTGTTGCTGATGTCTTGGTCCCGTATTATGAAATTATAAATCCTTTTCTAAACAAGAGGTCTTGTATTGTCAATTACAGAAAGTTTTCTTGAATCCTCTTGGTTTAAGATGTCCTAGGCACTGGTCCTTCACAACTAGCTGCCTCTAGGAGTTACAATAGGTTTGATGACATGACTTGGAAATAATATGTAAAATAATAAATGTTTTTGACAGGCCTAATTTTTTTGGGAGAAAATGGTAAGAACCTCCTCCAATAAAATGGTTTTGCGTAATGACCATAATTAATAACAATAATTAATGTGATAACGATGTGATAATCACTAAATTTGACTTATACATGTTTATGAGTATTATTATTATAACAAATTTATAAAGATACCAAGGAGTGACATGATAGAGCTAGGTGGCCCTGATGTTGAAAAGGTGCAACCCTTGAGGTGACACATGGAAATAGGGTGCCATGTCATCTACCAAATGCCAACAATACATTCATGCTAACTTGGTACAAATTATTGAATCTTTAAAGGTCTCTAATTTGGTGCCATGTGTTATGGAACCAGCTCCAAAAATAGAAGAAAAGAGAGATCAACGCCTTAGAAATCAGCCACTTCGGGGGTGCAACCTCCTATACATTACATGAATCAAAAATTCTTGGATGATGCAAATGAAAAAACCTCCTTTCTATATATAGGATTCCATGGGGTCACAATATAATCCTATCCAACCTAACAATAATAATGTAAGGGCACAACAATAACAATAGTGGATTTTATGGGGCACAATAATAACAATATGGGGGATACAGGGGTACAACAATAACAATAAGGGGGATACACTAACAACAATAAGGGACTACACTAGTAATATAGGGACCCAACATGCCCCTCTCCTTCAAAAAAAATTTGTCCTCAATGCTTGAATAGCTCTGGCTGCTTCTGTATAAAATTCTCATCCTCCCATGTGGAATCTTCAGTGGGTAAGTTCTTCCACTTGATGAGATAATCTGAAATTGATCGATTTCGTAGCTGTCAAGTTCTTGTTTCCATGACTTCTTCAGGTTCCAATATGATTTTCCTTCCTCATCAAGTTCTGGAAATATTGTTTGAACTAGAATTTTGTCACCTATAACCTTCTTTAAGCATGAAACATGGAAAACTGGGTGCACTCGAGAAGAAGCAAGAAGCTCCAATTTGTATGCCATAGTACCAATATTTTGCAAAACCTTGTAAGGACCATAGTACTTTGGCGATAATTTATTATCCTTCTTAGCTTGCTTAAGGGACATTTGTTTGTATGGTTGTAGCTGTAAAAATACCCAGTCTCCTACATCAAAACTTCTCTTGCCACAATGTTGATTTATTATTGTTTCATTCGATTTTGTGCTAGATTTAGGTTATCCTTTAAGAGTTGGAGAACTTGTTGTTGATGCTCGGTGTGATATTCCACTGCTTGAAACCTAAAATTTTCTCTTAAAGATGATGTGACGGACGATGGATGTTATCCATAAAGTGCCATAAATTGGGTCATTTTTGTTTCAGTATGGAAGGAAGTTTTATACCACCATTCAGCCAGAGGTAACCACTTAACCCATTGTGTTTTTTTATCGGATACAAAACAACGAATATATCCTTCCAAACATTTGTTCACTATCTCAGTTTTCCCATCGTATTGAGGATGATAAGATGAGAAATGAGCTAGTTGAGTACCCAAACAAGAAAATAATTCTGGAAAAACATTTCCAGTCAAAATGAGATCTCTGTCACTTACAATAATCTTTTGGTTTCCATGTAGATTTTGAATGGTTTCCATAAATGCAGTATCAATTGTACTTGCTTTAAATGGATGAGATAATGCACAAAAGTGCGCATACTTGGTAAGTCTATCAACTACCACCATGATGACACTCTTTCCTTCGGACTTAGGTAAACCTGTGATAAAATCCATTGAAATCTCCTCCCAACGTTGACTTGGAATGGATAAAGGTTGTAGAAGACCTGTTGTCTCAACTTTATTTTGTTGGAAAACCAAACATTCCACCACAAACTTTTGAATATCAATTTTAAGGAAATCCCCAAAAAAATAATTTCTTCACCTTGCGGTAAGTTTTTAAAAATCCTGAGTGTCCTCCTAAGGCAGAGTTGTGCAATTCCAAAAGAATCTTTTGTTTTAGTTGCGAATTATTACAAATATATAAGAGATCTTTTTACCATAAGGAATCATTTTTCCAACTAAATGTGTCATATGTACTAGGATATTTCTACAACTTTTGAATGAGTGTCCACACTTCTTCGTCATTCTTCCATTCATCCCTTACTTTGGTTATCCAATCTGGTTGGATAATAGAAATGGAACAAATAAATTATTCCACCTCTTCATCTTTCCTTGAGAGTGCATATGCAACAACATTTAGATTCCCTTTTTTGTAGTTGATTTCAAAGTCATAACCCAACATCTTTTTGACCCATTTTTGCTGCTCTTTTGAAGATAGTCTTTGTTCCAAAAAGTATTTAAGACTATCATGATCAGTTTTTACCTTGAAGTGTCTTCCAATTAGGTAAGGTCGTCATTTCTTTAGTGCATTTAGTATTGGAAACATTTCCCTCTCATAAATAGCTTTCTGTAAATACTTTCCTTTGATTGGACGACTTTCAAAAGCAATGAGTCTTCCTTCTTGCATTAAAAAAACACCAACTCTTATTTCATGAGGCATCACATTCCACAATAAACATTTTTGTGAATTCTGGCGTAGCTAAGACCAGTGCTAGGCACATTTCCTCTTTAAGATGTTCAACGGCCTTAGTTGCTTCACGAGCCCATGAAAGTGCATATTTCTTCAATAATGTTGTTAGAGGTGGTAATATTCTCCCATAATTCTTAAAAAACTTGCGATAATACCCCATTAACCCAAGAAATCCTCGAAACTGCTTTATGGTTGTGGGGACTTTCCATTCCTTAATGGCTTTAATTTTTTTAGGGTCTAGCTTAACACCCTCATGAGATACAATATGATCCATGTATTCCAACTCTTGTACTCCAAAGAAACATTTGGAGGTTTTTTCATATAATTGTTTCTCCTCCAATAGTTTGAGCACCCTGTTAACATGTTGAACATGATCCTTCCAAAACCTGTCGTAGATTAGTATATCATCAAAAAATACTAACACAAATTTTCTAAGGAAGGGTTTGAAAATGGAATTCATCAACCCTTGAAATTTAGAAGGTGCATTGGTAAGGCCAAAAGGCATGACCAAAAATTCATAATGACCTTCATGAGTTCGAAATAATGTTTTTGGAATATCTTCAGTCTTCATTCTAATTTTATGATATCCTAAATGAAGATCCAACTTGGTAAAATAATTTTCTCCATGTAATTCATTCAATAATTCATCAATCATAGGAATGAGAAATTTATCTTTAATAGTGAGCTTATTGAGCTCCCTATAATCCGAACACATGTGCCATGATCCATCCTTTTTGTGCACCAATACTACTGGAGCAGAGAAAGAACTCTGACTAGGTTGAATTATACCATCCTCTAACATTTCTGTAATCATATGTTCAATTTCGCTCTTTTGGACATAAGGATATCTGTAAGGCCTGATGTTTGGAGGAACACTTCCTGGAAACAAATGAATAGCATGATCATGATCACGAATAGGTGGGAGTCCTTTGGGAGTTACAAACACCTTGGAATGATTGTCCAAGGCTTTTTGGAGATATGGAGAAATAGATGATTTTATTGTTGAAACTTCTAGTGAGCATAATTGTGAAATTATGCCTCGTTGTTATTTCTTCAGAATATTTGTCATGACATTAGAGCTTATTATATTTCCTGGCTTCCCTGTGATACCCCATAGTTCAACTTCCTTTCCTTCCGAAAAAAATTCCAAGAAAATTTCTTGAAAATTAAAAGCTATTGTCCCCAAAGATTGTAACCATTGTAATCCTAGTACAACATCAACACCTCCCATTGGAATGGAAAGCATTGGACTATTCAATACATATTCCCCCATGGGTAGCTTGATATTATGGCATTTTCTAGAGAAATTTATAGTTCCTCCATGCAACCATCACTTGAAACTTTGGTGCTAATTATAGGAAGCTATTCAATTCTACCTAACAATGAATAAAATTATGGGTACTACCTGAATCAATAAAAAATATTACCTTTTTCTTCTTGATTTGTCCTTATATATTGAGAGTTTTAGGAATTGTAATTCCTGCCAATGCATTACAGGATATGGTCAGACTCATTTCTTCTTTCTCTAGGGTTGGTTCCTGGTGTATATTATCTTCTTGTTCATTTTCTTCCTCCTCGTCACAATCTATGTAAAATAATTTCTTCTCAGCACACTTATGACCTTTAGTGTATTTGCCATCACAACTGTAGCAAAGCCCTTTTGCTCTTTTTTCTTCCAATTTTTGTGGTGTCAACCTTGTAGGTTGTGGAAGTATAGGAGTAGCAACACTTCCATATTTATAGATGTGAGTGGTAGGCTTCGTTGTCGCCATAAGTTTACATTCAATTTTTATTTCCAAATTGAATGCCTTCTCCGATGAATCAGGTTCCCAAAGGCGAACCTCATGTTGGATGTTATCCTTTAAAGTCCCTATGAAGACATCAATACTGTGTTCCTCTAGAATATCAATTATCCTTATATTCAATTTTTGGAAGTCCTTAATGTGCTCCACCACTAAACCATTTTGTTTGAGATTTATCAATTGGATAAAGAAGGTTTTTCTCATAATGTTTTATCCATTCGTCCATAAAAATTGACCAAGTGACAATTTTTTTTATGGGAGCAAAGCCATCGATACAATACATATGTATTTTGTGCTAAATATAAAGTTTTCATGCGTACCTTTTGCGTTTTTTTCACATTATTGAGATCAAAATATTGCTCCATCTGTAGTATCCATGTTATGAGATCCTTGCCATCAAACTTCCTCACTTTGATCTTTGGAATATGGCGGGTATTCAATCCAACATTAGAGTTTAGGAAATAATGATTAACATTTATTTTGTTCTCATCATGAGTTTCCTCTACTATCTTTTTGCCATTAGGAATAATTTCTTGTATCAACTTTTTCAAACCTTCCATGTCTGCTTTTAGATCATTATTCATGTCTTATATTTTTTATTCCATGTCATCCATCTTAGGTTACATGTCATTCTTCTAACCATCCATCTTATATTCCACGTCTTTCTTCAAACCATCCATCTTAGCTTCCACACCTTTCTTCAAAACTTCCATTTAATTTTTTGTTGTTTTTTACAAGAGTGAAAGTTGTTTCACTTGCTCTTGTAATTTTGATATATAATGTTGCACTTATTCCTTTTCATGAGTCATCGTAGAGCCTTTTAAGGGCTTAATGGGTGTTGAATTTTTTTTAGGGGGAATTTAAGAACCCAATACCAATATCTATGCTTCAACATTCCCTTGGAATCACTTCAAACTGATTTTTCAAACAAGACTTATGCAATTTGAAAAAAATACACACATTTTTCTTGCGTTTGATGAGATCGATATTGAAACTGATGTATATCTTTAATTTCAAATCTTTAAGATCTGAATTTATATTATTTATTAGCCCTCTGAGTCTTCTTTCCAATTCCACAGGTCAGACCTGATTTGGATTCTTCAAGACAAAGTTATGCTCAATCTCTCACAATGACCTAATTATGGACTAGTTTAGTAGAGAGAACTTGTACGACATGCCACATGTCACTGTTTCCTCATTCGGCTCTGAATTTGATACAAAAAAAACTAAAGTCTATTTAATTTTGGCCACTTTTTATATAATTCCAATCTGATGCTTAGAAAGAGAGTTATGATGATTTTCCCATGGTCACCTATTTTAGATGAAATTAAGGAACTTGCAAAAACCCTAACTTCCACAGATCATATCTCTGAAACTATTGCGAACCAAGATCTGAAATTTTTACATGAAGTTCCTTAATTTTTCTTTGCAAATGGTTTTTTTTAAGCTTCTGAACTTTTGTAGAAATTTTTTTTTAGAGAAAATGCCACGATGACCTGTTTGAAGCAATGAAACCCTAGAATTCAAAGCTCTGATACCAAATGTTATGAAACCAACTCCAAAAATAGAAGAAAAGAGAGATCAATGCCTTATAAATCAGCCACTTCGGGGGGGAAACCTCCTTTATATTACATGAATGAAAAATTCTTGGATGATACAAATGACAAAACCTCCTTTCTATATATAGGAGTCCATGGGGTCACAATATAATCCTAGCCGACCTAACAATAATAATGTAAGGGCACAACAATAACAATAGTGGCTTTTATGGGGCACAATAATAACAATATGGGGGCTACAGGGGTACAACAATAACAATAAGTGGGCTACACTAACAACAATAAGGGACTACACTAGTAATATAGGGACCCAACACCCTGTACTTGAAATTCGACTAAATTCATATAATTGGAAAGCTCTTGATGAGCCAAACTCAATGGTAGTAGCCATAAATGGGGTTTGAGTTGAGTGAAAGAAGAAAATAAATTATGACCCTTGTCTCCTTAAAATGACTTAGGAGGTTGGTTGTGTTATACTCTTGCATTTCATTTCCAATGGGTATTTTTATTTTTTGTTTTATATGTTTAGTGGAATGATTAATGGTTTCAAATTATGTTTTTCATATTGAAGGATACAAAGAGAATTTATAATCCTAGTTTTCATTTCATTGCATAAAGGTTCCCGCATAAATTATAAGGTAATCCAATGACATGGTAGGTAAAGTCATGGTCTTTGTGTAATATTTTCCATTGAGAAAATTTTTGTTGTAGACATTTTTATATAAGGTGTGGAGTACTAAAAAGGTATGATTTTGATGATTACTTTAATGACTTTTTAATAGAATTTGTGAACCTTTTGTATCATGAATTTGGAAAGTAATAAGGAACTATAACAAAACATGTGAGAATTGATGTGCATAACTTAGCCACTGATAATGGTTATTTTCTATACAGGAAAAGGAGAAAACGAAGAGTTGCCGCTCCAAAGGAAAGGACAAAGTGGAGATAACTGCTGTCTCTCTGGACGAGAACCAAACGCAAACATAGGGAAACAGATCAAAGCAAATCGGCTTGGGAAAGAAGGAGAGGACACCAGCTCAGCGCGAAAGAAAAGACAGGATGAAGAGTTAACAGTTTGGCGAATCCCTCAGGATCGAAGATCCTGAGGGATCGCTGCTTTATTTATCTAGTTGCTTGGACATCTCCGCCGTCGTCTTTATAAAAAGAGACAGCACTGTTAGTTTAGAGATAGATAATGGCGAGATAAGATACATTTTATGTAATCTTCTGTAAAACATCAGATTTGGTTATTAAGCTTTGTTGAGAACTGGTTCGATGTGTTTTTGATCAATGCATTAATGAAAGCTTGGTGATTATTCCATCTTCGCGTCTGCGTTAACCTAAAGCGGTGTATCCTTGGAGGCTAAGGGCCCGGCCCCGAAGGACACTTGCTTCTGTACCATTACAGCTTCGTTTCTGTGTGGTTTGTTTATTATTGCTATTTGATTATTTGATATGCTTTACAAGTTCATATTACATGCTCTGTTCAAGTTTGAATCATTGAAGTTTCTACAGCCAGACTTGTGTGTTAACTCCGCATTACGTTATTAATCCTTTCAAGAGTTAGTCGCATATCTTTACTGTTATGTTACAGAGCTGTTATATTAACGTTTGTGTTGTGTGCGTTTCTAATGAATCAGTATTGTTCCATAATTCATTAATCGTTATTGCTGTTCCATTAATATGATTTGTGTAATTCGCCTTTAGAGTGATAGAATGTTCTTTGATTGCAAAGAGTGTATAGATTGAGTTTGATTATAACCCGCGGGACTTAGTATTCAATTGCTGTTCCATTTTAGAGTTGTTGTTCCATTTCAGAATTGTGGTTTAATCCTTTATTTCCTTTTCTGTTCTATTTATCTGCATTTGATGGTTTGTTGTGAGAGATGATCTAAGGCTGTAGTGAGCAGTAGCAGTCACTGCCTAGCTCCCAGGCTCGTGATCTATGATTTAGTTCCTTTTCCATCAGTTTCTGAAGGGATGGTTTATCATTACCGAACCCTTGACTGATAAGTTATTAAGTTATCTGAGTATGTGATTTATTTCTTTAAAGTAATTTGATTTCAGTTAAGCATCCGTTTACTCTTGTATTTCTTAAGCACTGTACTACTAGCATTACTCTGACGAATGAGCCTCGGATTGAGTCACTCTTTGTAATGACAAAACGCTCTCGGGTTGACATATTAATGTGAGGTAATTAGAGGTGAAAGAGACCCTTTTTATAGCTCTACATTTTGGCGCCGTTGCTGGGGAAAGAGTGAAGCCATTTGTCTTTTTCAGAGTAGTGTACAAGCCTGCTAGGGAGGAGTTGGATCCTAAAAACGGAAGGTAAGAACCTACGTGCAGAGCATGTAAAAGACCTGCTCATTATCCGCTTTCCTAACAGATTTGTTTTTGCTTGTTTGAATAGAAGTTGGTAGTTTATTTTTTTTTGAGTGCATGACTAAGCAGAAAAGACCGGAAAAGAATATCAAACCTCCATCCAAACCTGAAAAAGCTAAGGGGCCGGTGACCCTTGGCCGAACGACCTTCATAGACGAAATCTATAAGAAAATAGAGTCTCAGCCATCAGTAGGCTTCAAGAAAAACACTTCTAAACCGCCTACTAGTTCCCTTCAGGCCACAGGATCACCATCTGTAGCCTGTGCTGAGGTGCATAGTCAAACTGAGGAGCAGGACTTTCAAGAAGTTGAAAATTCCACTCCAGAATTATTGTAGGAAGGGAACTCTAGCAACTTTTGCGAAGGAGAAGGAGAAACAGGGGAAATCAAGGAACCAAAATCTCCTCTTGAAACAAATCAGCCATTAGATAGCCCAGATAAGGGGAGTGCTGTGAAAGTCATTGTTGAAGAGATTCAATCTCCTCAAACACCTGGTATTCCCATTATTCCAGATAAAGGAAGCGCTATTAAAAAGATCCCTATCAAAACCGTTCCCACCCAACCTAGGAATACCCTCTTAGATATCCCAGAAGGTTACTGGCATATATTCAATCCCATGGCTCAAAACCAACCAAACGCTCAAAACCAGCCAAACACTCAAACCTCTACATTACAATATCCTATAGTGGATTCTGCAGCAAATGCACCCATGAAAGCTATCCCTCTTCGGCATATCCCCACATTTCACGGACTCACATCAGAAGATCCGGATGCATTCCTATTCGAATTCGATGTGTTATGTCGGGGGTACGATTACACCACCGATCCCCAAAAATTGAAATTATTTCCCTCTACATTGAAAGGGGCTGCTTTAAGATGGTTTATGGGGCTAGGTGGCGGGGTTATCAACAATTAGGATCAAATGAAAGAATCCTTCTTAAAGAAATATCAGGATTATTGTAGGTCTAGATAATTAAAAGACGAAATATTTCAAATGACAGCCAGACCAAATGAAACATTAGAGGAGTATGTGGAACGTTTTCAGTATAATCTACAAAGATCTCCTTATGCATCGCTACCTTTACATGATAATGTGTTAAAAACTGCATTAATGAGGGGCATGAAGGAACAATGGATTGAAACATTAAACATTATGGGCAAAGGGGATATTTATCAAGAGAATTTTACTGGCATCCTTGACTTATGTATCAGGAGTTCGAGAGGCAGCACAAGAATAAAACCGGCAGAATATGATCGGTTTGCAAGAGATAACAAAGTATCAGCAGAAGGAGTAACACGTGCGGAAATTGGAAATTTATTAGAAAATTTTAAAACTGATATTATGGGGACACTAACTACACAACTTGATATTGTGCAGGCTAAACAGAAGCAGCTGGAGGCAGAACAGAATATGGCAATCTTCTGCCCCCGATGCAGAAAAAAACACAGCCACAAGGAGTGTCCTCTGGATAAAGTCCAAACATGCGCTATCTGTACGAAAGATCACCTTACGGAGAGCTGCCCCTCACTTCCTGGATATAAAGCGGTATATAAGGAAGCAGAAGAAGAACCAGAATCAGTGAATTCGATCAACCGGCGCCGCCCATGGCAGCCAAAACAACCTGGTATGTTTCCGGACCCAACCTCTTTCTTTCAAAACCCACAGTATAATGCTCAACAATATGGTATGTGGCAAAATCAATCTCAAACCCCATTTACAAACTGGTCACCACAATCATTTCCTTCTCCAAATCCATGGGTGAATCAAACAAGCCAAACTGGTTGGCCAAATTTCCCTTACACTCCACCATATTGGCAAAATGGCCCATATCCTTCACAATGGACTCCCTCTACTTCACAAAGTTCACCCTGGCAGACAAGCTGGCAAAGACCAATGTACCACCCAGCTGGAACTATTCCACTCCCTTAACCTACTTTGCCAGCTTTACAACAAAATCCCCAGTCTAACCTGAGACCGCAACTCCCAGCCCAACCCGATCCCAATCCAAACAACAGGCAGGTCCAATCTCTTCAAATCATAGAATCACCAGAACTAGGACCCGACCTGAGGGAGTGCAATGATCTTCAGTTAAGATCTGGACGTATAATTGAAACTGAGGGAGATAAAACAGTTCATATTGAAGATCAGTTACCCAGAGAACATCAGTCACAACAAGAGGATGTAAATAAGCAACAAACTCATAATCAAGCAACCACATCCTCTCCCTCGTTCCCAGAACGATTAGCCATACCTCGATCCATACAATATCCTGACTTCGACATTCTGGGAGAATTACAAAACTTGTACATAAAAATTCCATTCCTCCAAGCCATTCAAGACATTCCCATATACGCCAAAACCATAAAAGAATTGTGCATAAAGAAACCAAGGAGGAATATAAAAAATAATCCAAGAGTCCAAGTAGTCGGCACCTTATCTGACCTATTGTCGGGAAGAGAAACACCCCTTAAATATGAAGACCCCGGGAACCCAATTATAATTTATGGTCAGACCCTGCCTAATGCCTTAGTTGATTTAGGGGCTGCAATTAATATTTTAACAACCACAACTTGCCAAAATCTCGGCATTACATCTGTAGAACCCACCTCTACTCTGTTAGAATTGGCTGACCGATCTGTGGTTAGACCAGAGGGCACTCTACATGATTTCATGGTCTCTGTAGAATCCTGGGAGTATCCAACCGATTTCCTGATAATTAATCCAAAAACCCGACTTGATGGACACCCGCTAATTTTAGGTAGACCTTGGCTCGCTACTGCCGATGCCTACATTGGCTGTCGGCAGGGAAATATGACCATACCCAGAGGACCAAATAGCAAAAATTTAGTTCTATATCCTCCAGCGCAGCCAAGTGTCACAATGATTAAAACTAATAAGCACCCTGTATCATATCTTACTGATAACATCAGATCTCCATTAACTATACAAGAGGCACTCGATTTCAAAGATCAGACAGAAGACGATGCCATTAATAATTTCATTACTCAAACTGAACCTCGCACACAATGTCACATGATAAAAGCAGCATTTGATAATGAATTAGAAGAAGATCCCCTGAAAGATATTCATGATCAAATAATACCTGTCACTTCTGTTGCAAATAGTAAAACTGTGGAAATTGCACCGAGGAAAACTTTAAACATCAATGCTAATCTCACACCGGAACAAGAAACAAAGCTCATCCATCTGTTAACAAAATATCAAGAAGCATTTGCATGGGACTACCCTGATATGAAGGGAATCGATCCCCAGTTATGTACACACCACATTTACATAGAAAAGGATGCCAGACCTGTGCGTCAGCCGCAAAGGAGACTTAATCCCCATCTAAAAGATGTCGTAAAAACTGAACTTCAGAAGCTTTTAGATGTGAATTTTATATACCCTATTTCCGATAGTAAATGGGTCTCTCCACTTGTGGTGGTACCAAAAAAGAATGGGAAATGGAGAATTTGTGTGGATTATAGGGAACTTAACAAGGCAACACAAAAAGATCATTTTCCTCTTCCTTTCATAGATCAAGTATTGGACACTTTAGCAGGGAAGAATTTCTTTTCTTTCCTGGATGGCTTCAGTGGATACAATCAGATTCAGATTGCCCCTGAAGACCAGGATAAAACTACCTTTACTTGCCCTTGGGGAACATTTGCCTATCGAGTTTTACCTTTTGGCTTATGTAATGCTCCTGCCACATTTCAGAGGGCTATCCTTAGTATTTTTGCAGATTTAATCAATGATGGACTTGAAGTTTACATGGATGACTTTACACCATACGGAGACGACTTTGATCCAGCTCTAGACACCCTAGAGAAAGTCCTACAACGCTGCATTGTTACTAGACTTTGCTTAAGCAATGAAAAATGTTTCTTGATGATGACTAAAGGACTTATCCTAGGACACTATGTCTCAGCAGCCGGCATTCAGGTAGACCCGGCCAAAATCCAAATACTTTTTCTTATTCCCACTCCTACTACTCAAACAGAGGTACGCAGTTTTCTTGGATTTTCAGGTTATTATAGACGATTTATAGAGCATTATTCGCACATTGCTGCTCCTTTATATGCATTGACTGGTAACGTTGATTTTCTTTGGACAGACAAATGTGACCATGCTTTCGAGGATCTAAAGAAGCTTGTATCCACAACCCCAGTCCTTCGAGGACCAAACTGGGACCTACCATTCCAGATATCATCTGATGCCTCAGATACAGCCATTGGCGCAGTCCTTGGGCAGGAAGAGGATAAAAAGCCATATGCTATCTATTACATCAGCAAAAATTTATCCCCTGCTGAATTGAATTACACTGTTACTGAAAAAGAATTCCTAGCTGTAATACATGCTGTCAATAAATTTAGACATTATATCACAGGCTACCCTGTTATCTTGTATACAGATCATTCTGCCATAAAATATTTAGCAAATAAGCCTGTCACAAATGCCAGGGTAACTCGATGGTTAATCTTATTGCAGGAATTCGACATCACAATCAAGGACCGCCCTGGCAAAGAAAACCCTGTAGCCGATTTTCTTTGAAGAATACCAAAATCAAGCGATGCAGCAGCAGTGGAAGATCAATTTCCGGATGAGCACCTGTTTGCTGTTGCTGTTCAAACACCCTGGTATGCTGATGTTGCCAACTACCTTGCAGTAGGTAAATTACCAAAACATTTAACTCCTAATGAGCGTAAGCAGATTATTCAAAAAAGTTCTCGATTTTCGTGGATTGGAGGTTATTTGTTTCACACAGGAGCAGACATGCATATCAGGCGATGTGTTAGAGAGGATGAAATCTTTGACATCCTAAAAGCCTGTCACGATGGACCATGTGGGGGGCACTTCGCTGAGCGTAGGACTGGACATAAAGTATTGCAGACAAGATATTACTGGCCTACAATCTTCAAAGATGCAAAGAAGTTCGTCCAAGCCTGTGACAGTTGCCAGCGAGCAGGACGACCTGGTCAAGCTGATGAAATGCCTCTGAAACCGCAGTTAGTCATCGAACCATTTGAGCGATGGGCTCTGGATTTCGTTGGACCCATCAACCCTTCATCAAATCAGAAAACATATATTTTGGTGGCAACAGAATATGTCACCAAATGGGTTGAGGCAGAAGCATTACCAAGAGCCACAGAGGACTCTGTCATACAGTTCCTGTTCCTTTTATTTGTTCGTTATGGCCTTCCTAGGGAGATAATTACAGATGGAGGACCACAATTTTTTGGGCATAAATTAGCTGCAACACTTAACAATTATCATGTCCAGCATAAGATCACTACTCCATATCACCCACAGGCGAATGGGTAGGTAGAAAGTAGCAATAAGATAATAGAATCAATCCTAACAAAAACCATTGCATCACATAGGCGTGACTGGGCTACCCGACTACCTGAAGCACTCTGGGCGTATCGAACCACATGGAGGAGCACCACTGGTTACTCACCTTATCAACTAGTGTTTGGAAAACAACCTATTTTTCCCATAGAATTCGAAATCCAAACACTACGTACAGCACAGGAAGTTGGCCTAGACTTAACGGAGGCACAACTCAATCGACTACAACAGATCAATGAATTAGACGAAATTCGGCTCTCTGCACTACAAAATACAACATTAATTCAACAGCAGCGAGCCAAATGGCATGATGCGCTCATTAAGAACAAAGTCTTCCACGAGGGAGACTGGGCTCTGTTATACGATTCTCGGTTTCAGGACTTCCCTGGAAAACTTCAGACTCGATGGTTGGGACCATACGAAATCCCGAAGGTACATGACAATGGAACTCTTACTCTAATCACTATTGACGGTTCTGGATATGCATTCAAGGTAAATGGCCACCGAGTCCGTCTCTACCGTAAACCACTTACTCGGGAATCCTTCTGCCAGCAGCTACGCCGAGATACTGAGCTGGAGATCTTAGGAGAGGAAGAGAAATCTTCCTCACCTGTAATTCATTAAGGGTCTATTTCTTTTTTGCAATTTGTACATAAAGTTTTTGTTTTTGAGTGATTCTTGTACATAAATTTGATTTGAATAAATTCTTGTCATTTTGCTGTTCCTTTTTCTCCCACAAAGTTTGATTTTTTCTCTTCTAATAGCATATGTATGTTTTTTTATCATATTGGTTTTGCTTGTTCTGCTGTTCCTTTTCTAAAGGAACAGCATTCGGATCTCTGTTGTTCCTTTTTTTTTCTTTCAAAAAAAAAAAAACGATATTGTTACGTTTCTCGCTGTTCCTTTTGGTTACCACTGTTCCTTTTCCTTCAAAGAAACAGCGTTCTTTTATTTCTGTTTTGCCTTTTTCAACGGAATGGCATATTGAGTGTTTGATAGTATGATTGCCGTTCCTTTTTCCAAAAGGAACGGCATTTGCAGTTTTGTTCCTTTTTCTATTATCCATCGTTGTCTCTTTTCCAACGGAACACCATTAGCATACTTTTGATCTCTTTTGCTGATTTAAATTGAGGATGTTTTTTGCCCGTCTTCTTTCTAGTCTTCAAGCTTCAGCTATGTATTTGTGCGATGAAATATAAAAACACAACATACCGAAAATCTGCAAATCATAAATCGCTATATCTATAAGGCTCTGCATCAATAAGAGGACAACTGGAAGGACATACTTATTTCTTACCTTTTGTTGACATGGTTTTACTAATTTTGCCCTGATTGGTTATCTTTATCATGCTAATTCCCTTAAAAAAAATTTTATTAGTACTTGGGAATAAGAGAAAAGAGTTTATATCTTCCTATTGAGATAATAAGACTTCTTCCACCATTCCTACTCTTAAGGAGTGCTGAACCACCCTTTGTGTATAAATAAGGAAAAGAATTCTATGAAAAAGAAAAAGCATGTCAAATGTCAAATGCAGGATAGGGGGTCTCATCGAGAGCCAGCCTACCATGATCATGAGGATGGAAGTGAAGTGGCGTTCCCATTCTGGCCACCACACCAGGGATATGGTCCAAAAGGTGTATCAAAATAAATAAACCTTGGAACAGGAGGTCTCATCACGAGCCGGCCTGCCCACGTTTCGCTCTTTCCTCGTGAATGGCATTATGGTTAACTAGTCACCAAGCCAGCATAATGGTCTACATTCTGACATAATAACAGTCCTAAGTATACACACAGGATCATGGTTCCGGGGGTGAAAAACAACTCTGCCAAGGTTATGGACACCTGTTGGCAGCAGAGTAATGTTAATGGTATCGAAGTCACCTTGCTTACACCAATAGGTAAGATATTAACACTCTTTTGTTTTTATATCCTAGGCACTAATCATATGTTATTTCCCGATTTATACACAGCATGAATATTTATCATTACCAATCATGGCAACGGAGGTGACCATGACCGCTTAAGATTGGCAAGTACGATACATGCCCTATCCATCAGCCTCAAATCATAACACAGTAGCCTCTTATATAACACGCAATCCATCCTCCGCCTCGATTTCGGTAATCTGTTGTCCTTTTTCAACATGGCATAAATCCACATGCTGTTCCTTTCTGACTTGATTGCAAACTGGGTGCCGCTCCTTTATTTGCCGGCTGGGACAGCCTATCACACTGCGGGGGGGGGAGGTTAACCTCATCATTCCCTGTATTACGTGTCAATTTACCATTCGAAACAATTAGTTTACGACGGTTTGGCATGGTTTCACGGCATGGCATATTTTTATTTTTATTTTTCGCACAAGTTGTTTTTGCTGCACTGTTGCATACTCTGTGTTTTCTTTCGCGAAACCTTGCTCTCTGTGTTTCAAACCGAAAACGTTTTTTGCTGTTCCATTTAGAAATCATAGCGAAATCATGGGGGGAAAGGCAATTCGTAGTGAGCCTCAATAGCTAACGATCTCTGCTGCTGCCCGAGAAATCCTGGGAAGGGCAGGATGGTTGAACTATTTCAATCGCTTACAGGAGGGTAATGAGACAGTAGCAATGGAGTTCTTGCAGAATTTACAAGATGACCACTCCATAGTAAGAAGGAAACGAATAGCGGTCACTGATGCCATAATTGCAGAAGTCTCAGGACTACCAGCTACCGGACCGGTATGGACATTCAAAAAGGAACGATTACAGAAGGTCATCGACATCTTCCAGGATGAAGGCCGGCATTTGACAATCAAAGGGAAGGGAATTTTGCCAGCGACCCTAGGCGAACCCTGGACAGAGCTCACAAGAATAGTACAGAGCTACATTACTTGCGAAGGAAGAAAAGACGTGGTAAGACCACGACACCTTAAACTTTTAGCTGTTCTAAAACAGAAATGCTCTGTGAATTTACCGGCACTCTTAAACTCATTATTGCATGATGCTGCACAAAGTATGAAAAGGGCACAGCACGTAGAGGCAATTGTTAGTCACCACGGGTTAATTCGACTTGTTGTTAGTTATAGTCTTACCCAGCAGCAGAGCAGCTGGGAAGAGCTCATTGCACTGATTGAAGGGGGATCGACAGAACCATCCCCGAAACGTAGACATTCTATAAACCCACCAGAACAACCGGCAAAACGCAGAGAAAATGTTGCTAGTACATCACAACAACCAGAGACACACCGAGAATCCGCAAAGCGAAAGCATGTCGTTGATTCACCCGAGCAACCAGAGGAACCCAGGAAATCAGCTCGGTTAGCTCAGATGAGAGGAAGCATAAATAAACCCAGAAAGTCAGCCCGGTTGGATCGAATAAGGGGAAGGCTGGAACAGCTTCAGGGAAGCACCAGCCAACCAGTAATAATTGAAGATGAGCAACCCGAAGAAGAAGTACCCGAGCCTTCGGGAACAGAAAAAGAAGCAGAAACTGAACAGGAGGAAGAAATGGGACAACAGGAGAATAGCCCATTACAAGACCTACTAAGAGAAGATGACTTGGCCGCCATCCTAGCCAATATGAGTAAATACGGTCAACCTTCTAGTTCAGAGAATCCCCACGACCAACTTCAAGAAGAGAACATGCCCATTCATGATGAAGAGGAAGAAAATACTGAACGGGAACAATATGTTCCCATGTCACAAGAGGAAAATCTAGAGGAAGAACCCCAGGAGGAAGAATCAGAACCAGTTGAGGTGCATACACCAGAACAGCCGGAGCAGAGCAGTGAGGAAGAACCCCAGGAGGAAGAGTTAGCAACTGGTCATGATCCAGTCCTCCATCGACAGACTGCCGTTCCTTCAAATGAAACAATGGAAATCAAGAAGTTGCGGAAGGAATGAACTAAATTGTTAAACACGATAACCCAGCTCAGACAACAAATTAGGATTTTGAAAAAGAACCAGAAGGTAAAAAGGAAGAAGAGGGCCAACAAACGGCCTGCTGACCAAAACCCTGAGAATCCAACTGCCGTTCCGATTAAGACAGAAAAGGATGATAAGCAAATTCAGACGGAGGCACCACCCTCAGGGGTAATCAGGGTCCTGAACTCCAAACAGCATAACAAGAAGGTTCAGGTAAAACTCCCGGCCTCCACTGATGCATGGAAGAAAGATCCAAAGACAAAATCCTTGCACAAGATGGTGAAACAAGCACGGCAAGAAGTGGAGCAACTTAAAGAGCAAACGGTTCCCCTAGAAAAATATGAAGAGTTGCAGCAGCAACTAAGGGATGTCAGTCAATCTAAAAGACAGGTTTTTGAAGGATGGATGAAGGAACAAGAGGAAGTCACACAGGTAACTTGTAAACTAGATACTACTATCAAACAGATGAATGACTTTTGTTCTTTATATAATAATGTTTTAGCATGTAGGGCTCCTGCTAAAAACTATGCTCTGTTTCTATTAGAACGATATTTACAATTACAAATAAAAGCTGTTAAGGCAGGCACCCCTATACAGATCAACAATGTCAATGATTTTATAGACTGTTGTAAACATTATGGAGTGAAAGTCAAGAGATTGTTGTGTGAACTTTATTTACACGACCTTGTGCTAAGTCAGGAGACTGAATTGAACCCTGGTCCCTCCATTGGTGATATTCAATTCCAAGCATTTATTTCATTCGGGGCTAATCAGATTAAGTGGCTGAAAGCCTATGATACCTTCCAGAGTCAAGAAAATGGTCTAGATTTAAGAGTTAGGGCTGAGCCTAGGAACCCAGTACAGTTATGGACAGCTCATATAAACAACATAAGGACTCCAGGTGTCATTGTAACATTAGGGCCTATGCATGAGGCACTCATTCAAGAGAGTTTAGAGTATTTCTTTTCCATCAAAGACTTGGCCATTAATGCAGCCAAATTTCGATATCGAATCTCTGATCCACACATCCAGCTCAGAGAACCATTTAAGTATGAGAACTTCGAGTTAGCTGCTGACCATTTGAATCTCTATGGCCAGAGCATTCTGAAAGCAGGGTCATCTTGGTTAGGGTATAGATTTCGCGCTCCAATTATTTGGCATCCTGCACATGGATACCAGGTCCTGTATGATATGCCTGAGGGGCAAGCAGGTCATTTCTTTGATTATTTAATCACTCAACATGGTTGTAGGCCTCCGCATGAGGCTCCTTCTCCAGCATACTCTCTCACTGCATTACATGTCAACTACAATGTTTTCATGAGGACATGAAACAAGGTAAGCAGGGGGGTGTGTGGAGTACTAAAAAGGTATGATTTTGATGATTACTTTAATGACTTTTTAATAGAATTTGTGAACCTTTTGTATCATGAATTTGGAAAGTAATAAGGAACTATGAAAAAACATGTGAGAATCGATGTGTATAACTTAGCCACTAATAATGGTTATTTTTTATACAGGAAAAGGAGAAAACGAAGAGTTGCCGCTCTAAAGGAAAGAACAAAGTGGAGATAACTGCTGTCTCTCTGGACGAGAACCGAACGCAAACATAGGGAAACAGATCAAAGTGAATCGGCTCGGGAAAGAAGGAGAGGACACCAGCTCAGCGCAATAGCAAAGACAGGATGAAGAGTTAACAGTTTGGCAAATCCCTCAGGATCGAAGATCCTGAGGGATCGCTGCTTTACTTATCTAGTTGCTTGGACATCTCCGCCATCGTTTTTATAAAAAGAGACAAGTACTGTTAGTTTGGGGAGAATGGCGAGATAAGATACGTTTTATGTAATCTTCTGTAAAACATCAGATTTGGTTATTAAGCTTTGTTGAGAACTGGTTCGATGTATTTTTGATCAATGCATTAATGAAAGCTTGGTGATTATTCCATATTCGCGTCTGCGTTAACCTAAAGCGGTGTATCCTTGGAGGCTAAGGGCCCGGCCCCGAAGGACACTTGCTTCTGTACCATTACAGCTTCGTTTCTGTGTGGTTTGTTTATTATTTCTATTTGATTATTTGATATGCTTTACAAGTTCATATTACATGCTCTGTTCAAGTTTGAATCATTGAAGTTTCTACAGCCAGACTTGTGTGTTAACTCCGCATTACGTTATTAATCCTTTCAAGAGTTAATCGCATATCTTTACTGTTATGTTACAAAGCTGTTATATTAACGTTTGTGTTGTGTGCGTTTCTAATGAATCAGCATTGTTCCATAATTCATTAATCGTTATTGCTGTTCCATTAATATGATTTGTGTAATTCGCCTTTAGAGTGATAGAATGTTCTTTGATTGCAAAGAGTGTATAGATTGAGTTTGATTATAACCCGCGGGACTTAGTATTCAATTGCTGTTCAATTTTAGAGTTGCTGTTCCATTTCAGAATTGTGGTTTAATCCTTTATTTCCTTTGCTGTTCTATTTATCTACATTTGATGGTTTGTTGTGAGAGATGATCTAAGGCTGTAGTGAGCAGTAGCAGTCACTGTCTAGCTCCCAGGCTCGTGATCTATGATTTAGTTCCTTTTCCATCATTTTCTGAAGGGATGGTTTATCATTACCGAACCCTTGACTGATAAGTTATTAAGTTTTCTGAGTGTGTGATTTATTTCTTTAAAGTAATTTGATTTCAGTTAAGCATCCGTTTACTCTTGTATTTCTTAAGCACTGTACTAATAGCATTACTCTGACGAATGAGCCTCGGATTGAGTCACTCTTTGTAATGACAAAACGCTCTCGGGTTGACATATTAATGTGAGGTAATTAGAGGTGAAAGAGACCCTTTTTATAGCTCTACATAAGGTATTCTAGTTTCTTTTCTCTATAGAAAGGAATTTGAAAACTCCTTTCATGTAAATATTTATCTTTGGCAGTTAATAACTACGCATAGCATTCAGCTAGAAAATTGTATATTTTTTTTGTTTTGAATATAACATATATTGTTGGGTGTGGAGCCTGATTATCTTATTGACTGATAGGTTTTGTTTCAGTAATTTATAGATCCCACAATTTAATCTCCATCTGGGGGTCCAAGGGGGGAAACAACGAATTTTATGAGGCCCCCCTAGTGAGGGTTCGGGGGCAATGCCCCTGAAGATAAAAATAGATGAAATTTTCCTTGTAAAATATTGTAATTTCATATTTAGTCTGAGTTGTTCGTTAAGAGGATGATCTGACTATAGAAGTTATGTTAATTCATATTTTTTTTCCCTAGAAGGAA
This sequence comes from Pinus albicaulis, assembly GCA_034641835.2. Classification (NCBI taxonomy): domain Eukaryota; kingdom Viridiplantae; phylum Streptophyta; class Pinopsida; order Pinales; family Pinaceae; genus Pinus; species Pinus albicaulis. Next base: position 149,781,432 of record CM076582.1, read on the forward strand.
ACCCTCGGTTTATATGAGGGAATTTTATTGTGGCTACGTATTATTATCATTTTGGGCAAGAGGGAGAGAGGAGGTTGTGCGATAGTGAAGAGGAAAATATAGCAGATTTGTTGTGGGTTGTATCTCTTCATTTTGTTGGATAATATAAAAGGAAGGATTGGTTGTTTATCCATGGATGTAGCCCAAATTAGGTGAACCACGTATATTTTTGTCTCTCTTGTTTTATGTGATTCTGCAATATTTAATGTGTTCCATTGCTTCGTAATATATAATTTTCTAACAATTGGTATCAGAGCCGAAGGCCTATTTTCTTGATAAACTCATAAAGAAGGGTTCCTAGTTTGAGTGGGAGCAATGGGGGAAGATGGTAGGTTTAGGGTCGAGAAATTTAATGTCCAAAACTAATATATGTGGAAGAGGAAAATGGAATATTATCTGTATAAGAGAGGATATGTACCTACCCTTAAGCGAAAAGACAAAGAAGTTGACAAATATGTCAAAAAAAGAATGGAAGATTCTCGATATAAAGGCACTTAGAAAAATATGGCTTGTTTGGCAGCGGAATTAAACATTTCAAAGGAAACAACAACAGAGGGTTTAATGACAACATTGTCCAAACTATTTGAAAAACCATCAGTCTCAAACAAGGTATTTTTTATGAATTTTAATTTAATATGAAGATTTCAGAAGGTGGGTTTGTTGTTGATGATTTAAATGAATTTAATATGGTTACCAGTTAGCTAAGTTCTATAGGGGTAAATTTTGATGATGAAATTAGGGATTTGTTATTTATGTGCTCATTTCCAGAAATTTGGAATGGTTTATTTATGTCCATTGTTAATTCTATATTTGGATCTAGTACTTTAAATTTTGATGATGTTGTTGGTGCTATCCTTAGCAAGGAAATGTGACAAGAAAATCTCTGGTGATACATCAGGTAATGATTTGACTACAGAGACTAGGGGAAGAAAAATGGAATGAGGAAAGAGCCCAGGAAATCACAGTAATTCAAGAAAATGTTAGCCTCTCTCATAAAACAATAATAAAACCAAAAATAAATTAAATAAATTAAATATTAAAAGTTAGGAATTTATGCCTAACTCTTTAGTTTGGGTTGTTCCTCTAAGATAGGAGTTAGTTTAGGTAGCTCCTATATTGGTGTGTGTTTGGTTGAGAAATTATCTCAACAAGGTGTTCAAGATAACACGTACTATCTTGAGATGTTGTTTCCTCATCTATTTAATTGTAACACTACATTATTTCAATAATGAGAAAATATGTGAGGAAGTTGTGAGGCTGAAGCCTTTTCCGCCATTATTTGGTGTCTGGTTTTTTATCAGAGCATATTAAGATGCTTGTTTTAAATCTGCAAGTTTGTATATATATTGTGTATGCAACTGTTGATTGCAAGAAAATTTTGTGGAGTGTAGAGAAGGCAGTCAACATAAGTTACCATGCTGTGAACCTGTTGTGACTAGCAACAACCCCCCTTTTATTTAATATTAGTAATAATACTTAATAAATGGGGACCCTTAGTTAAAAAAATCCAAAAATCAATTAGGATTTGTTTGCCTTAGAAAATAAAAACTTTCTATCATAAACCTATAGAAATCCCTTTGAAAGAATATTGTGAAAATCTTAAGTTTATGATAGATTTTAATAAAACTTCTCTTTAAACAAGATAGTGCATCCATAAACAAAATAGTATATACCTTTGATAAAACGCATTGGTCGCAAATCACATAGCGCAGAAAACAGAAATGATTAATGAATATCTTTTGCGCTCTTTTCAATTATGCGCTTTTGCGATTTTGCGTTATGCGCTCTTTTCAATAATGCGATTTTGCGATTTTTCGATCATGCGATTTTGCGATATGCGCTTTTGCACTATTGCGCAATTCCCGCTTTTGCGCTATTTTTATGATTGCGATGACTTCATTTTGCAATATTGCGACATTGCGATATTGCGCAGCAAATCGCAGATCGCAATGTCACAGATTCATGTAGGCGCGCTATCCCGAGGCAATCTTCCCATATGTCAAATCCGTTATGCGCTTTAATGATTATATTAAATGATTGGATTGATTATTAATGTGAAATGAGATTGTGTTTAGATTGAAAGTCGTTTCACAATTAAAATATTATATTTCATCCGCTTTCACATTCAAAACAGTATCATCACCTTTCTTATATCATTACTCTCATTTATTCGTAAAACGCAGGCACGGAGGAGCAAACGACTATACAAAGCTTCCGCTAAACACTATGGGTAAGAAGGAGAAGAGCTCAAATTCTGAAAACAAAGAAATGGCTTCGCTATATGCAGACACCGCCTGTAGCAAGGATGATGGTATATCCACTTGGGAGGGAATGTATAGTCTGTTAGAAGATGAAAACCCTGTGGTGGTAAAAGTTGTAGCTACAGCTGGTTCCAAGGATACGTCTGAAGCAACTCGCAGAGACTTGGCTTGCTCATTTTTGCATAGAATAGCAGCAAGGCCAAGGATTCTCCCATACACAGACATGGTGATATGGGTGCTGGATAGCGCCGATATTTCAGACAGGCAATTCAAAACTCCATCTGAAGAGCTAATTGGATCATTCACCATAGAAGATTTAAGATTAATGTATAAGTTGCCGAAACCACAGGCGACTTACAACAAAAAATTCATGGAAGATTTTTCCAGAGAACATGCAAATTTGGCAGAATTCACAAAGGAGTGGACCAAAAGAAGTGAACCATTGAAGAAAAACAAACAAGGTATGTACAGCATGGGTTCGCTTACCTCTCCTTATTGTTTTACTGCTGCCATGTTATGCAGGCTTTTTGGAAAGCCTGACATAAATATGATTTTACCCGAATGGCTTCCTTTGTTGAATGCGGCCGTTAATTCTACAATTGTAGACTGGGCCAAAATCCTATCTGATACTTTGACCACTGCTATTTTTCAATACCGGTCCAAACGAAATGTTTCCCAGCGGGTTTATCCGCCTTTTTATTTATCTGCTTATGTCATGGACGCCATCTGCTATGTCTCTAAATTCCCTGTGATGGGCTGGAAATGGACTATCCATGATCCTTTGCCCATTCATGTGTACCATAAAGAACTATGGGAGTCTAAGTTTGTTCCCCATTTTTACCAAATTTGTCATGGAATAATGCTGCCATTGTACAGAACATTGTATAATAAGGATGCCCCAAGGTTATCCTTAGAAACAGAGGTTGATATTCTCCCCGTCGCGAGATGGTTTGGAGAAGAATTGTTCACTTATATTAGGGTTTTTGGAAGTTATGCTTCTCCCCATGTGTTACCCCTATATGTTCCAGATAGACTTGTAGCTCGGGAAATTGCTTATCAAACCTGTGGCCATGGAGGTATAACAAAAGATTTAAAAGAGAAGAAAAAGGGCATTTGGCCACAATTTCCCATAAAATGTGGAACATTTTCACTGTTTGATATTGGTCATGCATTTCAAGAGATAGGCAACGTTACATGCTTACAGTTGTTCAAATTCTCGAGAAGGTTATTTGACCCAAATGATATTGTTAAGAATTTTACCAATGCAATCAAAGTAAGGGAATTTTCCGGGGAACAGGATCTTTTTGATGATATGTTCCAAGAAAGAAATTCATTTAAAGAGGTTTTGAATTCAGCTCAAGCGCCGCTATCTCCAGAGGATTTTCAGGAATTCAAGATGTACAGAGAAAGAAGACTAATTCCTATTCCTTTGGATAATCTACGCTTAGAGCCCGCAAGGGAACAAACTCCTAGTGTTAGTCTTAACGGCAGTTCAAGTATAGGTAAATCTAAATCAAAATCTGATAGAGATTCTGAACACTCCAACAAGTTTAAAGAAAAGGAAGATAAAATGGAAGAATCTATTAAGGATTTTGCACAATCAAAAGAACTTGCTCAACAACAAATTTTGACTTCTCAACAGACAAATCCTCCTCCAACCAATGTACAACAACAACCAGTCATTATTGAATTAGACAAAGAATGGGAAACCTTCAACCAGTTGATTAATGTACAAGAATAGAATGTACAGACCCCTGTCCAGACAACCAAAGTTTTGAATACAGGAACAAGCAGCACAGTCGCAGTGACAGAGCACATACCAATCACACCCTCCTCTGAAATTGTATTTAATGTAGAGGACATTCCTCCTCTGGATGTATTCTACAACCCAAAATACAAAGCAGTAGTGAAGAGACAGAGAAAAAGGAGAAAAATAGAAAGTGCAATTGCTACTGAAGCAGAACAAGTAGATGTTTTATGGAAAGATCCTGCCACAAAACCTACTCGTAATCTCACTAAGCTAACTCAGATAAAAGGAGCTTATGCTTCTGCAACAATTGATAAATCAGTTGAGATACAACTTTTGTTGGATGAAAAATAAGAACAAGTAAAAGCTCTGCAACAACAATTGCAACAGGTACATGCCAATAAGGAAGCACAATTGAAACTTGAAGAGTTACAACAACAACTTCAAGAAATGCAAACAGGACATCAAAAAAGCCTGGCTGATAAAGACAAACAAATACAGATTATCCAAGATCAGCATAAGGATGATCCTAAGCTTCCAGAATTCATTTCAGAAACCATCTCTCTGAACAATCAACTACTGCAACAAGAGGAAGTTTTCTCCCAAAAAATCTTGCAATGGAATTCTTTATGCCAAGAGAGCGATAGAATCACAAATCATGTCATTGATTTACGAAATGATTATGATTTGATTAATGAAAAGATCAATGATTATCTGGCATGGCAAAAAACAGAAGAAGGAAGAAAAGCTGGTGCACCCATCATTAATGAAAACCATAAAGAAATACTGTTCAATAATTGGGATGCACAAATCAGAAGGGCAGAAAGGGCAGCAGAGGAGGTGGCTACAGCGGCAAATACTCTTACAGATTGTGTAAATGACAATTTACACAAAGCTAATTTGATCCCAGAAACTGTTCCAGGATATCTCCCACAGGAAAATCAGTTGCAAACAGAATGGAGGCAAAAGGTAGAAGAAAGAGCAAAATCCATCCAAGGGCTGACAAGATTGAATTAAGACTCATACTGGATGTACTTGGTGAAGCCACACAGTCAGCACAGTGATCTCAATTGTATCATCAATGCTACAGAGAAGATTGCTCCTACGCTTGCCGACTCTGTCTTCTCAGGACAGTTGAATTCTGAATTCGGTCAACCGCATCTTCTCAAAACTATGCTAGATGCCTGCAAGATCAAGGATCAAGTTCATAGATAGATAGATTTAGTTTTAATTTCACTATATTTTAGCCTAGGAAAAGGACGGTCATTGAACCGAATCCTTAATTTTTGTAATAAACTATTTTTAGATTTAGCTAAGTAGTATTTAAACCCCTCTCATGCATTTAGAGAGGGGTCCTGGATCTTAATATTTTTGGACTTGGAGATTGCATTTCTGTACTCCATTGTCTTATATATTTTTTGAAAAGGATCACATCTGATGATTTTCATGCGAAATTATCTTTGAAGTGTTGCATTTCTGTACCTTGGAATTTGATTTTGCATCATAGTTACTGGATAGAGTATCACATTGCATCTGGAAATCATCAAGATGAACAAGGTATTTCTATCTGTTTACTGTTGATTTCTTTTGTCTTATGATATTCGTTTTATAATTGCTATCATTTATATGTATATTTGTTTTCACAACGCTTCCTTTTATATATCATTTCTGAGTATAATTGAAACGTTATTCTTCATAATTACATGTAGATGGTATACAATGATGAATGCAATATGCTAATATAACTCTATTTAATTTCTTAAACAGAGTTATCTTTATTTGTTTCTGCACATTTCAATTTAAATAATAATACATTTTCATGGTTATTGTTGAATTGGAACAATCTTAAGTTGTATTCACATATAATTACCCGGGTTAGTATTAGAATTCCTTTATCAGTATTTAGCTTAAATTAGATAGTTTTATTTTAGTTAATTTAGTCCCATTTCCACCCATCCAATCCAATCCATTTAGTTACAAGGAAACTGGTCCTTTAAATCCAGTCGGAGCCACCATTCCAAACGGAAAAAAAGCTGTCTTAATGTCCCGACCGGGTGGTTTTCCCCGATGTTTGAAGCAGAGATTTTCTAGGCTTCAACATTTTTGGCGCTAGAAGGAGGGCCTAAGCTATGAATGGCAAGTAAATCTCTATCCACAAGCCATTCTGAGAGCAAAACACCCTCATTAACTTCTTCAATTTCTTCTGAAATTCAAAATCCTAGAGAAGAAATTAAAGAAAATATTCAGACACCCACTACCAAAATCTTAAAAAATTCAGACAATCAACATCCTGAGTCTCCCAAAGTTCAAGATTTAATCCATAAATTGAAAGGATTCTCATTATCTCTTGAAGAGTCTGAGATATCTGAAGGTAGTGTAACTTCAAAATTTGTCTCTTCCAAACCGCTTACTAGGCTTCAAAGTGGAAAACTTGGTATTTCTCCGAAAGAATTCCCTTTACCTAGTAGAGTCAAGACAAAGAAAAATTGATCGAAATCAGTAAGTGATATAAGTTCAACCTCTAATATTCAAATAACTGTTTCCGAAATCCCTTCTCAACAAAGTACAATCATTTCCATATCATCTCCACAAACATCTTCTCCTCAATCCTCATCAATCTCAACATCATCTATTCCAACCACTTCTATTCAAACACCACCAGTTTCTACTATCCCTCCAATAGTCATCCCAAAAATGGCACAGATACCATGGTCTACTCCAGGAGCAGTCAACATGGCTGCACCTTTACATGATTTACCAGACAATCCTGGAAAATGGCTTCCAAAGTTTAGCCCAGATCTTAACATTCAAGCTGAAGAACATATCAATAAATTTATGCTGGATATTAATTTGAATGGAGTCACACAGGAAGATGTTGTAGTTAGATTATTCCCTTATACTCTTCAAGGAACAGCAGGATCATGGTATTTTTCATTACCATCAGGATCTATAACAAGTTGGGACATTTTTGCAGATCATTTTTTAACCAAATTTGGAGATGATCGATCAATTGCAACTTTACTCAATGATCTCTCAAATTTGAAAATAGAACCCAAGGAACCCATTAAAGAATTCAACGCTAGATTCAACAAACTCTTGAACAAAATTCACGTAGATTCACAGCCCAGTGAACAGGTTAGGATTGAATGGTACATAACTTCCTTACCCTCAAACATAGCAATTTTCGTGGACAGAGCTGCAAAACCTGCATTAGATGAGAATATGAAAGAAGCTATTGCAGTGGAAAAACGTATCACTTCTCTGGAAAAGAAAAATGCTCTTGAAGAAAGGAAATCAAAGAAGGTCAGCTTCAGAGATGATTCAAAGAAAAAGGCCAAAGATCCATATGACATGGAAGGTTTACAGAAAGTTCTTAAAACCTTGTCAAATGAAATGGTTGAAATAAAAAAACAAGTAGCTGAAACTTCTACCAAGAAACCATTCCGAAATTTCAGAAGGAATCAAGTTGAATCTAAACCTCCTAATGCAATCTCAAATGCAGAATCAGAAGAAGAAGAAGAAGAAGAAGAAGATACATCTGTAGTATCAGATCAAGAAGACGAAAATGAAGAAATAGCTGAATTAAATGGAATGTGGGATTTTATTCTCCCTAATTCTGACAGTGAAGAAGCTATGCCTATAAGTACTAGGAGTAAATCTACAGCAGAACCAGTGCAAACAGTTCCAAAAAAGAAAATTACAACTCCAAGTACCAAAGACAAACCCATTGTAAAGAAAACTTCTCCATTACCTACTCAAAATCAGCCATCTTTTTCTAACCCTCTCACATCAACAGCAAAAACTTTAGTAGTGTCAGATCCCATGGAATACAACATTGTCGAAGACATGAAAAAGATCAAAGCCAACATTTCCTTACATGAACTCAGCAAATTAAAACACCAGCAAAAGTTGCTATTGAAAGAATTAAATGCTACACCAATTGCTCCTGTACCAAGCGGTGTAGTTGCAAAAGCAGCAAGAGGAACTGGTAAGCCACCAAATAAGGTAGATGCTACTGATACTGTGCTCATTGGGGAAAAGTCAAATTCTCAAACTCCTCCTTTTCTTTTGACTTATGAGATGTACAATAAAAATCTACACAATTGTTTAATTGATTCTGGAGCTTCCTCCAATATAATGCCTACTTCTGTCTGTGCTAAATTGAATATTGAACCACAGAGATCAGCAGTTCATATCGTTCAGTTGGATCGCTCGAAAGTCCAAGTGGTAGGAGAAATCAATTCAGTTACTATCAAATTAGCTTCTGATCCTAGAATTGTCCAAAGAATTGATATTCTGATTGCTGATATTTCAGAATTCTATGGATTAATCTTGAGCAGGGACTGGTCTGCGAAACTTAACGGTTATATCTCAACTGATTATTCACACATGTGGCTTCCCTACAAAGGGAAACCAAATCAAATCAAAATTGAACGAGAAAAACATATGACACACACTGTCACTGAATTTGAACGGCCTAATGAACCTGTGGAATTCAACAACAATATTCTTGGAGGTTATTCTGCTGAATCATTTCTTGGAAATTTCAAAGCTCCTCAATCACCTTTTTCTATAAATACTTTTGTTTCTCAGATAGAAAATTTTTCACAATCTGATTCTTCTAGAATTGTAAATATTTCTGATGTAATTGTAGATAAGCCAATAGATAAATCTTTATTTTGGTCGTTATATTTTGATGGATCAAAGTCTAGTGATGGAGCTGGAGCTGGATGTATCTTAATTGATCCAAATAAGGAGAAAACCATGCTGTCATGCAGGTTAGAATTTGAGTGTACTAACAATACCGCAGAATATGAAGCCTTGGTTCAAGGACTTTATAAAGCTATAGGGTTAGATGTTAAATACTTGAAAGTATTTGGTGATTCCGAAATTGTAATTAAACAAGTTAGGAATACTATTCATTGCCTTTCAGGACATCTTAAACACTATCAAACCCTAGTACAAGACCTCACCACTCATTTTTCAGCATTCAATATTTCTTCTATTCCTAGGAATCAAAATACATCAGCTGACTTGTTAGCTAATGTTGCGTCTAAACTCCTACCTACTGAAGATTGCAGTCCTGATAGGTTTTCTGTAGAATTGATTTTTCGTCCATCTGTCCCAGATAATGTTACAAACTGGAGAGTTTTCTATCATGATCAAGATATTCTAAATTTCATGACTTCAGAGAAATCATATGATGAGCAAATTATTGACGAAGATGATCATGATTTACAAATTTCTTCAAAAGGTAATGAAAACCCCATTCCAAAATCTGTTGTTAAATTAGAGGATTTATATGACATTAGAGACAAATTCAAGAAAGTTGTTAATTCGAAACTTCAAAGTTCCACTTTGAAGTTTGAATTAGTAAATCTTGGTTCTGATTCTAAACCTCAAAACGTTAACTTAGGACTCAATTTAACACCAGAGGAAAGGAATGCATTCATTAAACTGCTGAACAAGTATAAAAACGTTTTTTCTTGGAATTATGATGATCTAAAAACGTATAATACTTCGGTTATTCAAAACACGATTCCAATGATTCCTGATATTAAACCTGTTCAACAGAAGTTGAGAAAGATCCATCCAAATCTCGAAAGTCAAATTAAATCAGAACTTAATAAACTTTTGAAAGCCAAAATCATTTTTCCAGTTAGGCACTCTAATTGGGTTTCCTATATGGTACCTGTAAGGAAGAAGAATGGTGATATAAGAATCTGTATTGATTTCAGAAATTTAAACAAGGCATGTTTAAAAGACAATTTCCCATTGCCAACTATGGAACAGATACTTCAAAAGGTAGCTAGTTCTGAACTTATGTCAATTCTCGATGGATTTTCGGGCTATAACCAAGTTATAGTTCACCCAAATGACAGATTGAAAACAAATTTCAGAACAAAATGGGGAACTTACGCTTATCAGAAAATGCCTTTTGGTCTAATAAATGCAGGAGCAACTTTTCAAAGATCCATGGACATAGCATTCAAAGGTCTGATCAATAAATCAGTTGTTGTTTATCTTGATGACATAACAGTGTTTTCAAAAAAGAGAGCCAATCATCTACATGATTTAAAACAAATATTTGAAAGATGTAGAAGGTTTGGTATTTCCTTAAATCCAAAGAAATATTTCTTTGCTTTAGATGAAGGAAAAATTTTAGGATTTGTTGTGTCAAAAGATGGTATATATATTGATCCAGATAGAGTCAAAGAAATTTCCGATATTTCTTTACCTCATAACAAAAAATCCATGCAATCATTTCTTGGACAGATCAATTTTGTTAAAAGATTCATTCTTGATTTTTCTTTAATTGTTTTACCTATGCAAAATATGATCAAGAAGAATTCAATATTCAAATGAGGGCATGAAGAGAAAGAAGCCTTTAAGGCAATCAAACAAGCAATCATTAATGCACCAACATTGAATACCCCGGATTTCTCTAAAGATTTTACTTTGTATACTCTGGCCACTGAAACTTCCTATGCAGCTGTTTTAACACAACTCAATGATCAGAAAATTGAAGCACCAATTTCTTTCTTTAGCTCAAATCTGCAAGGAGCTGAACTTAATTATTCCGATGTTGAAAAACAAGCCTTTGCTGTGTTTAAATCAATCAAACATTTCAGACCTTTTCTCTTGAAAACTCATACAAAAATCATTGTCCCATTCTCTGCAGTGAGGCAATTATTAATTCAGAGAGAAGTAGGAGAAAAGAGAGCTAACTGGGTAACAGCCTTGCAAGAATATGATGTTGATATTAAACCAGCTAAGATTTTTAGAGGACAAGGTTTTTGCAGATTATTAGCAGGAGCTCATAACATACCAGAAAATCAAGATTCAAATCAAGATATTCAAGTAAGTCAGATAAGTGTTATAGATGCTGAATCTCAGTATGCTGATCTCATCTATTACTTGAAGAATGGGTATGCTCCTTCTAACCTCAGTTATAAGAGAAAACGTGCTTTAAGGTTAAAGGCTGATAAATATGAGATCATTGATAATGTGTTATTTAGGAAAAATTATGATTCAATTTTATTAAGATGTCTTGAAAAGACTGAAGCTGAAAAGGTTTTGCAGGAACTACATGATGGACCAGCAGGAGGTCATTTTGGAGGTGATACCACAGCTCACAAAATAATTCGTGCTGGTTATTATTGGCCTACCCTTTTTAAAGATACGCATGATTACGTAAGGAAGTGCAGAATTTGTCAAACTGCAAGAGGAAGACAAAGGAAACCAGCTTTTCCTTTGCAACCAGTAACTATCGAGCAACCATTCGAACAATGGGGGCTTGATATTATTGGTGAGATAGTACCTCATTCTTCCAAACAACACAAGTACATCCTTACTGCAACTGATTACTTTACAAAATGGGTAGAGGCAATCTCGTTAAAGGTAGTCAATTCTGATGCAATTATTGATTTCATAGATCAATTCATCATAACCAGGTTTGGTGTACCTCAAGCTCTTGTTTTTGATAATGCATCTTACTTCTCTGGAAATAGTTTAATTGAATTTGCAGTCAAAAGAGGTTTTAAATTAAAATATTCAACAAATTATTATCCACAAGGTAATGGTTTGGCTGAATCCACTAATAAAAACCTTATCAAAATCATTAAAAGGACCGTTGATCAAAATCAAAAGAATTGGCACAAATCTTTACTCTTTGCCTTATGGGCTGATCGTATCACTGAAAAAGCTTCAATAGGGACTTCACCTTTCAATCTGGTTTATGGAAAAGAATCTGTGATACCATCAAATTTAACTCTTCCATCATTAGCCCTAGTACAATTTATTGAAGAAAATTCTTCTTCATCCATTCAATTGAGATATGATCAAATCCTTAAACTTGAAGATGATAGGGATAAAGCAAAAATTACTCATGAAAAACATCAACAGCTTGTAAAATCTTCTTTTGATGCAAGTTCTACTGGCTCCAAAATTTTGTCAATTGGTGATCTCGTTCTAAAATGGGATAAAGGACATGAAGAAAAAGGTAAACATACCAAATTTCAGAAAATGTGGCTTGGACCATTTCAGATCATTGAGAAGATAAGCTCAAATACATTCATACTCCAAGATCTAACAGGTAAGAGAGAATCTCTTCCTGTAAATGGGCTTATCTTGAAGAAATTCTTTTCGTAAGGAGGTAACCCCTTCTTAAAACTGTACATATTCCTTTTTGCAGAATTTTGATTGTTTTTGTTTTTGCAAATAAAGGTTGTTAATGAGTCTCTAATTGAATGTTTACTATTTAAGAAAATTTCTTTGGAAAAATATTATAAATATTTATTTTGTGTAAATAAGAATTTTTAAAGTAATGATCACAGTTTTTGAATAGTTTAAAATAAGATGTTAAACTTTGAAAGAGTATTTCAATCATTTACATAATCTTTTGAAAACTTGAGAAGAATGTAAATCATCATAAGTTTATCAAGCAGAGAAAGGTTATCTATCAAAGTAAAGATATTTTTTCAAGGTTTTGGAACTCAAAAAACTCTGAAAATTGTCATCCATTGATTCTTAAGGATAAAACTATTTCACCCCATCCATTTAAGTTGTGATTTTTTAGAATGTAATTCTAAGAAATTATTTAAAAATTTTTAGAGATAAGAGGTCTCATTATGAGCCGACTTACTATGTTCATAAGGAGTAATAAAACTGACATTACCAATACTACATACCAAAACAGGGTAATGACTTATTAATATAAGACAAGGGGTCTCATCATGAGCCAGCTTGTTCAGTTTAATTATAACTAGTGAATGGCATTGTTATCAACTGGCCACCAAACCAGAACAATGGCTCTTAAAATAAAAAATAAATAAAAGACAAAAACATGAGATAATAGGTCTTATGAATTTATCTTTTAAAAAGTCATAATTTTAGTTGGATGGGACAATGAATGGTTAATGGTTTAAAGGTAACCCTGTCGAGACTATGAACGTTTGCTGGCAGCAGAGGCAATACCTATGGCAATGGAGTATATTACAAAACCAAAACTTGGAACAATCTACTTACTTCATTATTAACACCAATCAAAGCTTGAGATAACCCAAAAATGTTTTTATTCTTAAGGAGTTAGAAAGAAATTGTGATTGATTTTTATTTCTTTTTCATAGTTACATTTTATTTGAATCATCCTAAGATAGTTTTCATTATCTTTAAAAATCTTTACTTACTAAAGATAGAATGTTCATTTTATTTTTTCAGAGATAACTGTTTCTTCTAGTGAATCGCCAATTGTTGTGACTAGCAACAACCCCCGTTTTATTTAATATTAGTAATAATACTTAATAAATGGGGACCCTTAGTTAAAAAAATCCAAAAATCAATTAGGATTTGTTTGCCTTAGAAAATAAAAACTTTCTATCATAAACCTATAGAAATCCCTTTGAAAGAATATTGTGAAAATCTTAAGTTTATGATAGATTTTAATAAAACTGCTCTTTAAACAAGATAGCGCATCCATAAACAAAATAGTATATACCTTTGATAAAACGCATTGGTCGCAAATCGCATAGCGCAGAAAACAGAAATGATTAATGAATATCTTTTGCGCTCTTTTCAATTATGCGCTTTTGAAATTTTGCGTTATGCGCTCTTTTCAATAATGCGATTTTGCGATTTTTCGATCATGAGATTTTGCGATATGCGCTATTGCGCAATTCCCGCTTTTGCGCTATTTTTATGACTGAGATGACTTCATTTTGCGATATTGCGATATTGCGATATTGCGATATTGTGCAGCAAATCGCAGATCGCAATGTCGCAGATTCATGTAGGCGTGCTATCCCGAGGCAATCTTCCCATATGTCAAATCCGTTATGCGCTTTAATGATTATATTAAATGATTGGATTGATTATTAATGTGAAATGAGATTGTGTTTAGATTGAAAGTCGTTTCAAAATTAAAATATTATATTTCATCCACTTTCACATTGAAAACAGTCTCATCACCTTTCTTATATCATTATTCTCATTTATTCGTAAAATGTAGGCACGGAGGAGCGAATGACTATACAAAGCTTCCGCTAAACACTATGAGTAAGAAGGAAAAGAGCTCAAATTCTGAAAAAAAAGAAATGGCTTCGCTATATGCAGACACCGCCTATAACAAGGATGATGGTATATCCACTTGGGAGGGAATGTATAGTCTGTTAGAAGATGAAAACCCTGTGGTGGTAAAAGTTGTAGCTACAGCTGGTTCCAAGGATACGTCTGAAGCAACTCTCAGAGACTTGGCTTGCTCATTTTTGCATAGAATAGCAGCAAGGCCAAGGATTCTCCCATACACAGACATGGTGAGATGGGTGCTGGATAGCGCCGATATTTCAGACAGGCAATTCAAAACTCCATCTGAAGAGCTAATTGGGTCATTCACCATAGAAGATTTGAGATTAATGTATAAGTTTCCGGAACCACAGGCGACTTACAACAAAAAATTCATGGAATATTTTTCCAGAGAACATGCGAATTTGGCAGAATGCACAAAGGAGTGGACCAAAAGAAGTGAACCATTGAAGAAAAACAAACAAGGTATGTACAGCACGGGTTCGCTTACCTCTCCTTATTGTTTTACTGCTGCCATGTTATGCAGGCTTTTTGGAAAGCCTGACATAAATATGATCTTACCCGAATGGCTTCCTTTGTTGAATGCGGACGTTAATTCTACAATTGTAGACTGGGCCAAAATCCTATCTGATAATTTGACCACTGCTATTTTTCACTACCGGTCCAAACGAAATGTTTCTCAGCGGGTTTATCCGCCTTTTTATTTATCTTCTTATGTCATGGACGCCATTTGTTATATCTCTAAATTCCCTGTGATGGGCTGGCAATGGACTATCCACGATCCTTTGCCCATTCATGTGTACCATAAAGAACTATGGGAGTCTAAGTTTATCTCCCATTTTTACCAAATTTGTCATGGAATAATGCTGCCATTGTACAGAACATTGTATAATAAGGATGCCCCAAGGTTATCCTCAGAAACAGAGGTTGATATTCTCCCCGTCGCGATATGGTTTGGAGAAGAATTGTTCACTTATATTAGGGTTTTTGGAAGTTATGCTTCTCCCCATGTGTTACCCCTATATGTTCCAGATAGACTTGTAGCTCGAGAAATTGCTTATCAGACCTGTGGCCAGGGAGGTATAACAAAAGATTTAAAAGAGAAGAAAAAGGGCATTTGGCCACAATTTCCCGTAAAATGTGGAACATTTTCACTGTTTGATATTGGTCATGCATTTCAAGAGATAGGCAACATTACATGCCTACAGTTGTTCAAATTTTCAAGAAGGTTATTCGACCCAAATGATATTGTTAAGAATTTTACCAATGCAATCAAAGTAAGGGAATTTTCCGGGGAACAGGATCTTTTTGATGATATGTTCCAAGCAAGAAATTCATTCAAAGAAGTTTTGAATTCAGCTCAAGCACAGCTATCTCCAGAGGAATTCCAGGAATTCAAGCTTTACAGAGAAAAAAGACTAATTCCTATTCCTTTGGATAATCTACGCTTAGAGCCCGCAAGGGAGCAAACTGCTAGTGTTAGTCTTAACGGCAGTTCAAGTACAGGTAAATCTAAATCAAAATCTGACAGAGATTCTGAACACTCCAATAAGTCTAAAGAAAAGGAAGATAAAATGGAAGAATCCATTAAAGATTCTGCACAATCAAATGAACTTGCTCAACAGCAAATTTTGACTCCTCAACAGACAATTCCTCCTCCAACCAATGTACAGCAACAACTAGTCACCATTGAGTTAGACAAAGAATGGGAGACCTTTAATCAATTGATTAATGTAGAAGGACAGAATGTACAGACCCCTGTCCAAACAACCAAAGTTTTGAACACAGGAACAAGCAGCACAGCCGCAGTAATAGAGCACATACCGATCACACCCTCCTCTGAAATTGTACTTAATGTAGAGGACATTCCTCCTCTGGATGTATTTTATAGCCCAAAATACAAATCAGTAGTGAAGAGACAGAGAAAAAAGAGAAAAATAGAAAGCGCAATTTCTACTGAAGCAGAACAAGTAGATGTTTTATGGAAAGATCCTGCCACAAAACCTACTCGTAATCTCACTAAGCTAACTCAGATAACAGGAGCTTATGCTTCTACAACAATTGATAAAGAAGTTGAGATACAACTTTTGTTGGATGAAAAAGAAGAACAGGTAAAAGCTCTGCAACAGCAATTGCAACAGGTACAGGCCAATAAGGAAGCACAATTGAAACTTGAAGAGTTACAACAACAACTTCAAGAAATGAAAATAGGACATCAAAAAAGCCTGGCTGATAAAGACAAACAAATACAGATTATCCAAGATCAGCATAAGGATGATCCTAAGCTTCCGGAATTCATTTCAGAAACCATTTCTCTGAACAATCAACTACTGCAACAAGAGGAAGTTTTCTGCCAAAAAATCTTGCAATGGAATTCTTTATGCCAAGAGAGCGATAGAATCACAAATCATGTCGTAGATTTACGAAATGATTATGATTTGATTAATGAAAAGATCAATGATTATCTAGCATGGCAAAAGACAGAAGAAGGCAGAAAAGCTGGTGCACCCATCGTTAATGAAAACCATAAAGAAATATTGTTCAATAACTGGGATGCACAAATCAGAAGGGAAGAAAAGGCAGCAGAGGAGGCAGCTATAGCAGCAATCACTCTCACTGATTGTTTAAATGACAATTTACACAAAGATAATTTGATTCCTGAAACTGTTCCAGGATATCTCCCACAGGCAAATCAACTGCAAACAGAATGGAGGCAAAAGGCAGAAGAAAGAGCAAAATCCATCCAAGGGCTGACAAGATTAAATTGGGACTCATACTGGATGTACTTGGTGAAGCCACACAGTCAGCACAGTGCGCTTAATTGTATCATCAATGCTACAGAGAAGATTGATCCTACGCTTGCCGACTCTGTCTTTTCAGGACAGTTGAATTCTGAAGTCGGTCAACCGCATCTTCTCAAAACTATGCTAGATGCCTGCAAGATCAAAGATCAAGTTCATAGATAGATAGATTTAGTTTTTATTTCACTGTATTTTAGCCTAGAAAGAGGACGGTCATTGAACCGAATCCTTAATTTTTGTAATAAACTATTTTTAGATTTAGCTAAGTAGTATTTAAACCCCTCTCATGCATTTAGAGAGGGGTCCTGGATCTTAATATTTTTGGACTTGGAGATTGCATTTCTGTACTCCATTGTCTTATATATTTTTTAAAAAGGATCACATCTGGTGATTTTCATGCGAAATTATCTTTGAAGTGTTGCATTTCTGTACCTTTGGAATTTGATTTTGCATCATAGTTACTGGATAGAGTATCAGATTGCATCTGGAAGTCATCAAGATGAACAAGGTATTTCTATCTGTTTACTGTTGATTTCTTTTGTCTTATGATATTCGTTTTAAGATTGCTATCATTTATATGTATATTTGTTTTCACAACGTTTCCTTTTATATATCATTTCTGAGCATAATTGAAATGTTATTCTTCATAATTACATGTAGATGGTATACAATGATGAATGCAATATTCTAATATAACTCTGTTTAATTTCTTAAACAGAGTTATCTTTATTTGTTTCTGCACATTTCAATTTAATTAATAATACATTTTCATGGTTATTGTTGAATTGGAACAATCTTAAGTTGTATTCACATATTATTACCCGGGTTAGTATTAGAATTCCTTTATCAGTATTTAGCTTAAATTAGATAGTTTTATTTTAGTTAATTTAGTCCCATTTCCACCCATCCAATCCAATCCATTTAGTTACAAGGAAACTGGTCCTTTAAATCCAGTCGGAGCCACCATTCCAAATGGAAAAGGAGTTGTCTTAAGGTCCCGACCGGGTGGTTTTCCCCGATGTTTGAAGCAGAGATTTTCTAGGCTTCAACAGAACCACAGGAACGGATTTGGAAACCATCGCATTCAAGGTTCGAACAGCCGTCGAGCTAAAGAAACACAGTCATGAAAAGACAGACTTGAAGATACGCTCTGCGCTGGAAAAAGGAGCATGGTTGTGGCCGTAGCTAGAGCCACAGGCCAACGTAAATAATTTGCCACGATGTGTGATTGAAGGCATGATGTGATTGTTGGCAGCCTGTGATCGAATTCAAGAGCCACGAATTTGAAGCATAGTCATACATTCAAGAGCACGATATTTGAAGTGCTGTATTTACAAAATTGTGACTGTAAAGGGGTCGAAGGCCAGCATAAAGTCCAATGGGAAACCCGTGAATGGAAACTTTTCCATCGCTGTAAAATTGAAAATGCTGCATTTGGTTGGGTTGGTTTCAACGTTGGAAGCATCACAATCTTTGCACTGTCGGAATAATTGAAATTGAGGTGTTTTCCATTGGTTTTACACTGCCAAAATCTGCTAGTTTCACATGTCCATATGCAGTAAGAAGTATATTCTCTAGCTTTACATCTCGATGTATCAGTCCTACTTTGTGAAGGTACTCAAGGACATCGAAAATCTCTGCAATATAGAAACGTGCTTCATCCTCTGAAATACGAGATTTTCTGTTTATCTGGTCAAAAATCTCTCCACCATCACAAGATTCAAGGCCCAGGTAAATATAGCATACATCCTGAAAGGTGAAGTACAACTTTATTATCCTAGGTGATCTAATTGATCAAGTACAATACGCTCCGGCTTGACATAAGCCATTTTCTTTTCTTTTGCTATGAATCGTTTATCCATGATCTTCAATGCGTATATTTTCCCGGTGTCTTTTTTTTTTTTCCCCTGACAATCCTTGAATAAGAACCGACCCCATGCAATTTCTCACATTCATAATCTTCGATGTGAAACGGTTCCTGCGGAGCCCAGAAGGTGAAGCTCTTGGAGCATTGGACGCAATTACCGTTTCTTTCAATTACATTGTTGTTGGTAGCAAGAGTCGGACGAGGTGCGAAATTCGAGTCTTGTAACGTTAATTTGCTGCTAATCTTAGTGAGTAGCAGGTCATAATTCCACACACACATTGTTAACAAAATCATTAGAAGCTATAATACTGCATACAACATTGGTTTGTGACTTTTTATTGCTACGGTTCTGTGTGGAGGCTCTACCGAGTGTTGAAGGTGGCTCAAGCGTCCAAGGGACACCGTAATGTAAGCACACTACTTTGTATTAAAGGATACAACATTGCATTGATTTTTTGTACAACGTTCAACTATGAATGATGTAATGTATCACCCAATCCTAAAGCATAATTTCAAATTGGTATGACTGGTTTGACCTGGAAGGTAATGGTATCAATGTGATGAAGTTTATTGTTGGTTTGAATTTGGATGGTTGACACCTGAAGGGTAAAGAATGAGTTGAATTTCAATTGTGACTTTAATTTGTTATATGGTTGTAATGGTCCATTTTGGACGTAAATGAAAATTGCATACACATATTTTGTGTATATTTCATCTAAAATTTCCTTCATCATTTGTGAAATCACATTCAGCATTTGTGAAATCGACTTCAGCAATTGGGAATCGCCTTTGATGCAAGTGTCTTTTCTGCATTATTGAACCAGCGTGGAGGATTTTCGGTGAAGTGGCCTATGGAGAATACCCACTTCATTGGAGGTCGAGGATGTCTCCTATCAGCATGCAGGCCATGAGGGTCTCAAGGGCACTGCTGCCACAGAAACACATTTCAATCTAAATATCGCGTCTCCAAAATTTTAAGGACAGAGCCTTGTTAAACGCCATCGGCTCGTGTATGATCTGTTGAGTGAAGAATTTAAGAATGGTTTACACGCTCTATCCATTGTAGCAAAAATTCCTATAGAAGCTGACGGCAAATGAAATTTTCCCCATCCAGACCACCCGGTGAATATTTGATATAAATCAAGTCTACGTGAAGAAAATATAGGAAGGAAAACGAGTCTTTGCGAAGGTAACAAAGGAAAGCAACTATCCAGTAGTATTTTATTGCTTTTGAGTCATTACAGGGTGAGTTGTTTTATAAAAGGATTTGAAATTTGTTTTTTGAAAGTACTTTTGTTAAAAAGGAGTACACTTCAATTACTTTGAAGAGATATAGTGTGCTTTAAATGTAGAAAAATAAAATAAAACATTTGAAAACAACTCACTTTTCTAAAGTGATTTCCATTTTAATGGAAAATTGAAAAGGTAGTAAAGTGAGGCTTTTGTGGAGTGATAAGGTGAAATTTTTTAATTTTTGGATGAAATAAGGTGCATTTTTTGTAAAATTTGAGTGATCTGTTTTTCAAAGGAAAGCTCATTTTTGTAGGAGGTTGAGTAATTTTTTGAAGACATTTTTTTTCAAGAAGTTCTCGAACTTTGATTCCATGAAGATGTTGTGAAGCTCAACAATTATGTACTCCAAATTTTAATAAAGCATATATTTTTTTGTGGTGATTGTGTCCTAGATCCGCCTGAAATGGAATAAGGGGATCTTAGGTACACGAAGAATGTGTTGATGATGGTGCATGCTTCATGTTGTTTCTTTTGATTTGTGTCTAGTTTTGACACACAAATGATTTCATTTAACACATACATAAAGTTCAATACAAACAAGCACAACATCTGTAACGAAGTAGCTACAAGGAAGGATAATTAAGCTCAACACATGCATCTGCACACCTACAACACATAATCAAAGTTGTCAACATCAACATTCTACCTCAACAAGAAAATTCACTTAATACAACCAAGTTCATGTACCTGCAAACTCGAGCATTTCAAAGCAAAGTCTACATCACTACAATCAAGTTAATGAATCTGTAAACTTCAACGTTTCAGAGCACAGTCTACATCAACATTCTTGAACTTGTAATCAAACTCAAATTGCATTGAATTGTGAGGGTGCATTCTCGGTTGAAACCAACACCCAAGTTTTGAATTGAGTCAAATTAAGTCAAATTGAATTCATTGTAGTGAGTCATTAAAATCATTAAGTGTTTTTGGATGCATTTTAGAAAGTGTTCGACACCCTTTCTTTAAGCAGAATTAAGTGAATGCACGAGTTTTAACTCTAAATCAAACAAGCAACAAGTTCCCATCTCCTACAAGCAAACGTGAGTATTCATTCAAGCAATTTCCATCAAGTCAGTACAAAGTTCAAACCATCAAGCGAGCCAGTGTGAAGTTCATTGCAACAACCTTCAAAGCAACCAAACAAGTTCAAATATAATACCAATCAAACAAGTTGAACTCTACAGCAAACGAGCGTGAGTTCCAGTAAACTTGAAACAAGAGAAACAAAGTTTCACCAAGCAAGATATCCAGCGAATTCTGAAGCAAGCGAGCACGAGTTTTCATTCAAGTAAACATAAAGTAATCAAGCAAGTCAAGTGAGTGTTCAAGAAAAGCGATCGTCATCAAGTGAGTGTCAATACATGAGTTCAAGAAAGAAAATTCTACAAATCTAGCAAGTGTTTTAAGCAAGCGCAATAAGCAACAAATCAAGTGAGTGTGCCATTCAAGCCACAAAACAAGAGAGACTATCATTCAAGTAACACAATCAAGCGAAATAGTTCAAAGCATGAATTCAAGAGATCGAGTTCAAATGGCACAACACATCCAGCTAATAGAAATTCTTCACAATTTGATCATCCCAAGTGATGAAGGCATGGTGCAAATCAACAAAGAAACTCTTGCTGATATTTCACGGCATCAAAAACAAACAAATGAAACCATTGAGTTTCTTCAAATAGAGTCGCAACTACAAAGAAATGAGTTGCAAGAAAAGAGTGATAATTTCAAGTCTTTGAACCATCCAGATGATAAGTCATTCATCCAAACAGCTTCTAGTGTCGAATTTGTTCTAGTTCAAATTTCTTCCAAGCCAATCATCAAGCCATGGGAAGAAATTCAAAATAACAAGAATCGACAAGGCTTAGGATATGTCAACGATGAAAAAAACCTGCATATCCTAGATTATTCCAAGCCAATTAAGTTTGTCAGTGCATGATTTCTTGAACAAATCAGCTCAGCAAGTTTTGAGAAAGTTGCAGACAAACAGAAATGCACACAACCCAAAGTTGAAGTCAAACAGACATGTTCTCATTGTCAAAGAACCGATAATATATTGGAAGCTCAATGTTTTGATCTCCATCCTTGTCGCCATTGTGGCACACCCAATCATTCCTTAGAGAAATGTCACAACAACCAACACCAATGAGCCAGATTAAAGATACATTATGAATGGATTGACCCTTGGGAATGGTCATCCACAGTAAAAAGATTGTCTCAGTTCTACAACCGAATAAAATCACACATATTGCAGCCGATAGTGAAAAGAATATGGTACTCTCATGTAGTTGAAGGGGGGAGTTCAAGAATACTTTCCAGAAAAGTGTCTCTCCTTTTAGCTGAAAAAGGGGGAAAATGTCAATAAAATTGACGATGGTTGTCAGACTGAAAGTGTTGGAACGGGGTCTCCTAACAAGCTACGAAACTGGTCCATTTTGGTTATTTTTTATTATATTTAGTATAGCATAGGGGTTTTGGGGCGGGTCAAAGCCCCGAACGTATTGTAATGGGTTAAAGGGTAAACGAGGGGTCTAAAAACCATGGGTTGCAAACCATAGGAATGTTAAAGCTAGATTGTTATAAATAGAGAGGCATTTAAGATTGTAAGAGATAGGATTTGATGAGCTATTGATGCGATCTATTGTGTAAGCGATCTGTTTGGGTTTTTGGGGAACAGACTCCTGCTGGCTGTGTGCGCAGAGATCCTAGTCCAACTATGTGCGGACCCTGCTGCTGTGTGCGCAGGTTGGGAAGGGAATTGTAAGGAAAGGTTGATGAATGAATGAATATGCAGGATTATTAGATCTAAATCTGTGAGTACTATTGAAGGAATTGCTGGTAATTACTATGTTATGAATTTTCTATCTTTGCGCTGCGAAGGTCTGTATATTGAATGATTGGATCTGTTCCGCTCTGATTATCTCATGCTGCGAAAGTCTGTGTATTGAATTAGATCTAGATCTGTTCTATTATGGTCAGGTAACGTTGTGTTGATATTATGAAAATCATATAATTTTAGATCTAGTGCACATGGATGCTATTGGATACATATTTAACCCTACGCAAAGACAAGGTAATCTAAACAAAATGTAGCTGTGCTTGCCTTACCCTTCCTTTCTCAAGGTGCGGAAACCTGGTTCCAGCACCCACCCATACTACTTCGGGTGAGACTGTGACCTGTGCAAGTGGGTCACTGCCGAAAGGGCCAGTAGTATAGGGGTTTGTTGGCAAACCTTGCACATTGAACCTGGGTCAGGACCCCTCAAGCCAACAAATGGTTCCATTGCTGGGACCAGAAGGGAGCTGAGAAAGGAGTTGGGTATTGGCAGACTGGAAAGGAACTCCTAAGGAACCATGAAGAT
This sequence comes from Pinus albicaulis, assembly GCA_034641835.2. NCBI lineage: Eukaryota > Viridiplantae > Streptophyta > Pinopsida > Pinales > Pinaceae > Pinus > Pinus albicaulis. The sequence goes on from CM076582.1 coordinate 149,804,879, forward strand.
GCACTTAAAACTACCCACCTTCAAGGGGGTAGGAGATGAGGATATGAACCAATTTTGGTTCGTCACGGACTTTGTCTAGACTGCGTAGAATGTGGCAAGTGATACAATAAAAAGGGCATAGCTGTCTTTAGCATTCAAAGACAGAGCTCTGGACTGGTATATGTGATATGTTGCCCAGAATGGAATTTCCTCCATTTAGGATATTAGGGATGCTCTGAAGCAAAAATTTCAAAAACCAAAATCTTATTCCCAGCTAGTAACAGACGTAAAAGACTTCAAAAAAGGTACATCAGAGTTAGTATGGGAGGCGGATCAACGGTTAAAGAAGGCAATTAGGGAAGGAGGGTTCGAGTATGATGATAGACAACATACAGAGTGGTTTATTTCCTTGCTACTCCCTCACCTGCGTATACCCATGAATCACCAAACTTTTAGATCGCAAGGCAAGGCCTTGGAGGCCACTATGAGATTGGAAGCTACACCTCTTGAGGATGCTATGCTAGCGGTACAACAGATACTGGAACAAGTAGAAGCAATACAATGGGAAATCCAAGATCTGCAGTAGGGAAATAGAAGAGGGGCTGGTACGAAATAAGGTCACACAGAAGCACCGGGAGCATATAGCCTGGAACAATGGAGCTCAAAGGGGCCTTTGCGCTGGCGTGAGGAAATCTGCGTAGCCAGATCGCAAGGCACCCCCATTTTCGCACCAGAACAACACTGGTACCAACGTTGCCAATTAGTTGGCTGTTGGGTATGTGTTATATTCTTTCCACGACTAGCCCCACGTGCTGTACATTGCGCCGGGCATAGCAGGGGCGTCACAAGGGAGGAGGCAGCCCCCACTGTTGGGGTCTGGGGCAGCGCCCCGGCGAAAATTGTTTTGGTCTGCAAACCCACTCATAGGCGGACCCACCCATGTTTTGTGCATGAGATTGCACATGGTTTTGGGGTACGATGGTTTTCGTCCCCTGGTATTTTGTAGATCTGGTCAAGGGAACTACGGTTATGTTATAATCCAGGGTTAATGGATTGGGGTTTATGTATGCTTCGACATGTATATAAATGTGTTGTAACACTAAAAAGAATATAATGAAAAATCAAGCTAGTCGTCCCGTTTTGGGATCTAGGGGAAAATTTCTGTGTTTATCTATTTTATGTTTTATGCTCTCGCTATTGTTTATTTTCTGTTATAAGATTCATGTGTAGATAATTTATGTTCAGGGTTAAAACCTACATTTGGTATCAGAGATGTTTCGCCTTCAAGGGGACGCCTTGGATACTAAGAGTTTTTTTCTCGGGCCTGAGGTGGAACCTGTTCAGTGGGAGATCTGTGGGATCGATTCTTGCGGTGAAAGAAGATGGCGAGCGACAGAAAGATAGAGATCAAGAAATTTAATGGTGAAAGTTTTGAGTTGTGGAAGCTCAAGATGGAGGATCTGCTGGTGGATAAAGATCAGTGGATCACGGTAGATCTAGGTACTAAACCAACAACAATGTCAGATGAAGACTGGAATAAACTGGATCGGAAGGCTAAGAGCACAATACGGTTGTGTGTCTCAAATTTAGTATTTTTGAATGTATCAGGGAAGCTACGGTGAAGAATTTGTGGGAAAAACTTGGGACTTTGTACCAATCTAAGTCTCTAGTGAATAATTTGTTCCTGCGGAAAAAGTTGTATAACCTGAGGATGAAGGATGGAGACTTAGTGACAGATTATCTGAACGCCTTCAATACTGTGGTAAGTCAGATTTCATCTGTTGATATTAAAATCTCAGATGAAGATAAGTGCATCAGTTTTTTTTGTTCTCTACCAGACTCGTGGGATAGTCTGGTTATTGCAATAGGTAGCAATACAACTACCTTGAATTTTGATGACATTGTCTCAGCCTTGCTATCGGAGGAAATGAGACGAAGAAATATGGAGGGCCAGAATGGAGATGCCTTATCTGTACGAGGAAGGTCCCAAAACATAAACAAGAATAAGGTTTTGAGTGGGAGATCCAAATCTAGAGGGAGATCTAAATCTCCTGGAAAGTTTGTAAAGGTATGCTGGAAATGCGGAAAGGAAGAGCACTACAAAAAGGAGTGCAGATCTACAGCTCCTGAGAAAGGAAAGGGATCTGATGATGCTCATTCTGCAGAGGCAAAAACCACCTCGGATGAAAGTGGGGATGTGTATTTGGCTTCTTCTTCAAATACACATGTAGATCATGAGTCATGGTTGATTGACTCAGGTGCATCCTTTCAATTCACTCCCCATAGGGAGTGGTTCTGCGAGTATGAGAAATATGATGGTGATGTCTTCCTAGGGGATGATAGGAAGGCCAAAATCATCGAACGTGGAAAGGTCAAGCTGAAGCTGCAAGGTGGAAGGATTAGAACACTTCCTAGTGTTCTGCATATTCCTGCATTGGCCAGAAATCTGATTTCTGTAAGCAAGATGGATGATGCAGGTGTAAAAACAGTGTTCGAGAAAGATGCCTGCAAGATGGTTCAGGGAGAACTGGTATTAATGCGGGGAGTTTAGACTAGAACATTGTACAAGCTACAAGGTAGCATTGTTATTGATGGGTGTAATAGTTATGTGGTTCCTGAAAGTGGAGCGGAAAGCCTAGCTGTCTCTGGAGAAAAGACCATGCTATGGCATCAAAGGCTTGGACATATTGGAGAGAAGGGCCTTCGGATACTACATAGAAATGGTATGGTAGAAGGTATGTCTAATTGCTCTCTAGATTTCGATTTTTGTGAACATTGTGTATATGGGAAGCAGAATCGGGTGAGTTTTCCTTCTGGTGCTAAGAGGGCGAACAAGATATTAGAACTTGTGCACGGTGATGTGTTTGGACCTGTGTCAGTTCCATCACTGGGAAATTCTGTGTACTATGTTTCATTCATAGATGACTTCTCAAGGAATACATGGATATATTTCTTGAGGAAGAAATCTGAAGTCTTTGACAAATTTAAAGAATTTAAGGCTCTGGTGGAAAACCAGACAGAGAAGAAGATAAAGGCGCCAAGGACAGATAATGGTGGGGAGTTCTGCAAGAAGGAATTTGAAGAGTTCTGTAAGAAGTGTGGTATAGCATGGCAGAAGACTAATCCATACACACCTCAGAAAAACGGAGTTGCAGAAAGAATGAATAGAACACTGATGGAAAAGGAAAGAAGCATGCTCAGTGGTACCGGGTTAGGACAAGAATTCTGGGCAGAGGCAGTGGAGACTGCATGTTACTTATTTAATAGATCACCTTCATCAGCGTTGGAGGATAAGAATCCACATGAGGTATGGAATGGTAAGAAACCCTCTCTTTCACATCTAAGGGTATTTGGATGTGATGCATATGTACATGTTCCAAAGGATAAAAGGACCAAGTTGGATAATAAATCTGAAAGGTGCATCTTTATTGGGTATAAGGATGGTTTAAAAGGTTACAAGCTTTGGAACTCGGAAATAAGGAAGGTTGTGTACAGCCAAGATGTGGTGTTTAGAGAGGTGAAAGATGTTGTTAAACATGAAATCAGACCAAAGGAACTTGAGAAGATAGAGTTTGAGCTAAAGGAGGATGAATCAGACTCTACAGCAGAAGAATATTCAGAAGAGGAAGAGCCACAAACTCCAGCTTTGAGAAGATCAGTTTGGGAAAGAAGGCAACCAGAAAGGTATAGTCCATCTGCTTTTTGTTCAGGTTTTGCCTTAACTATAACTGATGATGATCCCAGAAATATCAGGGAGGCAGTAGATTCTGAGGATGGAAAACTCTGGAAGGAGGCCATGGTTGATGAAATGGCATCCTTGCACAAAAATGAGGCATGGGATCTGGTGGAGTTGCCGACTGGAAGGAAGCCCATTCAGAGCAAATGGGTGTTTAAGAAGAATATGATTGTAGAAGGCAAGGTGGAGAAATACAAGGCTCGGTTGCTAGCAAAAGGTTATTCCCAAGTGCCGGGAATTGATTTTGGTGATATTTTTTCTCCTGTTGCCAAAGTTACTTCTATTAGATTACTTTTATCTGCTGCTGCTGCTGTTGCTACTGCACACCGAACCTGGGTCAGGACCCCTCAAGCCAACAGAAAGTATCGATAAAAACCAAAAAAAGCAGGCAGTGGGTAGCTTCTGTATCCAGTGGGCATCTTCAATAGCCAGTTGGCATCAAAAAATTCGCTAGTGGGCAGTCGAAAGCAAAGAAACAGTGAGTAGCTTTCAGCACAACAAAAGCAACAATGAGTTGTTTTTGACATCATCAGCCAGTGGGCATTGAAAAATTTTTGTCAGTGGACAAAGGATACTAATTTCACACAAAGAACAGATGGATCCTTTTGCAACTTGGCACGTGATGGAGTTTTCAAGCGAAATTCATAGATGAATCAGACATGTAGTTGACTCATGGTCTCTTCAGATTGCAGTTTTTCAGCATCCCGCTTTGGCAGTTTTTCAAGCAAATGTTTTTGAGGATCAACATGAGAACTTGGAAGATGGTTCCTCGTTCATATTTTGGATTTATCATTCAAGGGGGGAGTGTTAGCCTCTCTCATAAAACAATAATAAATCCAAAAATAAAATAAATAAATTAAATATTAAAAGTTAGGATTTATGCCTAACTCTTTAGTTTGGGTTGTTCCTCTAAGATAGGAGTTAGTTTAGGTAGCTCCTATATTAGTGTGTGTTTGGTTTAGAAATTATCTCAACAAGGTGTTCAAGATAGCACGTACTATCTTGAGATACTGTCTCCTCATCTATTTAATTGTAACACTACATTATTTTAATAATGACAAAATATGTGAGGAAGCCGTGAGGCTGAAGCCTTTTCCGGCATTATTTGGTTTCTGGTTTTTTTATGTTTGTTTTCTGTATTTTTCTAAGTTAATCGCATTTTCAATAGAAAAGGCATCTCCAATTCCAAATCAGGGATAGTTTGCTAGAAATGCAGGAAGAAAGGACACTTGAAGAAATATTGTAAGTCTCAGAAGGGAAAAGAATGAGATGCACAACAATAGAAAAATCATGAAGTGAATGTGATAGGTGATGTGTTGCAATATGCTTTGAGTCTTTCATTAGAAATTATTATTGATCCCTGGGTGGTAGACTCAGGGGCCTCATTCCATGCCACACTTGATAGGAAACATTTTCATGACTATGTTCAAGGAGATTTTGGACAGGTTCATATGGGTGATGATAAACCCTGTAAAATCGTTGGAATGGATAAGGTTTTTATAAAGCAGCAAAATGGAAACCAATGGCTATTGAAGGAGGTAAGGAATTTTCCAAATCTAAAGAAAAATCTAATTTCAGCAGGGAAGTTAGTGTAGGTTTTAACCCTGTACAGAAATTATCTGCAAAAAAATCTTTAAAAATAGAAAATAAACAATAGTGAGAGCATAAAACATAAAACAAATATACAAAGAGATTTTCCCCTGAATCCCAAATCGGGACGACCAACTTGATTTTTCATTATATTCCTTTTAGTGTTACAACACATATATATACATGCCGAAGCATACATAAACCCCAATCCATTAACCCTGGATTAGAACATTATCATAGTTCCCTTGACCGGATCTACAAAATACCAGCAGCCGAAAACCATCATGCCCCAAAACCATGTGCAAACCCATGCACAAAACCATGGGCAGGTTCGCCCACTGAAAAACAGGGTCCAAAAATTTTTCTCAGGGCATTGCCCCGGACCCCGAACAAGGGGGGGCTTCAGCCCCCCCTGTGACCCCCCCGCGCATGACTAGTCGTGGAAAGAATATAAAACATACCAAACCGTTAGGTGGTGAAGGTTGTGTGACTAAAAGATCTTTGGTAATAGAAAAAAGAAGGAAAGGTTGGTACATTTTATTTATGCAATTGTATTTCTAATTTTATTAAATCTTTAACCTCCAAAGGAGAAGATACAACATTGTGGCATCATAGGCTTAGGCACGTGAATGAGAATGGGATGTAGATTATTCACTCAAGATATTTGTTGCTAGGTTTGAAGCATGTTGATTTGGATTTTTATGAGAATTGTGTTTATGGAAAATATAAGAGTCAAATTTCTTAGATTCAGGAAAGAAAAGAAGAGCGAAAAATCAAAGCTAGTGCATACATATGTATGGGAACCTTCTCAGGTATCATATCTCAGTGATATCACTATTATGTTACTCTTATTGATGATGCAACCAGGAAAACCTGGATTTATTGTACTCAAAACAAATCTGATGTATTTGAATCTTTCAAGAAATGGAGAGCTTTGGTTCAGAATGAGGCAAGAAAGAAGTTGAAGTGTCTCAGATCAGATAATGGAGGTGAATACTGCAATAAATAGTTTGATAAGTATTTTTCATAGCATGGAATTCATAGAGAGAAGATAGTTACAAGAACACCACAGGAAAATGGTGTGTCAGAAAGGATGAACAGGACAACCATGGAGCGTGCAAGGTGCTTGAGATGAATGCAGGATTTCCTTTACAATTTTGGGGAGATGTTGTAGATATTTTTGTTTATCTAATAAATAGAGGGCCTTTAAGTTCCTTGGATGGTGGTATTCCAAAGGAGGCATGGACAAGTAAAAACATAAACTACTTATTTTAAAATACTTTCGATTATGAATCCTTTGTCCATATTAATAAAGAAAATAGAACAGATCTTGAGTCAAAATCAAAGAAATGTACATTTATTGGATATGGTGTTAATGATTTTGGTTATCGCTTATCTTATTATGAAAATAAAAAAATCATTAGCAGCAGAGATGTCATATTCAATGAAAAGGTGTTGTACAAGGATCTGATGTAGGAAAAGAAATAGAAAAGGAAAACAAAGAATACATAGTGTTTGATGAGATCACGGAAAAATTTAAGGTGCCTGAAAATCATAATGATCAACAACCACAACAACAATAGATACCACAACAACAACCATGTCAAACACCTGAAAGTGGTGTCAAAAGATCTACCATGACAAGTAGACCACCTGAAAAATAATATCCTTCATTATATTATATATTGTTAATTGGTTCTGGTGAACTAAAATGTTATGAAGAAGAAATGCAAGTAGAAACCAAGAAAAAGTGGGAGCTAGACATGAACGAAGAGATGGACTCCTTAGTACATAACCAGACTTGGGACATAAGTAAGTTTCCTGCAGGTAAAACAACATTGTAGAATAAATGGGTTTACAGGTTGCAGGAATAATATGGAGGTAGAAAGAGATACAAGGTTATACTTGTTTTGAAGGGGTTTTCATAAAAGAAATGTATAGAATTTGATGAAATTTTTTCTCCTATTGTTAAAATGATTTCAATCATAACTATTTTAAGTCTAGTGGTAGTAGAATATTTTCATCTTGAGCAGTTAGCTGTAAAGACAAACTTTCTCCATGGATATTTGAAGGAAGAGATATATATGCAGCATCCATAAAGGTATGAGGTCAAAGGGAATTAGAAATTAGTGTGTAGGTTGAAGAAGAGGTTGTATGTTATAAAACAGGCTCCAAGGCAGTTGTATCTAAAATTTGACAGTTTTATGTCGGAACAAAATTATACTAGATGTCACTCTGACCATTGTATTTATATTAAAAAACAAAATGATGGTAACTATATTATATTTTTATTCTATGTAGATGACATACTTGTTGCAGGGTCTAACATGCAGGAAATAAATGTGCTCAAAAGAAAATTGGAAAATTCACTTGCAATGAAGTATTTGGGTGTTACAAAAAAAAAATCCTTGATATGAGAATAACTAGAGATAGTAAAAATCACAAATTAATTTTGTCTCAAAGTGAGTACATACAAAAGGTGTTCGAAATATTTAATATGCATAATTCAAAACCAATTAGTACACATTTGGCTAGCCATTTAAAACTAAGTAAAGATATATGTCCGAAGGCCTAGGAAGATATGGATTATATGTATAAAGTTCCATATGCATCATAAATTGGAAGCTTAATTTATGCAATGGTATGCACAAGTCTTGATATTTCACATGCATTGGGAGTTGTAAGCGGGTACATGAACAATCTAGGAAAATAATATTGGATGGAAGTGCAATGGATTCTCAGGTATTTCAGAGGTACCAAAAATCAATCATTATGCTTTGGTGTTTCAAACATTTCTCTACATGGATATGTTGATGCAGATATGGTAGGTGATAGAGATAACAGGAGGAGCACCACTGGGCATACATTTACTGTAGGTGGAATAGTTGTGAGTTGGATTTCAAAAATGGGAAGTGTTGTTACACTTTCAAGAATGGAAGCGGAGTATAATACTACTATAGAAGCTAATAAATAAATGATTTGGTTACAAATGTTTATGGATGAATTGGGTAAGAAGCAGGAGATGGGAAGGTTATATAGTGACATCCACAGTGTCATTCATCTTGCAAAGAACTCAACATTTCATTCCAATACTAAAAATATACAACTCAAGTACAATTTCATACAGTTAGTATTGGAAGATAAACAGTTGAAGCTAGAAAAGATACACACTGGCCAAAATCCTTCAGATATGTTAACAAAAGTTGTAACTAGGGAGAAATTGAGATTTTGATCAATTTCAATTGGTCTTCAAGTATGATTATGAAGATGAGAAATAGTCGGGTCCAAGTGGAGTCATTTTCCAGCCAGTGAAGAAATGATCATTAGGGAATTTTGAGGTCTAAAATGGGCCTCCTAAGGAAAATGTACAATCAAAGTTCACTTTATGAGAAACAGTCACATTTTAGGGGATGACATCATCCCTAATGGTTGAGGTGGCATTGCTTGAGTTAAAGGTACTTACTTGTCACATTCTCAATGGTAGATAAAAACTCATGGTTAACCATGGTAGTGCTCTAATTACTTTTAAATTCAAAGTAAAGTACTCATAATAAATGTCATTTTACATATTTTGAATAAAAATATATTATTGTCATTTGATATTTCTTGAAAGATATAGTGCATATCTCTATTCATTTATTATATTATATTATTTTATTTTATTTTTACATAGTATATTAATTACATGTTATTATAAAATTTAAATAATATAAATTTTAATTAATAGCATATAATATAATTAAGAATTTATAAATTTACATTTATATTTTATTTTAAGTTATTTAAGTACAAAGGACAAATGCATCAATTGCTCAATGATAATGACTTTTTCTTGAAAATATCATTATTATTTATAGTCACATCAATACAATTTTTTTATTAATTTTATTTTGGTATAACTTTTGAATTGAATTTAACTATGGTTACATGGATTGTGGTGCAAAAAGTGAATTGCAAATTCATAAATATTATTTTATTATTTCCTTAGGAGACCCATTTTAGACCTCAAAATTTCCCTAATGTGAGTTTATATAATCAGTCTCCAAGTGGGAGATTTTTGGTTGTGGAGCCTGATTATCTTCCTGACTCAAAGGTTTTGTTTCAACCATGTTTGGATCCCAATTCCTAACGAGGTGACAACGCCACCCATTTAATCTCCATCAATGGGGTCTAGGGAGGGGGGGGAAGATGAATTTTATGAGTCCCCCCCTGGTGGGGGTTTGGGGGTAGCGCCCCCAAAGTTAAAAATAAAAGAAATTTTCCTTTTAAAATATTGTAATTCCGTAGTCAATCTAAGTTGTTCAATAAGCGGATGATCTGACGGTAGAAGTTACATTAATTTTGGGTTTTTTTCCCTAGAAGGAAACCCTTGGTTTTTATGAGGGAATTGTATTCCAGTTGTGTACTATTATTATTCTCGGTGAGAGAGAGACATTTGAGTAAATTTCACCCTAAAACTGGCCTCCTCAAGAAAAATAATAAAATAAGAGTTATGAATTTTGGAGGGAAAAGAAGAAAAATACTTTTTTAATTGTATTTTTGGCTTAACTCTTTATAGTTTTACTCAAATTTCAAGTTTAGGTACCTGTAATATTCCTAATTTGTCCTAAGCTAATTGGAATATTCATTTTTGTTTTCTTTCTTTGTTTAAAGAATAAAAGCGTAAAGGAGGTTTATAAAACTCCTAAATAGTAAATAAATCAATGCCAAATGTGAAAAAGTCTAAATCTTGGCTATGTAAGCAAGCACCCTTAGGTGTGAAAGGGGCTGAATATTTTGACTGGGTCAACCTTGACTGAATCTATAGCGTTGTCTTGGAGGAGTGGCCATCAATGAGGCACAACGCCGTTTTAGATGGATATGGCTTGTGTGAAAGAAGTGATTTCATTGAAGGTGGTTTAGGGGTTACAAGCTCTTAACTTATAAAAGGAAGAGGACGACAACATGAGAGGGTTGTTGATGATATTGTATTTTCTGAGTATATATATTTTTTTAGACATATCTCATTCTCTTGTTGTTTAGCTGAGAATAATGTTGTTTAGCATTGGGTGTTCTTGATCGGGAATCCCACCTCTTTCCTTGAGAGGCCTCTTGGAAGAGTATTTTTTTGCATAGTCCACTATCTAGCTAAAATCCAAGCTTCTTCTTCCAACTACAACACAGATCCTATTGAGGGTTTGGTTTTTTTTGTAAGCTGCAACAAGTGGAGGCTAGATCTACTCAAATCTAGGACATTTCAATGCCCTTTTTCAGTGGAGGAGACTTCTACTCCATTGGGAGGAGAGTATTGGAGTGCTTGGGCTTCAATTTCTGATCTTGGCATGTGGCCAACCACATTCTAAACCCTATAGCATAGTTTTACTTCCAGATCTGCGTTATTCCGGTAGGTTCTATTGCAGGGTGTTTTGGCATACCATCTAGAGAGTTTCTTTTCAAGTGTTGGGGATCTGCCCTTCACTTTGGAAATCCATTGGAGGAGATTTAATTTCTTGTTCATATCAAATCTGATCTGAATGCTTCTGCGTATTTCAAACTATCTGAATATTTCTACAGATCTATAGACTTAGGTCTTAGATCTACTACTTGTACATGGTGTTTTGCTGAAAACCCCAAGGGTAATTGATAGAAGAGCCTCTATAGTGTATGGATCTATTATGGATCTGAATTTTCATGAAATTATATGATCTAGATCTAAAGTGTAATATTCAGCTACTGCAGCTCAATAAAATAATTTTTTCAAGCCTTTTTCAGTCCATACATATGATTGCAGCACCTCTTTTTGAGGATTTTCTTCTATTGGTGACTTGTATTTCCAGTAATGCTTCTTATGGGCCACATTGTACATCTATTTTTCTACTGTAAATACATTTGAATGGTCTCCATATTTTCCTCCTACTTTTTCTTGGATGAACTGCATTATTTTCCTGCATATCTGTCTTGTATTGATGCATTTCCCATTTGGGAATATTACAATGGTATCAGAGCATCATCTTGACATAGCCTGTACTTTCCAAGAAGCCAATATTTCTTCTGAAGAGGAGTAGCCTCTTACTGACAGAGAGAAGATATATCTAAAGAGAATACAAAAGAAATTTGATTACACTAATGACATTGAAGACAAGGGTAAAGCCCCTGTGTCTGGAAGTGAAGAAGAAGAAAAGGATTTTCCTAAGATTCTTTTGAGATCCATGCAAGATATTGCTAGAGAAATCAAAGATATGAGAATGGACAGAATCAAATAATCCCCTAAAGGATTACATCTTGAAGAAGCCTCTGGCATATCTCATCATTGGAATGATCAACCAGTTCATCAACCACAAGTTTCCCAATGCTCTACCATGCCTACATTTTTGGGTGTGGGAAATGAAGGGTTTCAAGAGGATGAATCCATTGAAAGCTATTTTGAAGAATATGAGTCATAAAATCAGATATTCAAATATCATTTTATTTTTCAGGAGTTTTGTCACATAAAGGACAAAAGAAGACCAGGGCATCATCATAAAGGTGGTGGATTCATTTAGAATCATGATTGACACCACACTATGGGCAGATTCTTCTTACCCAATTTTGATGGGTCATCCAAGTATTCTGCCAAATCTTGGGTAGAAAAAATTGACATCTACTTTCAGTTGAACAAGGTTCTAGAGATGGAGGCTATCAAGATTGCAGCGCCGCACCTTGAAGGTGAAGCACATGATGCCATTGAAAGGGCCGGAGATCTTTCAATGCTCAAAAGCAAAGGCAATAAAATACGGGGTCTCTTTCCTCTAAGAAACATGAAGAACACCGTTTCCTTCAAAGGAGAGCTCATATAAGAAGCCTCTTTATGATGAAGTCTAGAGAGATCTAAGAAGAAGGAAGCTATGCTTCACTTGCTAAGAATCATGGGAACATAGACATAGATGTGATACTAGAAAAGCACACTACATAGAGGTCTTCTCAAATTATGAGGAGGAAGAAGAAGATGTACCAAGAAGAGGTCACAGCGTTGACAACGCAGGAGGAGAGCCAACACCATCAAGGGATGGGAATGGAGCTTTTTCTCCTATTGGAGGGGCTCTTGCATCTTTGAGAGGAGTACCTAAGTACTTTACCTTAAGAGTTCAAGGTTCCATCTTGAATCAGAGGGTCTTTGTTTTGATTGATAGTGGGGCAACCCACAATTTCATTGATGCCCGGCTAGTGCAAAGGAGGGCAATACCCACTGATACTTTTTAGGGATTCTCTATTTTGGTCCCAAGAGATAGAAAAATGCAATGCATGCATTATTTTCCATCACTTTCAGTCACCATGGGTACATATACATTGGTTGATCACTTCTTTGTGGTTGACATACCTGACACCAATGTGATTTTGGGTTTCAATGGTTGATTACATTGGGGAAAGTCACCACTGATTGGGAGGCTTTGAAAATGGAATGGGTGGACAAGAAGAGTGTTGAAACTAAAATGATCAAGGGCATGCATACATATCTCTCACATGCCACTTCCACACAAAAACAGAGATGGATTTGCGCAATGGAAGCAAGGACCTTACAGTCCCATCTATCACGCTTATGAGATTTCTGCATGGGACACTATTATCTAGTGGAAAACCACCTAGGAGGCCACCTGATTCAGATTTTGTGGGAGATTTCTCACAACATGATGCTCCAAGCTTAGATCCAGGAAGGATGGGAGCATTAGAAGTCAATGATACAATGTTGGGAGTCTTGGGTAGGCTCAAGGAGGGGGGAGATCTTCTCCCAACATCATCATTACCCACTCTCATTTTTTATTTTTCACTGTGGGAGGAGAATAAGGGAAGGAATTACCTTCCAAATTATACCTTTTGAATGAGAGATGTCAAGGAGGAGTTCAGCCACATGACAGACATTTCAGTTGATGGATCATCAACACTGTCGTTGTTGGGGAGTTTAGATCCCTACTAGAAATCCCAACTGTTGGTGGATTATTCCAAGGATCTTTACACTTGTATGATACTTGATGACCAGATGCATGAAGAGGGATATTTAGTCCAAGGAGGATTCATCTATCATCATGGTAGGATCTTCTTGTCTAGAGCCTCCAAGATCAAGGATAAGTTACTACAAAGAGCCTATAAAGAGTTTTTTTTCAGCCACACATATTCCATGAGGATTTACAACATCATCATGAGAAGCTGTGATTGGGAAGGCTTTGGAGGAGAACTACATCAACATTTTCAAGAATGCATAAACCATGTGGAGTTGGGGCAGCAACATGACTCTATGAAAGATTTATTTCAGCCATCTCTCCCTTATTTTGATAGAGGAGAAATATCCATGCACCAATCCATTTGTACAAGGAGGATTGTTGGTGAAGAACCATACTCATGTAAATCCTGTTTTATTTTCTAATTGTATGTATTATTTTACCATGTATCTGAAGGCCATGACTCCATTGAGGAGTGTTGTACCTTAAAAACTTCATGGCCAACTTGGGGCCACAAAAATTTCTGAACTTGGCCACTCCCTTGAAGGACAAAGGGAGATTTTGTTTCATGACATATCTCGCACTTTCAGCCATGACATGGGCAACAAGTAAGTGGTGGGGAAACCACTTACCACATGTTGATCTGATGCAGGCAGGAGATGCACTGCGCTGATTCCACATGTGGTACTATGACCCACCTCCATATGCACAAATGTTTGTTTGTTTGTATTTTTTTTTTCTCCCATACAGGAGGATGGGAGACATGTACCGCATGGGATGGAGACTCTCTCTGTGTCTTATGCTACATGTTTCAGGGCGAGCATTGGGCCAGCCATGTTTGTTTCATTTGAGCTATTGTCTCCTTATGGGATGGACTATTTACATATCATGAGAACTTGGGAGGAGAAATTCATGGAGGGATGGATTGATGAACACTTAGCTTATGGAGGAAGCTTATCACATGTTGGTGTCACCAATGTAGGAGGAGAAGAGTTGCAGCACTCACCTTATCAGTTGCTTGAGGACAAGCAACATTTGGGAGGGGAGGACTATAATATTCCTAATTAGTCCTAAGCTAATTGGAATATTCATTTTTGTTTTCTTTCTTTTTTTAAAGAATAAAAGTGTAAAGGAGGTTTATAAAACTCCTAAATGGTAAATAAATCAATGCCAAATGTGAAAAAGGCTAAATCTTAGCTATGTAAGCAAGCACCCTTAGGTGTGAAAGGGGTTGGATATTTTGACTAGGTCAACCTTGACCAAATATACAGCGTTGTCTTGGAGGAGTGGCTATCAATGAGGCATAGTGCAGTTTTAGATGGAGATGGCTTGTGTGAAAGAAGTGATTTCATTGAAGGTGGTTTAGGGTTTACAAGCTCTTAACTTATAAAAGGAAGAGGATGGCAGCATGAGAGGGTTGTTGATGATATTGTATTTTCTGAGTATATTTTATGTTTAGAAATATCTCATTCTCTTGCTATTTAGCTGATAATAATGTTGTTTAGCATTGGGTGTTCATTATTGGGAATCCCACCTCTTTCCTTGAGAGGCCTCTTAGAAGAGTCTTGTTTTGCATAGTCCACTATCTGGCTAAAGGCCAAGCTTCTTCTTCCAACTACAACACAGATCCTATTGAGGGTTTGGTTGTCTTTGTAAGCTACAACAAGTGGAGGCTAGATCTACTCAGATCTAGGACATTTTAGTGCCCTTTTTCAGTGGAGGAGACTTCTACTCCATTGGGAGGAGAGTATTGGAGTGCTTGAGCTTCAATTTCTGATCTTGGCATGTGGCCAACTACATTATAAACCCTACATCGCAGTTTTACTTCCAGATCTACGTTATTCATTTAGGTGTTGTTGTAGGGTGTTTTGGCATACCATCTAGAGAGTTGCTTTTCAAGTGTTGGGGATCTGCCCTTCACTTTGGAAATCCATTGGAGGAGATTTACTTTCTTGTTTATATCATATATGATATGAATACTTCTGTGTACTTCTGAATATATGAATATTGCTACAGATCTGTAGACTTAGATCTTATATCTACTACTTGCACATGGTGTTTTGCTGAAAACCCCAAGGGGAATTGATAGAAGAGCCTCTTTAATGTATGGATCTATTATAGATTTGAATTTTCATGCACTTATATGCTCTAGATCTAAAGTGTAATCTTCAGCTGCTGCAGCTGAATAAAATAATGTTATCAAGCCTTTTTCAGTCCATACATATGATTGCAACACCTCTTTTTGAGGATTTTCTTCTATTAGTGACTTGTATTTCCAGTAATGCTTCTTATGGGCCACATTGTACATCTATTTTGCTGCTGCAAATGAAAGGTCTCCATATTTACCTCTTGCTTTGTCTTGGATGAACTGCGTTATTTTCCTGCATATTTGTCTTGTATTGCCACATTTCCCATTTGGGAATATTACAGTACCAGTTGGATGCGAAATTATATTCCACATCCAACGAGTACCCATTATGCATACCTTTGAGAAGACCCACATTGAGAAAAACTAAAGATACATTAAAAAAATGTGTTCAACACACATTTTTAATGTATCTTCATCTTTTCTCAATGTTAGTCTTTTCAAAAGTATGAATAATGGGTGCTCATTGGATGTGGAATTTAATTCTACATCCAACGGGTGTCTAGACTTGAAATTTGAGTAAAACTATAAGGAGATAAGCCAAAAATACAATTAAAAAAGGTAGTTTTCTTCTTTTCCCTCAAAAATATTTACATGTACCTCTTTTTAAATCTAAATGATTTTGATTGGTTTAAATATTATGACATGAAAATTACGTGAAAATTTCATGGGAACTTTTAGGCTAAAATTTCGTCTAATGGGAGGTTGTGTGAGAGCAAAGAGGAAATTACAACAAATTTGTTGTAGGTTTTATCTCTTCATTTTGTTGGATAATATAAAAAGGAAGGACTTGTTGTTTCTCCAAGGATGTAGCCCAAATTGGATGAAGCACATATATATGTGTCTCTCTTGTTTTATGTGTTTCTAAATTTGTGTTTCCACAATATTTTATGTGTTCCATTGATTTGCAATATATAATTTTCTAACATATACTATGTGAATCATTGAATCCATGGAGTAGTATCTTTTTTATTGGATATTTAGTGTTTTCATGGACGTCATTGTCAATTTCCTTATTAGTTTTAGATGCATATCCGCCTTTCGCCTAGTTAAACATTTGTTTCCAATTGTCATTGATAACAACTTTCTTCATTTTATAGAGCATGGTTTTGCATAGTCAAATTAATGTTGTCATGACCATGTGTACATGAACGCCACCAAAATTATAACCACTTTAATAGCATAGATTTTTATTTATTTCCATTGTAACTCTATTATTTTATTTTGTGTCATGAGTTAGGGCTTGTTGAATTCGAAATGTGTTAGTAGGCACATTGATAAGAACAATAGTTAAGCTGTATATTACGCTTTATACTTTTGACCTAGCTCTCAAATTTGATATTAATATTTCCTCTAATTCATGTAGTTACTTCAAATGTATATGAAATTACTTCATCTAATTTCTTGTGGACATGCAAATATCTGGAATCTCACCATGCCACAATGTTTTTTTACAAGTTTTGAAAGTGTGTTGATTTATGAAATTGTCACTTGTGCATCCTTTCATTTATGCTTTTTTTCTCTTTCAATGTCAAGTTTTTGTATTTATGTTTGTTGTTATTTATCACACCCTTTCTAGAGAAGGTGTGATTATAAACCAAATAATTGTATATAGGCATGTTAGTGACATGTTTCTTGATTGCTTGTTAGTGTTGGAATTGCGTTTTCTTATTATTGATTGTTTTGATGGGAAATCTTGTTTTTATTTTTATTAATCTTCTTATTCTCTTTTTTTAAGGGTTGAAATCCTCACCAATGTTTTCTCTCTATTTTAACTACTAGATCAAATGCCATTGTTTCTTGTTGTGGTACAATATTATCCCTAATTGTTTTTTTAGATATTGAAGAGATAAAAATTTCTTTGCTCTATCACTTTTGTTAGGAGATAATATTGGCTTTATGTTAATACATGTCTCATTTATTTCTTACAATGGCTCAAAATGAAAATTCCCTACGCTTGTTTGATACTAAATAACATTAAATATCTTTAATGTTGTTCTCATTGAATGGAATCCTGTTAGCATAGTGGTTGCCTTAGAAACCTTGTGCATTATTCTATCCCAAATGTAAGCTATATGGTGATTTAAAAAATAAAATCATCTTCTATGTTGCCTTTCTCACATGGAAATGCCAAATGCACAATATATGCTTTCTATTTTGTTACTCTTGGGACATATTTTTGTATATCAATTTTTGATATGTTATTCTATCCATCTAATTGCAAAACAATTATTATGAATTTTTGCATTGGAAAAATTTTATCCCATTGTGCATCACAAGCACGACAGATCATATTCATTTTTTGTTAATGAAAAACAATTTCAAAGGGATTTTCATCATAAACACTATTAAATTCATGAATTTATTTAAGTCCATTTTCTAGCATCTGGTTTTTTGTTAGTGCCCATGATTGTTCTACATTTTCATATTCCATAGACTCTTCATCATTTTCATGACTATTGATGGTTCCAATTTGTATTTTCTACAAAAGTGGTCCAAAATATGCAGATTGATAATCATAAAACAATATGGCATGTATTTTGTTGCTTAAAGTTGAATTTAAATGTATGTATGGCTTCATTTGTGTCTTTGACCATATTCTTATTAGTATTTTGAGTGATTTTGACAACCAATGTATGGAAAAAATTCCTCCCTAAAGGCCTCTATATTTTGAATGCAGAATAATTAAAACCAAATTTGACATTTGTTACAAATAAATCTATGGATTGATGAAATTATGCATTTCTAAAAACGAATGTGCATTCAATTCATGTTGATATGCTACTAGTGCCTAAGTGTCAATTTTTCTAAACAAACCTTGAAATTTTATATTGTACATTCTCTTGATTCTATATATGTGTATCTATTATGTAGTAGGACTTGGAGAGCATCAACAAATATTCTCTAAGAGTATATTCAAAGTTTTCCAAACAATGTAGGTTGTTTTTCTCTAAAATAGCATGAGTACCATGTTTCTGATTTCTAATTACTGCCATTTTTTTGTATAAATTACTTGGAAATTTTATTTGAGTTTTGTTTTCTCCTTTTAGACATTGTATTTTCTTATCAACAACATTCAATTTATTCCTTTTATACTATCCTCTTTTTTATTCTTTTTTACTTCAACTTTAACTAGCTCCATTTTGTTCATGACTACTTTTGTGATGTACAAAATGAATAGATTCAAAAAAAATATAGTGTTTTTTTATCATCATAGAAGTAAGCATCACTCCCTTGTAGTAGTTACATATCAACAAAATATGCATACCTTGAATTCAATGTCCATTTCTATAAATTCCAATTTTGTTGAAAATACTTATTCAACTTGTTCGACAATAGGACGTAATGCATTTTCTTGCAAGTCAACACGAAAAATTACTATGATAAACAATTAGTTGAATGTGCTTCATTTTAATAGTGTATAGAACACAAAATATATTTATAAATATTTAAAACCTCCGTGGAAAAAATATGAAAACAACACAATGCAAGGTTGGAATAATAATAATAGTATAAAATTCAAATCAACATTGGTAACAACTAAATCATACAAGGAATCCTTGGTACCCAAGAGACTATGGAGACACATAAGAAACTGATATTTTTTGACAAGACATGGAAGGACAAGTACTTCCAGGAAAAAAACAAAGTTGAATGGATCAGAAGCCATAAGAAATCAATTCAAAATTTGTCACTTGTATGGAAAGCTTTAGTAAATACTTTTCCTATTATTGGTAAGTGGGTGGCTTGGAAGGTGGGCTGGAAGAAGTATCATACTTAGATTGGATCCCTGGGAATGGGGAGGAAATAGTTACAAACTATATGACATCAAAATTTCATCTTTACATGGATTAGGTGTATACTTTTGTAATATTCCGAATAGGAAATAAACAACAATATAAAGCAACATAAAAAATAACTACAACAAATAGAGAGACATCATAAAAATGCTGCAAATATGGAGAAACATTGAGTCATTTTTTTATAATCTGAAAGATAGAAATGTGTACAAAGGTGATCATAATAATGGCACCTTGCTTGCTCAAGGCAAGCAGAAAATACTCACAGAATCTCCCAAAGAACGACTGCTCTCTCTATGACTGCGTAACTCCTGGTGTTGCTGTTGGAACTACTGCTCTACCTGAAATGGAACTAATTTTTGGGGCTGTTCCCCTGCTCAAAAAAATCTGAAACTCTGGATATGAGATATCCTCCAATAACACAGAAAAACCGAGGAAGGAATCTCGAAAAGGCTGACCCCGAAATTTGATCTCCCATGGAAAATCACGCACTTGAAGTGAGTATGCTAGCCCTAAACTGATAGAATGCAAATGATGGCCTCCTCCTACTTCAAAATATGATTTGTGAAGGGTTTATCCCTTCACAATACTCCTGAGTTAAAATCCCTTATCTCCCTTATCTTCTGATTTTGCCTCCTCCCAAGACTGCGTAATCCCTGAGTGTAACTGTGTTGCCTTAGTGATTGTGTGCTCCTGGTTGAAGGATTTTGTGTGCTATACTTTGGAAAAAAATGGTGGATATCCTCACTTGAGCTGGCACTCAAAGTCCCCCGAGGCTGAGGTTGGGATCTCCGCTCGGAGACAACCGCTTGCTGAACAACACTTGCAGACTTCACTAAATAATGTAAGCATGCTCAATGTCAAAAGACACAAAATCAGAAGATGCATAATAGCATCACTGAATGGTGATCCTCCTCTTCCTTTTATTCTTAAGAGACTAACTCTCCCTTGGGCCCCACTCAACAATGTTGTCCTACCTTGGCCACATTGTCCCTACCATTGCGTTGTCTTGGCCCACTGCCATTGTGCTGCCTGGCCCATGCTGCCTCCACGTTGTCCCTTTCCTTGCACTGTCACTTGACTCTCCTGGTGCCCCCACTTCCAAATAAATTTGCTTAAGTGAGTTTAGGGAATTATTATCTCTTAAGTGTGGTTTATGGGTCCCATCACCCCCTTTATTGACTGACTAACATTAGAAAGGAAAAATCTAGACAAAATTAATATTTCCAATTATTTGCTGCTAATTGGGAATATTATAGTCCTCCCCACCAAAATTTTTCTTGTCCTCAAGCAACTTGGATGTTGCAAAATATTCTCACTCTCCCAAGTGGCATCCTCATCTGGAAAATTCCGCCACCTCACCAAGTACTTCCTAACTGTCATGCTTCGTAGTTGTCTCTCCATGGTGTCTATGATGGCTTTTGGCTGTAACACTAAATTCCCCTCATCATTTGTAGGTGGAAGCTCCTCTGTTGCAATCACCTGCTGCCCCAATGCCTTTTTAAGGCATGACACATGGAAGATGTTGTGGATCCTGCTACATGTGGGCAGCTCCAACTCATATGAAACCTCCCCTATCTTACAGATCACCCTGTAAGGCCCATATAAGTGGGGCTTGAGCTTCTCGACCCCCTTCTATTTCAGCGTGGAGTGTCGTTATGGCTGAAGTCGTAGGTAGACCAAGCCCCCTGCCTCAAACTTCCTCTCTACCCATCCTCTGTTGGCATACAACTTCTGTTGGTTTTGTTTTGTGGCTAAGTTATCCTTAAGAGCCCTAGTATATCCTGACTCTCTTGGATCCAATTCTTAGCCCTGGGGGCCTTGCTAGCTCCAAACATAACACTAGCGAAATTTAGAGCATGATATCCATACAAATCATAAAACTGAGACATACCGATAGACATGTGGAAAGTGGTGTTGTAGCAGTATTCTCCCAAATGCAGCCATGGAAACCATGCCTTATGCTGCCCTGTGACATAGATTCGTAAGTAGCCTTCCAGCCACTTGTTCACTATCTTTGTCTGCCCATCCGTTTGAGGGTGATAACTAGTACTAGGAGTCAAATATGTACCCACCAAACGAAAGAGCTCCTGCCAAAAACCCCCCATGAAACGACTTTCCCTATCACTGACGATGGTCTTCGGAAGACCATATAGTCTGAAAATATCATGGAAGAACATCTCTGCCACCTGTGCAGCTGTGTACCTTACAAATATGGCGAATAAGTGAGCATACTTTTTCAGACGATCAATGACTACAAAGATGCGGTCCTTGCCTTGCACCGTGGGCAACCTAGTGATGAATTCCATCGAAATGCTTTCCCACTTTCCTTCCGGAATGGATAGCGGTTGTAGTAATCCGGCTGGGTGGCTCATCTCCCCCTTATTCCTCTAACATACCTCTAACTCTTGGACATGCCAAAGTATGTCATCCTTGAGACCCCTCCAAGAGAACCTCTCCATGATAGCCCTGTAGGTCTTCATGAATCCCTGATGGCCTGAATGTTGGAATCACAATTATTGTTAAACCAAAACCCGCAGGCATTAGTCTCCTCTACAATCACCAGAGTAAGTATCCACAAGAGGTGGTTAGCACATGTCGCAAAGCACATGGGGAAGCGTTGAACCCAATGTCCAACAATCTCCCCCACAACACGAGCCGGGTGAGTTTCGAACTTGAGACCTGTCCCTTTGATACCACTTGTTGGAATCACGATTGTCGTTAGACCAAAACCCATAGGCATTAGTCTCCTCTACAATCGCCAGAGTAATGATCCAGGAGAGGCGGTTAGTCCATGTCACGAAACACATGGGGAGCGTTGAACCCAATGTCCAACACTGAAAAGGGTGGGTCATGGGAGGCACACAATATATTCTCCTTGAGATGAGAACCCCCAGTCAAGAATATCATGTCCTTGAAGTAAATTGTAGAAATTATACAAGATGCATGTATATTATCGGACTTCCATGATCTAACAAATTAATCTTATGTTAATTACAGAATCCTTCCACTTAATTATTTGCAGAAATTAAATCGCCAATTGCAAACACATATGAAGCAAATCAATTGCATATAAACACAATTGTTTAACGAGAAAGCTTAAAGCTAAAAACTCCAAATATCATATATTATGTATATCAATGGAACATGTAACAATATCATAAAAATCTTAGTACATCAAGCTCTTATTACAATCAACAATCATTACACACTATCTTACAGAAATTTCCATATCTATGCACCAATTTCTTGCCTCCTGAGAGTCTGCTTCCACTGCGCAATCCCTGCTGAAGAAGACCCCTGGATGAATTTGAATTGGCCTTGCCTTGAATACGCAATTATCATTGGCATCTCCAATGTGTGTCAAATGCATTGAATGCATCACTATAGTCACAAAAGATAGTCCATCTCACCCTTTCACCTATCTCTTGATTTCCAAATGGATTGTACTTGAAAAGGGTGCAAGGTATCCATTTTCATTTATGTAAACGAGTGCAAATACTCCCAATTTTAAATCTGAAAATGTGAGAACTTCTTATTTCTAATACAGAGATAGACTGTAGGGGCATTTACCGGATATGTCACCTTTCAAAGAAAGGATGAATCCAGAAGCTACCTGGCCCTCTTACAGAATCTGCCTAAAGAAATAATAGAAGTAAACACTCAGACTTAATTAAAATGACCTTACTCAAACTTGACATTATGCAGAATTTTTGCTTGGAAGAGGTGTATGTCTTTTCTTCTGTTTATGTGTTTTAAGTTTATTTGTTTTTTCTGAAACTTAACATGTATATCAGCAACATAATTCAGCCATAGAATAAAAAAACACAACAGCAATATAATATAGGAGTTCACCCCAACTCTTGGGCTACATCTCCTTTGAGCTTCGTCAACATGACTAGACTCTTTGGGATTAAGGTACTTAAATTATTTTACAAGCTCCACACTTAACCACAATGAATACGAAAATGATTCAAAGGGCTGAGAATACCATTTTAAATCCCTTTAATGGTTGTCCAATTCCTGCAAACAGCTTTAGGCTTCCGTGGACACACATACTTCTGTTGGTGCACTAAGCTTCTCTGAGCTTCTAAATGGCACAAACTCCCTCAGATTTTTGTTTCTGCTCCTGAAACCACTACTGCTGCATCCAATAATGATCAGACATCAAATACCAACTAATAAATTACTTACATTAAGCACATCCCCAAAAATGGCTCTCCTCCATAGTTTTCCCAGGGCTGCCCACGACTTCATATCAACTTCTTGAGCTGTATAAGTACTCAAAATGATATGAAACCACTTCCATTGGTTCCAAAATGACTGAAATAGTCAAGATAGAGTTTTTTTTCATCAAAAACGACCTCCGACTGCTCCGGTTTCGCCTACACACTCTGTTTGGAAAATGGCCTTTAGAACTTAAATGAAGCTTTTTGGCTTTCTAAAGTTCTTAACGGGCTCTGAAAACCATATAAAAAGATTCAAAAGGCATGAAATAGCTAATAATACCTATTCATTTACCTTAAACAGAGAAACACAGTCCAATACACAGCCTTCTCCTTCCAGGCCCTAATGGCTCCTTCTTCTTCTTCGATGCTTAAACCTCTGAATATGACCTCTGTTAGATTTCAGACCTGCTCCATTGAGTCTAGAAGGTCAAAGAGACCAAAAATAAATAAAAAAATTACTCCAAAAGGATCTCCCATGTGAAAGATATGCCATATTTACTCACTGTCAGTCTCCCCTTTAAAAAACTCAAGTTAAGTTTAGTTAATTGCAAGATAAGTCTGCCAAAGATGGAGGGTCCGCCAAAAATGACGCTAAAATGGAGGAGCCACTAACAGTTTCATTAAATGTCACCTGGACATGTTCACATGCTATGGATCCTTATCCAAACATTAAACGTTTAACCGCATTGAAATTCCCACCGGTTGTGGAGGGCCTACGGTTTTGTGGATGCGGTCACGTGATTGGGGAGAGGGCTAGCTCGAAGCCCCTCCGTAACCTCCGCTCCAATGCAACGTATTACATAACCTTTGAAATGTGACATTTTCCCACGTAAACCTTTTAAACTTTGGGTTTAAAAATAATTCAAATTTTAATATTATATATGTGGTTTAATACTTAGATTTTAATAAGGTTTAATTAATTTTTGTTTTTAATAATTAATTAAAACATATAATTAATAATATAATATATGATTTAATAAAAACCCATATAAAATATTAAAAAATATATAATTTAATTAATTTATTAAACCTTAATAAAAATAAATAAAATTATCCCAACACATAATTATTAAAAAAAAAAATTCCTTTCAAAATTGAAAGTTATTGGGCGATTTCAAAATGCAATATCTTCTCCATACGGTAACGGTTTTCAGTGTCGTTTGTGGCGTTGGGATCGTATCACCGAGGCCTATCCCGTCGCTCAAGTTCCAAATCAATTTGAGCACTTTCATCTTTAAGCTTTTTCCCAAGCTCATATTTGAGCTCCTGATCATCTCTCCACCGGGTCTCCACTGAACCGCATGCAAGTAGTTAACTGTTGTATTTGTTTAGTTGCAAGTGAGTCTCTAGTTTTGAATTAATTAAATAATTAATTCACTAAACTCTCACTAGTGTATCTTCAGTTAGAACTAGATACAACTAGCACAACTGAGTTTAACTCACTTAACTGAGTTAAACTAAATAATAGCTCACATAACTACTCTTCCAACTCTGTCACAACTTGCCACTATCAGTTATAACTGAGTCCTCCATGCATGAGTCACCAACCACCCTAGGAACTTTCTAATTCCTTCAGCCCACTAATTTTCCAAATTTGTTCACTAAAATAAAGTGCTCTAAGAGAATAAGTTGATATTTATTATTGGATTATTATTAAGGGCTAATAATAATCAACATACATCTATTTCTAGATTAGCGATCTATAAATAGACTTTGCTTAATCTTCTAAAAATAAAAATTCCTCCAAAGATAGAATTTTCTCAACCATCTAGAATCAGCATCATGCTAACTTTAGAATATGCTCACCATTCTAAAATACATCTAAAAATAGCCTGCAGGCCCCACTTAGTGAAGGTGCTTAATTTTCACTAAGCTCATCATCTTGTTGAATCTCAACACTCCCTCTCAATAAGATAGGGATTATCCTTCACCCCGATCCTACCTCTATGGTATTCAAATTTTCTCATGGTGAGCGCATTCATCAAAATATCTGCATCCCGATCTTCCATAGGAATGTACTGAAGCAACATGATCTTCCACTGCACACAATTTCTTATATGATGATACCATATATCTATATGTTTAGATCTATCATTAAATACAGGATTAATAAAGAGTTTAATGCAACTTTGATTATCAGAATATATCACTGTAGGATCTAAATGATAATCGAACAAACCGACCAGGATCTTCCTCATCCAGATAGCCTCACATGCAGCTTGACTAGCTGCCATGTATTCTGCTTCCACTAAACTGAGTGCCACGGATCTTTGTTTCTTACTGTACCAAGAAACTGCTATAGATATGATACTAAAAACCCCTCCTGGCGTTCTCTTTCTGTCTTTTGGGCTACTTGCCCAATCTGCATCCGTGAGGCCATGCAACTTCACCTCATCCATCTGTATGCACCATAAGCCATACTCAGATGTGCCCCTGCGATATCTCAGGAAATGCTTGCCTGCCTTCCAAAATAGCTTGGTAGGCTTAACCATCGCTTGACTAAGATGGTTCATCACATATCATATGTACGGTCTTGTATTAACTAAATACATAAGCGAATCCACCAACTGTCGATAGACGGTAACATCCACTACCTATGCCGATGTAGCATCCTATTTCATCCAATTTCCTGGAAGAAGAGTATCCATGGGCTTGCAGTCCTACATGTGAAACTTACCAAGTATCTCCTGAGCATACTTTCCTTGAGACATAAAAAATTCACCTTCTCGCTCCCATATTTCCAATCCAATAAAATAATGAAGGAGTCCCAAATCCTTCATATAAAACTCCTTTGCAAGATCCTCCTTGCATGAGTGTATCAAATGCTCATCACACATTAGTATTAAATCATTAACATAAATAACAATGACTAAAAGCTTACCCTCCACCATAATTTGGTATAGGTTTTCATCCGCCTCACTCTTGGTGAAGCCAAGTCTAGTGAAATAGTTGTCGATCCGTGCATACCATGCACGGGGTGCTTGCTTCAGCCCATACAACGCTCTTTTGAGTCTGCACACATGCAACTCATTGATAAAGATCTCAAATTCTTTAGGATGATCAATGTACACTTCTTCCTCAATGATCCCATTAAGTAATGCAGTCTTCACATCCATCTGATGAATGTTCCAACCCAACTGCGCTAAGAGAGCAAGGATGATCCTTATGGAAGAATACCATGTGAAAGGTGAAAAGGTTTCTTCATAATCAATCCCCTCAATTGTGAGAAGCCTCGGGAAAAAAATCTTGCCTTATACTTCTCGACGCTCCCATCAGCAACTTTCTTTACCTTGTAGATCCATCTTGAACCTACCACTGATTTACCAACCGGCCTTGGAACAATCTCCCAAGCATTGTTTCTGACAATGGAGTCATACTCCACCATGGCATCTACCCATGTGGGCTCCTGTGCTGCTTCCATAAAGGAAGATGGCTCTGTCACGATACACTTTCTCACGAGAGCCATGTATCAATTGAATCGGTCAGGTGACTGTATCTATTTGCGTTGTGATGTAGGGACTCCTACATTCTGTGCCGCATCAAGCTTCAACCTCTCAGCTTCTGTGGTACACTTTCTGGCTGTTCTGATGTTTTGCTCTGGGTGAGTGGACTCCTCCACTCCATGAACCTCCTCCTGTGGATGATTCACATCTTGAGGCTTATCTTTGGGAACAAGAAGTTCCTCCCCTGCATGCAAGTGTAGCTCCCTCTGTAATATTCCCAAATGGGGAAGCAACAATATATAAACACAATATTGGAAAGAGTAGTGAATAAATCAATACACCATTACATGAGACAAATGTACAACCATTTTATTAAATATATCAGCAAACATTTAAGCACAAGATCTTGAGGATCAAGTCACTCAAGCAATGGGAAACAAGCATCCAATAGGAAAATATGCTAATACATGGGATATTCTGCTATACAAGTGCCATGAGCCATGAAAATGCAGGTTTTGGGCATAAACTACTACAGCAAGATATAACAAGGTGGATTTGCTAATCTGTAGCTCAAACAATGTTGGGAGTGAAGATATAAACCCCCAAACACAATTTATATAGAAATTATATACAAGATGCATGTATATATCTAGATTCTCCTGATCTAACAATATTTATCTTCTTGCTAAATACAGAATCCTTCCAATGTTAATCTTTTGTGGAAATTTAAAAACTCAATTGCAAACACATGAAGCAATAAAAACAATCACACATAACACAGTTGTCTAATGGGAAAGCCTGAAGCTGAAAACCCAAACTATCATATATTATGTATCATAGAGATCATGTAACAATCTCATACAAAGCTTATTACATAAATATCTCAGTACAATCAATCGTCACACACTAATTAGAAGAAATATGCAAATCCATGCACTGATTTCTTGCCACCTGATAGCCTGCCTCCAATTCGCAATCCCTGCTGAAGAAGACCCGTGAATGAATTCGAATCTACCTTGCCTTGACTGTGCAATCCTCATTGGAAACTCCAATGTGTGTGTGGTGCAATCAATGCATCACTATAGTCACAACGGATAGTCCATATTTCCCTTTACCTATCTCTCCACTGGGTCTCCACTGGAACTGACATGCACTGTAGTTAATTTCTGTATTTTTTCAGTTGATTAATGAGTTATTATTTGTGAATTAATTACTAATTAATTCACTCCACTCTCACTAGTGTATCATTCAGTTATACTATAAACAACTAGCTCAACTGAGTTTAACTCCATTAACTGAGTTAAACTGAATAACAACTCCATGAACTACTCTTCCAACTCTGTCATAACTTTGCACTTCAGTTCTAACTGAGTCCTCCATGCATGAACCACTATTAAACCCTAGGAATTGCGTAATTCCTTCAGCCCACTGATTTGCAAAATTTGTACACTGAAATTAAGTGCTCCAAGAGAATAAGTTGATGTTTATTCTCAGATTATTATTAAGAGCTAATAATAATCGACACTTCTATTTTTAGATCGAAAATCTATAAATAGACTTCGCCCATATTATAAAAATAGAATTTCACCTATTTTTCCAACTTGACAAACCATCCACAACAGCATCCCATAACTTTTGAAATATGATCAATGATAAAACTAAAAATAGACATAGTCTAAAATAATATGTCTAAAAATATACTTACACCTAAAAATACCAAGGCCCACTTAGTGAAGGTGACTAATTTTCACTAAGCTCATCATCTTGTTGAATCTCAACACTCCCTCTCAACAAGCTAGGGATTATCCTTCACCCCGATCCCGCCTCTATGGTATTCAAATTTTCTCCTTGTGAGCGCCTTCGTCAGAATATCTACATCTTGATCTTCCATAGGAATTTACTGAAGCAACATGATCTTCCGCTGCACACAATCTCAAATATGATGATATCGGATATCAATATGTTTAGATCTATCATGAAACACAGGATTAATCAAGAATTTAATACAACTCTAATTATCACAATGTATCACTATAGGATCTAAATGTGACCCGAAAAAACCGACCACGATCTTCCTCATCGAGATAACCTCACATGCAGATTGACTTGCTGCCATGTATTCTGCTTCCGCTGATCTGAGTGCCACAGATCTTTGTTTCCTATTGTACCAAGAAACTGTTGTAGATCTGACACCGAAAATCCCTCCTGATGTGCTCTTTATGTCTGTTGGGCTCCCTGCCCATTCTGCATCCGTGAAGCCATGAAACTTCACCTCATCTATCTTTCCGGACCATAAGCCATGCTTATGTGCCCCTAAGATACTCTCACACATGCTTGCCTGCCTTCCAAAAGAGCTTGGTAGGCTTAACCATTTCTTGTGAAAGTTTTTTTACCGCATAGCATATGTTCGGTCTTGTATTAACTAAATACATGAGCGAACCCACCAATTGTTGATAAACAGTGGCATCCACTACCTCTACCAATGTAGCATCCTCTTTCCTCCAATTCCCTGGAAGAGGAGTGTCGATAGGCTTGCAACCTTGCATGTGAAACTTCTCAAGTATCTCCCGAGCATACTTGCCTTGAGACACAAACAGTTCACATTCTCACTGCCATATTTCCAATCCAAGGAAATAATGAAGGAGGCCCAAATCCTTCATCTCAAACTCCTTTGAAAGATCTGCCTTGCATGAGTGTATCAATTGCTTATCACCCGTTAGTATTAAATCATCAACATAAAGAACAATGATTAAAAGCTTACACTCCACCACAATTTGGTACAGGTTTGCATGTGCCTCACTCTTGGTGAAACCAAGTCCGGTGAAATAGGTGTCGATCTGAGTGTACCAAGCATGAGGTGCTTGTTTCAGCCCATACATCGCTCTTTTGAGTCTGCACACATGCGACTCACTACTGAAGATCTCAAATCCTTCAGGCTGCTTAATGTACACTTCTTCCTCAATGATCCCATTAAGGAACGTAGTATTCACATCCATCTGATGAATGTGCCAACCCATCTGTGCTCAGAGAGCAAGGATGGTCCTTATGGAAGAATACCGTGTGATAGGTGCAAATGTTTCTTCATAATCAATCCCCTCAATTTGTGAGAAGCCCCGAGCAACAAATCTTGCCTTATACTTCTCAACGCTCCCATCAACGGCTTGCTTTACCTTGTAGATCCATCTTGATCCTACAACTAATTTACCCGCCGGCCTTGGAACAATCTCCCAAGCACTGTTTATGACAATGGAGTCATACTCCTCCACCATGACATCTACCCATGTGGGCTCCTGCACTGCTTCTTCAAAAGAAGATGGCTCTGTCACGATACACTTTCTCATGAGAGCCATGTATCCAGTAAATCGGTCAGGTGGTTGTCTCTGTCTGCGCTGTGATGTAGAGACTCCTACATTCTGTGCCGCATCAAGCTTCAGTCTCTCAACTTCTATGGTACGCTTTCTGCCTTGTCTGATGTTTGGTTCTGCATGAGTGGACTCCTCCACTCCATGAATCTCCTCCTGTGGCTAATCCACATCTAGAGGCTCATCTTTGGGAACAAGAAGTTCCTCCTCTACATGCAAGTGTAGCTCCCTCTCAAGCGACAACTTCATGGCTTTCACCTCATTGAATTTTATATCCCGTCGCACCATAGTCATCCGACTGTCTAGAAAATACACTCGATAATTATGGGGTGTTTCTGTGTACCCAACAAATATCGCAAATTCTGCAGTCAGCTCCAGCTTCTTCTCGACATCCTTTGTCACATGAATGTAAACAGATGAGCCAAAAATCTTCAAATGATAAATATCAGGCTTCTTACCAGCAAAAGCTTCTTTAGGTGTACTCATGCCAAGTACTCTATGAGGACAACGTTTTTTCACATAAACCGCAGTGTTGCATGCTTCCACCCACAAGTGCATCGGTAGGCCCTGGTTATGCAGCATAGCTTGTGCAGCACCCATGATTGTTCTATTCTTCCTCTCCGTGACCCCATTCTGTTGTGGGTTATGAGGCGCTATGAGTTCTCTTCGAATTCCTTCTTTGCTACAGAATTCTTTGAATTTTCCCGAGATATATTTGCCACCATTATTACTCCGTAGAGCTTTCACTTGCTTCCTCGACTCCTTCTCCACCAATTCTTTAAACTCACAGAACTTTGAGAATGTTTCGCTCTTATTTTTCATGAAGAAGATCTAGCATCTACGAGAATAGTCATCGAAAAATATAACATAATACCTATGTTTTTATATTGAAGAAACCGAGAAAGGTCCACACACGTCTGTGTGAATTCTCTCCAGGATCACCGAAGCACGGTTCTCCTTCTCATGAAAGGTGGTCTTCACAAAACTTACCCATAGTAAATCCCTTGCACTGATATGACTATGCAAGAGTACCCTTGAGAATTCCAATAGAAATCTGCTACAAAATATTCAAGGCGCCATGGTGAAGATGGCCCAATATCCTGTGCCATAATTCGCCCTCATCCCGGCTCACCACTTCTTCTTCTTTGCCCATAATTGCAGCGCAACCATCTACCTCCAGCTTGTAGAGATTCTTAACTCAAATCCCTATCATCTTGGTTTGACCCCTTTTTTTATGTCACAGGAAAGCTTTTCCATCGCTAAAAACAATGTCATAACCTTTGTCTTCTAACATTGCGACCGAGACCAAGTTGTTCTTCAGACCTGGAACATGCATAAAATATTTCAATAGAAATGGATTACCTGACTCCCTCTCAAAGGTAATTGTCCCAATTTTAGTCGCACTGTATCGACCATCATCGCCCATATCTATATGCATTTGAAGGTCCTTCTCCTCCAAGTCACTAAACAACTCCTTGTCTCCCGTCATATGCAAATACACACCACTATCAAGATACCACACCGATCCCATTGAGCTTGAAACCAAGCATGATATCAAAGAGAAATCAAGTTCAAATTTTGAGGCTAAGGCCTCACCCACTTCAACTCCAACAACCTTCTTGTTCTTCTTATTCTGTGGGTAGTTAGTGGCGAAATGCCCATGTTCATGACAATGAAAACACTTCACCTTAGACAAATCCTGCTTCTTGCCTTTAGACTCAGATTTTTAAGGGAATTTCTTCCACTTCCCTTTCCTTTCTTTGGCATCCAAAGCGCAATTCTCTTCATCTTCATTATTCGATGAAGGGCCATGCCTGATACTTCACCTTTTCTCCTCCTGCACAAGATCCGACCAAAGTCACTCCCATCCCGACAGTTTCTCCTATCCATTGACAGAGTCCTCGTAGCTATGCCAACTCTTCAGAATCCCAAGGAGAGAAAATCTTACCAAGTATTCATCATCAACAGTAATCCCCACACTTCCCAGTTCATCCCTATAGTGGAAAAACTTCGTGAGATATTTTGGAATAATGTCGCCCTTCTCCATTTTTATTTTTCTAAGCTTATCTTTCAACGCCAACTTCCTCTGGTCGATGCTGCTTTGGAAAAAATCTGTCAAAGCCTTCCACATTTCAAATGGAGTGGTTTTCCCATGAATTCTTGACACAATATGGTCCTTCACACCTTCCAACAGAATTCTTCTTGTCTTCGCTACCTCCTTTTTCCATGCATCAAGTAATGCAGCATCGCTAGAACCAGGCTTAGGAACATCACTATCGATGAACTACTTCAGTCCATTATCTTCTAGAATCGCCTCCATCCTATCCTTACAAGCTATGTAATTCGAGCTGCCCTCAAGGACATACTCCAATCGCAACGCATTGAAAGAAATTTCAATGTATACTCAACTGTCGCACCAAGAAATTTCTGCAGCAAATTCGAATTGTCCACCAGCACAAACTCAACAATTCTTCACAATTCCAATATTCAAGATTTAACACTGCTTTGATACCATGTAGAAATTATATACAAGATGCATGTATATATCTAGATTCTCTTGATCTAACAAATTTTATCTTCTTGCTAAATATATAATCCTTCCACTATTAATTTTGCGGAAATTTAAAAACTCAATTGCAAACACATGAAGCAATAAAAAAAATCACACATAACACAGTTGTTTAACAGGAAAGCCTGAATCTGAAAACCCCAACTATCATATATTATGTATCATGGAGATCATGTAAAAATCTCATACAAAGCTTAGTACATCAAGCTCTTAGTACAATCAATCGTCACACACTAATTAGAAGAAATCTGAAAATCCATGCACTGATTTCTTGCCACCTGATAGCTTGCCTCCACTGCGCAATCCTTGCTGAAGAAGACCCCTGAATGAATTCAAATCTACCTTCCTTTGATTGCACAATCCTCAATGGAAAATCCAATGTGTGTGTGGTGCAATCAATGCATCACTATAGTCACAACGGATAGTCCATATTTCCCTTTCACCTATCTCTCCACTGGGTCTTCATTGGAACTGACATGCACTGTAGTTAACTGTTGTATTTGTTCAGTTGATTAATGAGTTATTATTTGTGAATTAATTAACTAATTAATTCACTCCACTCTCACTAGTGTATAATTTAGTTAGACTAGATACAACTAGCTCAACTGAGTTAAACTGAATAACAACTCCATGAACTACTCTTCCAACTCTATCATAACTTTGCCACTTCAGTTCTAACTGAGTCCTCCATGCATGAACCACTAGTAAACCCTAGGAATTGCGTAATTCCTTTAGCCCACTGATTTGCCAAATTTGTACACTAAAATTAAGTGCTCGAAGAGAATAAGTTGATGTTTATTGTCAAATTATTATTAAGAGCTAATAATAATCGACACTTCTATTTTTAGATTGACGATCTATAAATAGACTTCGCCCAATATTCTAAAAATATAATTACATCTGTTTTTCCAACTTGACCAACCATCCACAAATAGAATCTTGCAACTTTTGAAATATGATCACCATGTCTAAAAATAGACATACACCTAAAAATAGCCTGCGGGCTGACTTAGTGAAGGTGACTGATTTTCACTAAGCTCATCATCTTGTTGAATCTCAACAATTTCAAGACACCCTGGGAAGGATTTCCTGAAATATGCAAAAGTGAAAAATGTCGGAATGCAGCACTAGGATTGAATAGCAGCTGCAACTCAATAACTATATGGAGATGGCTGAAGATGATATATATGATAAATAGATCCCCTCTAATAGATCCTTCAGGTGAAAGGCTGATCCAATCACTAAAGATCTCACCCTCCAATCAAACACTCCAACCTCTCACTGCAGATGCTCACTGAAATAACACAGTCCAAGAGGGATACTACACTGTAGAAGATGGGGAATATGTTGGCCAAGGGCCAAGATGTGAAATCTACTCCAAAATATTCCTCACTGATCTCCCAAAGAGAAAAATGCTTCCTCATCTGAAAAACTAGCTCTGAAAGTGGGTTTCTCAACCCTCCACTACAACACCCTGCAACGCAACCCAGCTCTAAACAGAAACTACGATGTAGTTGAAGGAGGTAGCTTGGCCTAAAGCTTGAGTGTGTAGAAATGAAGTGAAAATCTCCCCCAAGAGGCCTCTCAAGAAAGGATATGGGATTCCCGCTCGGGAACAATCAGTGCTAAACAACATAGCAATCTCAACTAAACAGCTGAAGAATGCAAAATAGTCATGCAGACCATAATCTCAATAATCAACAACCTGCCTCACTATGGCTGCCTTTCCCTCCTTATAAACAAGTGTGAGCCTTCCTACCTTGGGTCCCACTCATTAGGGCTTCCACCATCATGGAATCTTCCTCCCACTATCATTGCGCTGTCTCTATTAATGATCTCCTCCATCCATACCAGCGTTGTTAACTTGGTCAAACTTGACCTTGTCCACATGTATTTGCCCTTGTTCACACATGAGGGTGCAAGATCCAGCTATTATTATGATCCATTTTCACATCATGAGGGATTTTATTCCTATTTAAGATATGTATGGGCCTCCTTACCCATTTATTCATCTACTAGGTGTTAAAAACAAAAATTTATACTCCAATTAGCTGCATGCTAATTTAGGAATATTACAGTCCTCCCCTCCCAAATGTTGCTTGTCCTCAAGCAAATGCAAGGATAGAACTGAAGAGCCTCCTCTCCTCCTCTTGTATCATCCTCATAAAATAAAATCCTCCAAGGAATAATATGATGTCTCATCAATAAATCTCCATATTTCCCCTCCCAAGTATGCAAGCTAGATTTTGGTGACCATCCCAAATAACTATCATCATGAAGAAGTAAAATACCCAAGGAGGAAACAATGGGCTGTCTAAAGGCCTTATTGAGGCATGCGATCTGATATATATTTGGATTTATCATCCCTATGTGAATCTCCCATCCCCAAGCTATCATCCATACAAAATGAGCCACCCTCCAAAATGTTAACTCATGAAAATGCTCCTCCACCTTTGGCTCTTGCAATGTAGGTGGGCTGAATAACTGAACATGGTAGACAAAATAGCATACCCCATGATTTCCCTCTCTTCACTTATCATAAGTGTAGATTAGCTGATGATCTTGGGCTGCAATAATGTTGCCTTCAAGTGGCAAGAAGAAGATTGGATCTCCAAAGATCTCCTCTCCAATGTCATGAATCATGCTAGCCCAAACCATCCCATATATGATGAACAAGAAATCATCACCATATGGCATCCAAATGACTGAAATACTGAAGGTTTCATGTAGTGTTGGAAGGTACCAACATTTTCCCAAGTGGTCACAGCGCAGTTTTTCTAACTGTTGTGTCAGAAAATAACATGGAAAGTTGTTTCTTAACAAACTGCTAGTTGTGTATGTTATAACATCTACTAGTGAATATTAAATGGCTTTTTGTATCAACTGAGCATACAGAAAATTATAAAACACTTGCCAAAGGTCACATAAGAGATGGATTTCTCCATCATAGAATTTGACGCAAAGTTGACCATGAAGCCCAATGAGAGGCTTGCCCTCTTGTGGAGCAATGCACTGTATAGAAATGGTAAGAGCATGCAAATACTTTTTTAGATAATCGATAAATGAAAAAAAATAATTCTTACCATGTATGGAGAGTAAGATGATAATAAGATCCATGAATAAACCCTCCATAGTTGTATGCCATACTCCCATGAAGAGGAATGAACCATGTGCTGCATGAAGATATTTCTTCTTATGCTTGGAAATCTAAGTCAAGAAGATCATATCATGGTAATATATGTCTCCATCCACCACTCCATCACTCTCATATCCTCCTTGTCCATCAAGTGCATCATGTGTGAAGTGATCCTGGGAACACTCCATCAATAATCCCAAGCTCCCAAGTGACAGCGTTGTTGGCCTTTGTAATAAGGCTCCTACCATCTCATAGCTCCATTCTTTTACATGTCCCATGTCAAAGTCATCTACCATAATGTCGTTGTATATGGGAGATTCCTTCCAAAGTGTAAGTAGCTCCTGATCTTCCAAGGCTAAGGAGTAGCCCCTTTGCACCATGATTGTGACATCACCTACTCCTGCAACATCATGCCAAGCATGGGAGAGGATCAACCCATACTTCCTCAATAATAACCAAGGTAACAACATCTCTTGTCTCTCCCTCATCTCTCCCTCATACAAATCATAGATTAATATCATGATGGTTGACTTGTAGAATGCCCCATACAACCAAATATTCTACTGCCATAATATATGGGTGCCATGCAATGCCTCCACCCATAACATACCTTTTGACAAAGGATATGTCACATGATGGCCAAACTCTTTTAAGAGTAGCCAGTGCATCCTTTCCTCCTGCTGCCCTGTGTCATAGATTTGCAAGGGAATTTCCAGCCTCTTGCTCATCAACATCACCCATCCAACCAATGGTGAGTGTCTATCATCATGCCCAACATTGGAATCCTACCAAAGAAGAATACCATCATAGTAATGGGAGACAAGATGTATCCCATCAACCGTCTATCTATCCTTTGCTACACATGTGGAATGGTCATTGGAATGCCCCACTAATGGTTGGGCCCCCAACTCATCACTGCTTCTCAAGGACAGCGTTGCTGATCTCCATGATGATGCACTTTCTATTTCAAGATCATGTTCACTGTTGAACACATAGTTCTATATTGCATTGCCTAGGACAATGCTCATCCCATCCTCCCAAAATCTACACTCCAACCCCAAGAGTTGTGTGCAGCTCGACAATGAGTGACCCAGATGAATGTTTTTCTCTTCCTTGATTCTATCAAGGCTCCTCACCGCATTGATAGTGTGTTGCTCTAAATCATCAGTGTATCTTGAACCTAGGTCATGCAATGGCATACAATCCTCCATAAGATCTACTAAAATAATAGGAAAAGGAAACTTAGGCATACCTTGGTGAAGCTTGGGATCATTTTGTATGGCTGCAAGATTTCCTTCCTCTAATGTTATGGTTCTCCCAACTGCTGGTGTTGTTGTCTGCTCCTCCATAGTTGCATCAGTGTTGGTACAAATCTCCTCAAGTGGTGGTGAGGACTTCTCCTCCTCTGATTTCTCCTTGCCAAATTTTTTAATCACTCTTTGAGTAAATTCTGCAAAAGTAGTCACTCTTTCATGACTCAAATGGCTAAATAACCAAGTGTTTGCTTCACCCTCAAGGTGAAACACTGCAATATCTACAGCATCTCTTTCTACCACTGGATGTAGTAGGAAGAGTGCATCTAGATTTCTTTCCCAAGCCCTTGTTGTACATGTGGATGACCCATCAAAAGAAGACAATAGAAATGATCCGGATTTATGCAGGAACGCAACAGAATAAACACATAACCATAAATACATAGATGCAACGGAAATAACACTTCATTTCATTAATATCAAAGAACTGAAATTTGCTTACAGACAGAATGGAAATAAAACTAGCTAGGGCACTGGTAGCTATCTCTGAGAAGAGATGTGGCGGCTACAGGCCTCTGAACTGAGTTACAATGAGGTTCGAGGGCCTATTTATTATTGAGAAACAATGGAGAACCCTAAACATCCAAAAACCTAACCCTAGGAGATGAAGCGCCAAAACTATGGGCCCCGTTTGGGTAAATTGGTGTTTCAACTTCCCAGGGACGTAACTTTGGCATATTATCTCCGTTTGACGCACATGGTACATCATTAGAAAGATCTATCCGAGGACTACAACTTTCGCCACGAATATCCATTCCATAACGGAATGATATTTTCTATAGGCGCGATGCCCAAAAAACATCGTTTAGGGCCTCAAAACGGCTCTAGAAGTTCAGGACCCGAAAAACTGCTAAAAATAGTAAGTTGTGCCGAAACTGAAAAACTGAAAGAGGCAATGGTGGGGCCCCAAGTGGAATAGGCGGGTGGCCACCAATATCCACCTGGATCATTCCTCCCCCCTTAGGAAGCAATGTTCCCCATTGCATTGAGTTCATCCATGAGATGAGGAAACTTCTGCTGAACTTGGTCCCTGGTGAACCACTTGCCTTGGTGCAGGAGTTGGCCAGCTTTGACAACCCGATACAGTTGGATGTTCTGTTGACGAGTGCTCTTTTCGTTAGTCATCAGTATTTTTCACC